>JAAWXA010000041.1:2185304-2447558 GCA_038090715.1 Florisuga fusca | reverse complement strand
CCCCCGGCATGACTCTTTTCATTACAAAGTGTCACTGTTGCCAGTACCTCTTTCCCACTCTTGTAAACCCTGGCAGATAAAATGGCTCTTCCACCCCCCTCCCTGCAAAACCAACCCAACCCCTGTTGAATCAGGTTGCACTGTGAACACATGTTCAGATTTTTAAAACTTCGGGGTTATTGGCTCTGTATTTTACACACTGTGTTTGTTTGTCTTAGGAGACTCGGACTCTGCCTCCTTTCCTCACCTTTTAACTTTTTGTCAGGGTTGCCAAAGCAGCCTGCAAACCCTTCCATAAGGACAGCAATGGGCAGTGTCTCAGGGCCCTGTCTCCCAGGAATGGTCTGACGCAGAAGTTGAGTGGCAGCACGTAGCCTTGCTGTAGCGATACAGGGCTGCAGCATCTTGTCATGTGGCATATTTTGATGCATTTTTAACTTTACAAGACTGAGCATGCCTGTTGATTTTGCCTTCATATCTTGCAGTTCAAGAACTCTGGCAGCACCAGAATTTATTAACAGTAATGCTATGAAAAAAGAATCCTACTGTGGGGATATTAAACTATTATAATAAGTTGAGGAAATATTTTCTTTTGTAAGAGGAATAGGCTGGCTTTGTCTGCAGCATGACCGTGTCATATGGACGGCGTTTTCTTGCTGTGCTGAAAAAACAACGAGGAGTTTTAAATGCCAAAGGCAGCTCACACTTCAACAGCATTATCAGGCTGACTCACTGCTTTCGGCCAAGGAAAGGGCTGTGCAAACTTTGCACAGGCTTTTTTCTTCCCTGCCTCATAGATGCATTTCTAATAAAACAACTTCCTTCTCAGTGTTTAGTATTTCCTCCGACGTGCAAGCCAGTCCCATGGGATAAACAGGATTGAGTTTGCAGCTTCCGAGTTGATTTTTCTTTCCCGCCTCCCTAGTAGCTCACCTCCACTTGGCAACTTTTTACAGCCTTGCCTGAATATAAAGCAGCTCTCAGGGATGGTCTGTAAACCAATTCACACGGGCTGCAAAATAGGCAAGGGACTCAACGTCTTCTCTTTATCATTCCCTCTAAAAACACTGCTGGCCAATGAGGAAAGCAGGTTGAAATCTTGTGACTTTACAGATAGTGATCCAACTGCTTTTTGGCTACTTTGCCAGTGCAGGAACCCCATTATTCTTTCAGGGGCCAGCATGTGTGAGGATCCAGGACTCAACTGCTATAAATTCAAGCTCTGTTCTTAGACTACACCATGCACTGCTTTTGTAATGCAAATGGAAGGCACAAAGTGTCCCTTTGATAATGTGCAGTCAGGAGACAAAAAAAGCATTCACTGCAACAGTAAAACTAATTCATAAAGCTGAGGGACAATAGGAAAGCATTATGGATATTTTTTTTAAAAAATTATTTCTCAGAGATCAACTTGATCACAAATGTAAACAGTTCAAATGCAAACCAGGAGGAGGTGGGGGAAGTAGAGAGACCCAAAGGGCTGTGCCTCTGCCTTAGCTAACCCTGGACAAGTTTGAGGAATGCAAAGATTCAGAGTTCAGCATAAAACTAGTTTGCAGTTTGTCACTGGGCGGCTGAACCTGGGGCTTTCTTCTGGTTGCTGAGTTAGGTGAGCTGGTTTGCTCTTCAGAAACAAGAAAATCATAGTGTTGGGTGGTTTTTTGTTTTTTGTTTTTTTATGTTGAGGTTAGAAAACCGTTACAAGGCACTTCTGAGAGAACACTTTTTGGAGGTAATTTTTCTCCATCACCTGCCAGAATTTAGCTCAAGGTCATACTGCCTTGGTGAAGTACACTGAGTGCTGGAGGAGGTAGAGGGCTGGAGGAAGGGGATGAAAGGACTTCTGAAATGGTTCTACTGGCCTGGTCAGCCAAGTGACAGCACTGCCATAATAAGGGTGACACTAGACAGTTGCCACAAAATCCTAATGGTGAAATATTCAGCTTTTTGGCTTGGGGATTGAATCTGCCAGTTGTGTCTGCAGCTGTGGTGGGGCTGGTCGGGAGTGTTGGTGTTGAGGTGGTTTGATGCCACAAGGAATTAGTAATTGGAGAGGTGTGAAGGGGCAGCTTTGCCTCTTGTTATCTCAGTAATAAGCTTTGGGCAGTATTATTTTCATCTTTTTCTGACACCCTGTGTCTGTGACACACCCATTAAGATGCCCTGCTGCAGCGGACAAGGCAGAGAGGGAGAGAGTGTTATTGATACCTGGTTACAGATAAGATAAAGTCTGTCACTGCCCTGGCATCCAGCATTTGCAGCTGGGGGTGGAAAATTTGAGAAAAGGCATACATTTGGGCAAGGGGTGTCATTAGGAGACAAACTTTGATGCTTTCCATCTGTATCTGTACTGGAGACTTTACCCACAGTCTCCTGTAGTCAAAGGTGGTAAAAAAAAAAAAAAGCCTTCTTGTTTGTTTTCTCAAAAATTATCTCAACTGCATTTAAAAAAGGGCTTTTATTAAGGCTGCTGCTCTCTAAATACCATTCATAAAACAGTGATGAGAGAATATGATGGAAAGTTATATTTTTCTCTGTCACTTTGATTTCTTTGTTACTGCTAAAACGACTGCTCTGACTCATATTTTGCATAGTTATTTTTACCTTTTCAAATGTTCCTTAACTGTTCATATTACCCTGGGCAAATCCCCCAGGGATAATTTTCATTTGCATGCAGACTTTGATGGTGTTATTAAGCAATCACTTTCTGTACTAAGTCATTATTAAAAGTAATACCACAGAGCCTCAAAAACACATTAATGGTGCCAAACAATCCGCATTTCAGCGCTAGATTTATTGGAGGGGAAAAAGCACTAGGGCTCATACTGTTCAGTGGATGCTGCTCTGTAAGCAGCAGCAGGCGTGTTCAGAAAATACTGGAGTCAGATTCAGAGTCCTTAACTGTTGTCAGCCTTATTCTTTCAAATGCTTTTTTTTTTTTTTTTTTTAAACAGCCTGCTTGCTTCCTATTTTTTTTTTCCACTTGGATTTGCCCTTTTCCTCTGGCCTTAGTAAGGAACCCTGTCTGCAGTCTTTCAGTATACACAGGCTGGGCTGATTCTGGGAAGGAGGGGTTGGCCTTCCCATCTGTAATCACCATTTTATGGCTTTCACTCGAGGTGTTAATGCAGATCAAATGGGAAACACTCCAACAAGAGTGTTACAGCTTCTCACTCTACCCCGCTTATGGTCCCAATCGTTAATTCTGATTATAAGACCTAAAGGTAATTCTGTTTGCTCTCCTAATGCATTGCAGCTCTCCCGGTGGTCCAGCATCTCTTTTCTCCAATTCCCATCTTGATCAATTGTTTGCAAATAATTAAGCTTTTAAGAGATAATGGTAGGAGCTAATGTACACAACAAAGTAAAGGTCTCAAGTCACTGTTTATTGAGCAGAGTTACAATTTGCTTTGATATCCCAAAGTGATCCAGAGTGATAGGTGGACTTGCCAACAGGAATCAGTGTAGTGTTTCTAGAGACACCCTTCAATTTGTATTTGTCTATCTATGTATTTCATAGAATATCTCAAGTTGGAAGGGACCCATAAGGGTCATGGAGTCCAACTCCCTGTGGCTACCTAAAACTAAACCATTTGACTAAGATGTGTGTATATACATATACATATATGTATATACACAATGTATTTAGATATATTTTATAGCTATGCATGCAAATATAATATACATAAATACGCAAATATACGTGCACATACCTCTGTGCATGTGCCTTTATCCTTCTAAACAACTATTAGAAAGATTTTGGAAAGCACCTGTCATTCTCACCTGGGAAATAATGACCAACAGCAACAGTTTCGACTGAATTTCCTATTTCTTCATAAAATGGCAGTTCTCAGGGTTTCCCCCTTTCTCTCCATTGCAATGTGATGTCTGCCTTTGCCTGTAGCACAGGCCTTCCTAGCCCTGTGGGTGGGAATGCAACAAGGCTTTGAATGTTTTTATAGCAACCTACCCTGTGGCATGCTGATTCTTTGTCAAGCCATTTTTTTAAACTTTTTTTTTTAGCCTACAAAGGAACAAGTCGTACAATCCACAGAAGGCTTATATAATAAGGATGCCCAGCGTTTAAGATTATTTTAAACCACACCGAATCCTAGTTAAAAATCTTGCCACATTGTGAACCTTTAGCTTAGATGGATTAGCTACATGAAGTTCAGGGTTGTCATGTGATTATGACAATTACAGATTAATCATGAAATTAAAAGTTTATGCTGTGCTAGGATGAAAAAAAAAAAAAAGAAAAATCAGATTACCTTAAACATAACATTATCTAAGGAATTTGGGGTGTGGGACTTTTAAAGCAATTATTTTTACAGTGACTGTGTTATTCTGATGGTTAATTTTATCCAGTCTTGTCAATTTGGAAAAAAGTCCAGAACAATTGAAAATTGCTTAATGAAGACAGAGTTCTCAATTCCAATAGCTAGAGGCTGTCTAGTAATTATTGCTTGCTGCATGAAATTAGACACAGTTTGTTCAATTACTTAAAATTAGATCACATGTAAGGTGGCAACATGAAATAGGAAAAAAAAAAAATTTTGTCCTCGCTTGATAGCAAAGTAATGAAATGGGAAGTAAGCTATAAAGATGAAAATGTTACAAATCATCTCTGTAGGGCTGTTTTTTTTTAAGAGAAGCAAAATGTTGTGTTCAAATAAATGAATAAATGGACCTCAGTCAAGAACAACCATTTGTTGTGGATTAACATGTATAAAAGGTGGATAATAAACTTCATGCTGTATTTTTGCATGTGTAAAATAGAAATTACCCGTTTAAAAAAAAAAAAAAAAAAAAAAAAAAAAGAAGTAAAATTTCTTTCCCTGTGTCTTCCACTTGGCAATTCTGGAGCTATTTCATGTACATGCAGAAAATACAGGGCATGGTTTACAGGTGTGCAGCTTATCTGTGGGTTTACTGTCAAGCAACAGTATTTTTTTAATAATAGGGAGTTACCCTCCCATGTTGAGGCAAAGAAAATGTATCTTCTGGAACTGATGGCCACAGCAGTGGGCTTTGAAATGGACACACTGGGCAAAGGGAAGTTGCTGAAGTTACAAGAAAAATCCCTATTTGGTAAAATGAGGTGGTGCAGGCACGTGACATAGCCGTAAGTTGTCAGATTATGCAGTTTACAAGAATACATAAAATCTGCTAAATAGTTACAGTACCAATAAGATTGCAGAATTTTATGAGGTTTTAAATTCTTATGCTTTACAAGGTTTCAGTTTACATCTCCTGTAATATTATGCCAAAGAATACATCCAAAGAATATGGGAATGTTTCAGGCTGGGGGGGGAAGGGGATGTGTGTATAACAGCAAATATTTTGTGAGTACTAACTGCTAAATAGGATGTAGGGATAGGTCTAACCTGTCACAGCAAATTCTCTGTATGAAATGTTGTTAAATACCTTGCAGCTGACCAGGTCTGAATCCGATGGGTACTGTGACTTGGTGTCCAGCTTAGGAGACAAGCCAGATCTGAGAAAGGCTTTTTTTCCTAGGAATTTTTATATTTGCAGTGTTTGGCCATCTCCTTTTGGGACAGTGATGCTTTTACATGGAAGGAAAGGACAGAAATGACCCTGCTAATGTAATTTCCAAATTTCAAACTTTTATGTCATTTTTGCTCCTGATTTATTAAGCGATCTGTATTCATGCAGAAGCAAATTTTCTGAGAAAGCAATCAAGTTCTCACAAGAAAGTTAACTTATGATTGAGTTTTAACATTATCTTCAATTAAACCAGTATTTATTTTCTGTCTCTTAGGATTAGTGCAGCACAGCTATGTTAATGTCAGGCAAAAATGTGCTGATCACTGACCTTGTGCTGGCCTGTGTTCAAAACCCAGGCGTTTGTTTATGTTCAGGATGCTGATCTTATTTGCAAATTATTTTGGGGCTCTGGCAAGATTTGTCTTCACTATCTCAGGAAACGTCAGAGTGTTTTAGTTTTGCAGAGAAGTGCTTTATTGCATTCTTTATTGTTCTATGAAGAACAAGGGGGGGGACACAATAAAAAGGTGGTTTGACTCTGATCAGTCATTTGAGACATGTGTAAAAACTTTAAGCTAATGCAACAAATATCCTTCTTGAGTACCAAGGTACTGCCAGTATCCTAAGCAGTTATTTCTCCACTTCACTAATCTTTATAATTGGCTTGTCTTTTACTGCCATTAATTAAGTGATGTAGTAGCCCATTAATAATTATAAAAGAGTGACACACCTCAGCATTTTCACCTTTCAATAATAGATGTCATGGCTCTGTTGGTTTTGGTTTTTTTTTTGTTTTTTTTTAATTTAAAATAAAAATTAGGCAAAAAGCACATTGTTTTAAATATATATATTTATTTTGGTGTCTTATAGCACCCTTACCCTTCAGAAGAACAGAAAAAGCAGTTGGCACAAGACACAGGGCTCACTATACTTCAAGTGAACAATTGGTAAGTAATTTTCCTTAGTGTTCCTATACAGTTGCTGGCACTTTCCGGCTAATGCTTTGCATTTTTGAGGACACACCTTGCCCTTGTCTGCTCCCCCCCTTCCAGCATTTTATTGATGTGCAAGTGATATAGCCAGTGGTTTCAGTTATGGGAAGTAGGAGGCTTGCTGCAGCAGAAAACAAGCACTGTTAATTTTCACATACAGCTTTCTCAGTGAGCAATTTTCAAGTATATTTGCATTTGGGTACCAGTACTGCTTCTGGCTGAGGATGTCCTCTCCAAAAGGAAGCCACATCCATTTTGAGAACTTTGGTCTTGGAAGAGGTTTAGATGTTGGGTGAAAAAAAGGGGCAATTGATCCCACTTCCATAGAGCATATTGTTATTTTGGGGTGCTGTAGTGCTTTTTAAAAGGTTGTTAGTGGTTGTTAAGTGTTCCTTTTGTCTGACATCCTTCTATCTTTTTACCAGTTTGTTTAAAAAATCCAGGTGTTGAAAGTTTGAATAAACTTTGAGGACAGTCTGCTGAAGTCCACTTGCAGCTGAAATGTTATGTGGAGCTATGTAACTTACTTATTCATTCTAGCTAAGGGTTACTGGAGCCCCTGATTTGTTGTGATACTGATATGTTTAAAGGAAATCAGGATCCAAACTGTTGCTGCGGTGGATTTGGGGTTGCTAACTGTCTGGGATGTGGTGAAGGCAGCCAACACAAATTACTCATGATTTACGTATAAAAACACAACAGTGAACCCTTAAAAAACCCTTTGATTTATTACCCATTGCTATTGCTTTGAAATGCAGGTTTCTCCCACTATCCCAGAACAAGTGTGATATCTGAGGTGTATTGCAATCTAATACCTTGTAAAACTAAGTGTATCTAATTAATTGTCCTAATATTTTTAGGTTAGTGTTTATGATGGGAAACCTTATCCTCTTTGAAGTAATACCCAGAAAATAACCAAAGCAAACAGCAAGCCTGCTGGGGAGAAGGGAGGAGGAATGCCAGTTTGCAGACAAAAGTATTTTTTTCCGTTCAATAAATGTCAGAGATTAATATTACTGAAGCTCTGATTACATGGCCTAATCCATTTTAGTGAATAAATTTGGTCTTGATGTCCATTGCACCTACATTAACGAACCCTCCTCTCTTAGAGAGAGTGGGAGCCTATGGGAGAGATTGCAGATATATTAAACCCCATTACAGAAAATGTAATTTCTGTCAATATAATCCCATGTATTCTTCAATTTAGTACTTTAGAGATAACAAGCTACTTACAATATATTTGCCTTTGGAGGATTAATTTACAAAGTGCACTATCTGGGAGACGCAGGCAGGCTCACATAAGCATAGCTTGTAAGGGTTATCAATTTCTTTGACCCCACAGCAGCCCTGGGAGATCAATTTTTTGAAGCCCCTTAAGACACTGAATAAAGGAAAATGCCAAATACTTAGTGTATGTGAAGTATGCTTCCAAGATACGTCCTTTAAAATGGAGGAATAAAAGGCACTAAACATGAAATGCATGTTTTATAGAAATGTAACCTGTAGTATTTTTGCTCAGCCAGGAATAGTGTTTGCTCCAGCTTCCCACCCTCCAACCTTCGTCCAGGACATACCCTGGTTTATGGGATTGTCCTTCAGTGTAATGACTGATGCATTGGCCAGCTGAGGAGTTGTGTATGTTGGACAGTGGTCTTATTCAGTGATGGCATGGAGCAAGCATGTGCTGCTTTGGAGGGGTTTGGGAGCCTAGGGTTCAGTCTGGGCTACTGTGTTTATTTAGAATGATCCATCTAAGAAATATTTTGAGTTGATGAACATGGGATGCTTTGAACTAGAACTGGTAGAAGTGACTTCCCGGGGTGTTTTTTGGTACCCATCTTACCTCGAGTTTGAGGAGTTTTTGCTTTGGTTTTGTGTCAGAAGTGTTTTTATAAGTTCCTTATGTGCAAGGGAAAAAAAAAAAAGGAAAAAGTAGGTCAAAATACATTATAACTGAAGTATTGTGGATGTAGGGCAGGCTTCCTCTGCTTGAGCTAGTTTGCTAATTCTGCTGTGGTGTTACAATTGTATAAATTATTGAGATGATTCCCCTCAACAGCCCCATGAGGATTTAACACTATAAAGCTGGTCAGAACTTTCTTAAATCACAGGTGGTGGGCAGAGATGTCAAAAAATGGTAATTCAGCCCCTGCTTTTTGCAAAGTGTGCTTAGGAGCACGGAGACCATGAGGCTGGGGTTGAGCATACAGGCTGCACAAACGTGCATGCTCAGGAAACATCCTTCTATGGGGTGATCAACAAGCTGTGCATCCCCTCCCAAAGCCTGAGAGGTACAGGGCAACCCTCTCCCAACCTTCTCTGCAATCCTTTCTCTTCTAAGGCAGTATACAGAAGAAGAAACTCTCTTTGCCTAAATTGTTTGTGGCAGGGAGGAGCTAACAGATTGCTTCTGGTTATCTTTGCCTTTCTTAGGTGGGCTCATAAGTCATTCAGCCACGACTTGCAAAAAATTTTACCTTCCTTCTTAGATTCTTTCAAACTTGTTAACACACATGTACATTTTTGTATTAATGATGAGTCATTGTAAATCACTGTTGCAGAGATTAAATAAAATGCTGAAGGGCAGGCTGAGTGCAGATCAGTCATAAATTATTGGCAGCAACACTGCATGTGGGAATACATGAAATGTGCATGAAAAACATAAACTCATGTCTGGTAGCATGGTCGTTAGCCCAGACTGGGAATGCTGGATTTTCTGGACGGAATTAGAAGTTTGCCACAGAGCAGGCAGTGAAGAGAGCATTTGTTTTGTGCAGATTGAAAGCATTTGAACAATTTTTTTTGTGTCATATTTTGAATGCCTTTACAGTATGTGCTAGTTGCATACCTCAGTTCTCTTCTATAATGAGAAAAATGGTGTTTTTCACATATGGTTTGCCCAGTGTTCAGATTCATGGGGTTAATGCACACAGCTCCTGCTGGTGGTGGAAGACTCAGAAATGGGGTGATAATGTGACACGTGGCAGAAAATCAGTGGCAGGACATATGTCTTAAAAATTACCAGTTTTACCTTAGCTCCTTTGCTTGGTTGTTTAATTTCATTTTTTATTTAAATCAATGAAACAATCCATGAAGAGGGGTTTGTTTTGTTTTCCCCACACACAACAATTTTCCTTGTGAATCACCAGCATTGCCCTTTAAGGACTGTATTTTTTCCACAGTCAGATCTTTCCATCATGGAAAGAGAGAACAAAAAAAACCCCAAAACCATTGCATTTAGGAAGGCAGCAGACTTCAGGATGCCATTAGTCTAAATGAACCCTTCAGGCCTCCAAGTTAGTATTTTAACCCTGCAGCCCTTTAGGGTTGGAAGCAAGGATAACATGACAGCATTGTGTAGTTGGACATGGAAGGGATCTGACCAAGTCCAGATTAATAAGGTGCTTTCCTTGGTGATGAAACTTGTGATTGAAATATCCAGGAGGTGTGATCCAATCACTTTTTACCTCAGCTGACAACCAGACAGACTATATTGAATAATCTATTGAGTTTTCTCATTTACTACATCCTGGCTGAATCTCTTCCCTTTAAAAACTAGTGTTAAATAATTACTGGTGGTAACCTATGGAGAAGAGAGAGCAATTGTCATCAAGGGTTGCATCAGATGTCAAACACTTGTATATGTTTAATAAGAGTCTAGGTACACACAGATAAATGTCTATATGTTTGTAGAATAATGTACCTATATAACCTATCTCTCTACACAGAAGTGCATACAACTGCTCTGAAATTATAGTTAAAAAAATAAAAAATGTTTGCCAATTCAAATGCTTAAAGCTCCAACCTCTTATTAGGTGTTTCCATTCTGTTTTTTCCAAAATACCTTTGTGCTATCTAGGGCACAGACCAGACAATGATGGAGCAGCTAGTCAATATTTTATCCTACCCTCATTCTTCAGTGCTTCATTCATTGAGCTGTATTCAAACCATGCTTGAAAATGGAATTAATAATTACTTCTGGGCTTTCCTATGGCACTTACTGCTGTAATACCCAAGTCCTCCCCCAACCTCCACTTGCCTATATATGCATACAAGGTTGTGGGTCTGCATAGTGTGTTTACAGTTCCCCCCAAAGAGAGTGAAAGGTGTTGTCCCAGTTCTCAAGTGAAGAAGCAGGGCTCAGAGAAGTCCAGGTCCAGCACAGCCACTGGTTTTGGGTCAGTATGGTACTGTCAGATGACTGAAAATGACAGCAAGTTATCCACATTTAAGAACAAATCACCATCGAGTTCAGTGGAAATTCCAGATTTTTAATGCCTCAGCATTTCATATTGCCAGGCTCCAGTGCTGGGCATGAAGGAGAGACACGAGAAGTTTGGGTTTCATGCTTCTTCAGCAGCCTTCAAGCAGTCAAAGGCAGACATGGACCAGAAAATTCCCTTCTCCACTGTAGTGTTCAACTGCCTCAGCTGGGACTGCTTTGCTTTTCTTGCTGTTTGCTGCCTTATTCATTCAGTGCAGGCAAAGTTTATTTCCTGTAAAAAATCAATTTTTCTACATTATAGTGCTTTCTCTTATAATAAACATAACAGTCATTGAGGTGGTTGAGGAATTTGGCCCTATCAAAAACTGTACTATGATCTGGTAACCAAACTGTTTGCATATGAAGGTAGATGAAAGAATAGGGTGCAAGCAGCTCTAGTAATACAGTTTCCTGACTCCTGAGTTCTTGATTTTATGGTCTTGGCTTCTTTAAATGTCAGTTTTGTGTATAATTTACTAGGCTTGCAAAAAAAACAAAACCAGCAAAAACCACCCAAACCAAAAATCAGCCCAACGAAACACACAGGAAAAAATGAACAAATAATAGAAATTTCCCTAATCTCATTCTTGGAGACAACTGAAGTTATTTTTGCTGAAACTTTATAAGGAAGAAATGTCAAAAGGTCTCCAAGACCAGCCTGAAGATGAGTTTGAAAAATCTGAGATAGGTTTGCAATGGAAAGACCAGAGCATCTTACCTTATGTAGCTCAGCCAACCCAGAGCATAGACGGATGGAAATACTTTATTACTCTTTTAGCCCCATCACAACACCCCATGGCAGGAAGTTCCTTCCTGCCCCTATTTCTTTCCTCATGGGTAATGGCAGTGTCAGAGCTTTGCTGCTGTAGTCACATGGGGCAGGAGACAAAGCCCTTTGGCATGGCAAGGGCAGGAAGGGTGGGGTGGTGGGGATGGGAGGATTTTGCACTTCTCGTGGGGAATGAGTGGGGAGCAGTGCTGCAAGGGGTGTCCTTCCCATCTGTGCAGTGGCCCTGCCTGGTGGGGTTATGGATGCAGATGGTGGGGTTATGGATGAAGCAGATGGGGAGGATGCAGATGTGGCAGGTGGGGAGGGTGCAGACCAGGAGGTGCGGATGGGGCCATGGGAGAAGATGCTGATGGGGCAGATGGGAGAGGCAGATGGGGGGATGCTGATGGGGCAGGTGGGGGGGATGCAGATGAGGACAGATGCAGAATGGGACAGATGCAAATGAGGTAGATGCAGAAAGCCTCTTCCCACGCCTGATCATATGTGGGAGGCAAGGAGGAGCATCTGCATGGCTCTCTGCCCTATCACCCTTTGGAAAATAATCCCAGGCCCCTGTTTTCCCACTGTGTCATAGAATGCTTGGGATTCAGTGCATCTAAAGCACTCCCCAAACATTCCCAAATCCAAGTGTTAAATACTATCTGGTGATTCCCATGTGTTGAGCCCCACGTCGTGGCCTGCAAGTGGATGGAAAGGCTCCTCCGTGGGGCAGGGTGTTTAATGTAGACATCAGCTTCTCTCAGTTCCATTGCTGAGGGTGATACCCTGAGCAAAAGGCCAGCACATGACCAGTGCACCACTTTAGTCCCACTTAAGCACTATTTTTAGGGTATAAGAGGGGGAGGAGGCTGGCAGGGAGGGAGCATAGCAAAAAGCAGGTGCTGGTTCTGTACGAAGGGGTGGATTTTCACCCTGTCTGCCTACCAAATCACAGGCTACAATAAAGAGGCTAAGTATTTGATTTGCTACTCTGCAGAGCACGTCGCATGCAGAGGTTTTCAGACCTAGGCAAGTAAATTATCTGCTTGTTTTCAGATGTATCTATTACTGCTTTTGTTGCAGTAAACAGATTAAACGAGAAAAGGTCAAGATGCAATTTGAATCTGTGTAAGAACATAACAAATACTTTTTTTCAGTAATCAGATACAGTAAATACAAGTACTTATTTACTTGTAAATGTTAAAACATTCACAAATTATCCTCTCAACTTCAGCAATACAAACTTAACTGTCAGATTTTGGAAACTATTCCTTTCCTTCTTTATGTGATTCAAGACTAAGTATACAGATGTTATTTAAACATTGTTTTGTTAGTGGGAATACATACAAAAGCATGAAAAATAGATGTAAGAAAGAATATATGTTTCAGGTTTAACAATACATATAATTCCTTGTTCTAGAGTAAAATAAGACAGTAGGTGTTTGCAGCATGAAAATCATGACCCCCCCCCAAAAAAAAATACAGCCCCCCACAAAAGTAATTTAAAAAAGAATTTGGCTGGGTGAATTGTTATACCATTTGAGCAATTTGGAATATGTGTGGTAAATTAACTGTTTTAAATGTACCATGTGCTGGGATTTTCAAGCAGATTTTTACATTTATGTTTTCACTAAGTCTTAGCTAATTGTTATGTCTTTCACCTTGAATGCCAATTGTAATAATAATATTACATCTGTAGTCTATTTCTCTGTTCTTAAATTACAGCAATCAGGAATACTCACTAGTTAAAATCTTGTATAGTTACTCAAAAGAAAATATTGAAATCAGACGAAAAAATGTTTAGCTTGCATATTGCCTTAGACAGCCCTGGAGAACTGCCAGGCAGCCAAGGTATTATTAGAAAAGCTGAGCAAATAGCTTGCAGGGGGAAGAGCTGGGAATTTAGAGTCATCAGGTACCGCTGTATCACCAGCTTTTAGGGTGGGTTGGTTTTTTTTCTTGTTGTTGTTGTTTGGTTTGGTTTGGTTTGTTGTTTTGTTTTGTTGGTTTGGTTTTATGTTTCTTTGTGGGTTTTTGTTTGCTTTTTGTTTTGGTTTGGTTTGGTTTGGTTCAGTAAAGATATTTAAAACATACTGCACAGGGGTAAACATGCACGGTTTGCTTTTGGAATGCAGGTTTATGGAATAATGATACAGTTTTGGCACAGAATACAAGTGTTTTTTCCAAAAGGGGCAGATGCTTGGAGGAGGTGGATAAAGAGGTTTTTGGGGGAAATACTCCTGTTGGCCTCCAGGATTTCAGATGAAGCAAAGGAAGAATGTTCAGACTGGAGAGCTGATAGACCCCGGCAGTCTCTGCATGCCCCAAACTGCATCAATTTGCACCAACTAACAAACTAATTGGGGACCCTGATCATTGAGCAAATAAAATAACTCATGTTATTTCATTCACACGGATGCTTTTTTGAAAGGGAGAAAGGTGGGTTCCCTCTACAGAACATAGGTCTTGACTTATAAAAGGCAGTTGATAAGTTAATATGAAGGAAAAAAAATAATCCTGGCTTCCCTTGGGCTTTCCATCCTCTTCTGGGCTGGTTTTGTACCTGAGAAACTTTTTTTTCAGTCAGTGCATTCATATGCTATAAAGAATGCACTGTCAGGTGTTAGGGAAATAAGATGAAAAAGTGCTGTGCAAACATTCGCCACTTGCTCTTTTCTCCATTCCTGGACTAGGTTTGCTCTGCAGGAGTAGGGTAGGAGTCAGAAGTCTTTGGTTGCTATTTTTTATTTTAAAAAATACAAGCCTAGACTCAGGTGTGTATTGTCGCAAAACATGAGTTTGCCTATAAAAAACCCATCCAGGACACTGTTGTGTTGTTTGCATTGTAAACAAGGGGAGGGGTCTGCTCCATTTTCTGTAAATACAATTGTCAGGGCTTGTTTTCTCTTCATTGTGAGAGATCATAGAATCATAGAATTGTTTTGGTTGGAAAAGGCCTTTAGGATCATCAGGTCCAGCCATGAACCCAGCACTGCCAAGTCCACTACTAAACCATAACCCTAAGAACCACATCTATCCGTCTCTGAAATACCCCCAGGAGTGGTGACTCCACAACTTCTTAGGCAGCCTGTTGCAGGGCCTGACAATCCTTTTGGTGAAGAAACTTTTCCTAATACACAATCTAAACCTATCCTGACATAACTTGAGTCCCTTTCCTCTTGCTTCATCACTTGTTACTTGGGAAAAGAGGCTGACCCCCACCTCGCTACAACCTCCTTTCAGGTAGCTCAGGATAAGGTCTCCTCTCAGCCGCTTTTCTTCCAGACTAAACAACCCCAGTTCCCTCAGTAGCTCCTCATAAGATTTGTTCTCCAGACCCTTCACCAGCTTTGTTGCCCTTCTCTGGACATTCTTTAGCACCTCAATGTCTTTCTTGTAGTGAGGGGCCCAAAACTGAACACAGTATTTGAGGTACAGCTTCACCAGATGCTTCTGTCAGGAAAAATGCCCTCTATATATTAAAAAACTAAATATACATATATACCCTCAATATATTAAAAAAAAAAAAAAAAAAGGAGAGTAAATGGTTTGTCATTGCTTTGCAAGTCAGGTTTTGGTCTATTCTTGTCATAGCTACCTGAAGTATGTTTACATACAGTTTTCCTTTCTGGTATTTTGTGCTTGCACAGACCTGATCTCCACCTATTTTGTGTAAACAGTTGCTGAGATTGGTGTAAAGTGATTAACCACTGCAAACTGAAACACCGACATGCAGAGAAAGACTCCCTCAGAGACCCCCCCCTCACACTTACATCAGGTGCTGGCTGCAGGCTGCACCTGTGTAAGGCAAACTGTGGGGTTAAAAATATCAGCCTGAAATACTAAAAATGGGGCAAACGTTGCCTCCTTCTTGGCTAAAAGTGTTTTCTGTGCTCCAAAATGAAACACAGCCAGAGGCGCAGGGCGAGAACCTGCTTTCGAGGGCGTGCATTTGGCCCTGCCTGCCCTGAAGTGATTTGGGTGTAAATGATGTATGGCTGGCTCTACCAGCATTAGTGCTAACGAGGCTTCTGCCTTTTATTTTACTTTTAAAAAAGAAAAGAAATGGCAGCAGAGGCTGCTGAAAAAATATTACTTCCGCAGTTCTTCAGCAAAATCTAGGTCATGTAACAGTTTCATGGATTATTATTTTTCCCCCTGCCCAGGCACTGTAGTCCTTGTAGCTTTTTTTGACTAAAAGCACAACAGCATCCACTCCTTTTAAAATCTCAGAGATACCTGACTTCTCACCTGTTTTTTTATGGTGGTTTATACCGTCCAGGGGGCTGATCCCTAAGCTTTCTGTGTTTTATGGTTTCACAAGCTGACATTCCTCTGACCTCCCTGTGCATGTTTTGTTTTCTGAAGATCTCTTTTCTCCTGCCCTGAATAAATTGCTGTCAGGAGTAGGATTATTATAAGGAAAATTAATTACTTCACTTAATGGGAAATCATGTTTAGAAAAGGTAGATTACAAAGTAGGATATTAGTAGTGGTTAGAAAACAGTGTTTTGAAGTGGGATGTCTTGAGGGGGAGTTTGTCCAGGTGACTCAGAGTTGTATCTTTTGTGGCCTCTGGGAAAAAAAAAAAAACCAAGGACGGAAAAAAATTCAAACCAGTTTTGCAGGTGCCCACATCACACAAAATACACCAGCATGCTCATGTTTGTTGTCTTAGTAGCAGTGGTGAGGATGAAACCACAGGAATCCCGGTTTCCCTTCTCTGGCCTGAACCAACGTCTTGGGGTATAGACGAGGGTGATGTCAAAGACTATTTCATGTGCAAATCACAGGTCCCATATAGGGTTTTCTTATGTTTTTGCTTTGGGGGCTCTAGGGGTCTTTTCCACCAAAGACATTTGTCAGGACTTCTGGTTTGGCAACCCTGACTTCACTTCTTCTTGTCCCTTATTGGTGACAGCATAGAAAGTTACTCCATGCTTCCTAAGCAAGGCCTTCTGGAGATGGGAGGAGATTGTGGAGGTCTCTCCATGAGAGTGGACAGACCATCTCTCATATTCTTTGGTGAGTGAGAATGCACTTAAGCCAGCAGCAGGGGAGGGAACAGTCTCTCTGCTTCTGCTTGAACAGAAGAACTGAGTACTGCTTCCAGCTCCGATGCCAATTGCATTGCAGGTAGGAGTGAGCAGGGAAAAAGAAGTTTTGACAAAGATCCCAACTTGGTCTATGGAAAAATCATTGGGCCTCAAAGGAGGACCCCTGCGTTGAGACCAATTTTGTGTCAGGCGAAAACTCAGAGGTGTTGCAGGCACCTCTCACAAACACTGCATTTGCTTGGGTAAGACTTCATACTGGATTGGCAGAGGACAAGGAAATTGCTGAGAGGAGTGTTTTGAAAGAAATAGCAAGTAGTTTTCTATCAGTTCTCACCTGTAATCCCTGCCATTGAGTGGGACCTGAATTGCTGGTATGAAGTAATCTGCTGAAGACAAGTGGCTGGCTTGCACTGATGGCTTGTAGAATAATGTACCTATATAACCTATCTATATGTGCACCAAACCAGGACCTGAATTATGGAGTCCAGGTGTGCTCTTCTGAAGGTTCAAATGGAGAGTTGAGGTTCAGATCCTGCCTCAGAGCTGAGATAAAGACCTGAGCTGGGAGATGCGCATTCCAGGCTGAGTACAGAGCCTGGGTACCCTCTGCCATGAGCATTTGGGAGGTCCTGGGATTTGTGGCAGTTTCTATGCATGGAAGTACATACATCTCTATCCCATCTAAGGTAGTGCTGAAATGAATCAGCCTCCAAATCTGCAGCAGAACAGCCACCAGGCAGCATTTGTCCTTGGGCAGGGAGAACATGTTTGTGGGAGGCAAGATTTTTGGCTGATAGCTTGTTGTTTCCCCAACTGCAGTGCTTTATGGGGTCCAGTGCTGTCCCAGGCGTGAGTTAGAACAGCCTTAAAGCTGCTCTGCTAGATGATTCCTTGCCATATTCCTTAAAGGCTAATTGTGGCACACGGAGATCAGCAGAGTACAGCTGCGCTGGGATTTGGGAGCAGGGAAGAGACAGGAGGTCAGCTCTGCTGGCACTTTGCCATGTAAAGATTTCCCCTTACATCATCTGGCTGCCGAGGGCGAGTTTACATCTGCTTTGCACCCTGGGGGACTTGTGGTGTCAGGGAATGAGGTTGCTGTGAGCCCTCCCTGGTGCAGCCGAGACCTGCAGCATGGCCTCTGCTCCAGCTCCCTGGCATTGGCTGGGAGACGTTTGGATGCCAGACCTGGATTTTCACCGGAAACTTGCAAACTTGCCATGTCAGCTGAGCTTTTTCCAGTGGTATTTCTGGAAGGGAGGGGAGGAGGAGAAGGAAGAGATCATACCAGAAAGGCCAACAGCAGCTCTCCTGTGATGTGTGAGGGCACTGAAATAGGCAGAGCAGGGAGGACCAACTCCAGAGAACCCTTTCCTTGGCACGTCAGCTATTCACTCCTCCCTAGCAAATCCCTCCCTTGTTTTCCATTCAGAACTAGCCAAATAAATACAAATAGGCTTCAGCTCCATCCTGCTGGGGAATAGGGAAATATTTGCAAGAAGAAGAAAGTGTTTCCTGCTCAGCTTTCTCCTAGAAAGACCCACTGAGCTGCCACCAGGCATGAGCCCTTCTCAGAGATGGGATTAGAGAAGCACTAGGAACAAGGGCCAGGAGCCTGTGGAAAGCCATTGGCCATCCCTTCTGTGCCCAGAGCATGAGCCACCAGAAGGATCACTGCTAGCCAGAGGTGGTCATCATGCCTGCATGATGCCCCATGGGACTGGTGGCAGGTTGCTCCCCCAAATCCAGTCTGTTTATTTAGAAGCAGGATGCGTCCTGCGGTGATTTGAAAAGAAAGCATGGTCTGGAACAGGTGAGGGAGTGGGGTTTAAAGGCTTGAGAGGAGAGCAAGCACAGGAGGGTGGCCAAAGGTAGAGCTGGTGCACATTGGGCCAGCTGAATGTAGGGCATAGTCAGCTCTCTTACAAGGAGCACGTACCTGATCCCATCTTTCTGTGTTCTATTTTTGCACTTGATATGCTTGCTACATTAGCGGGTTTGGCTTGCAAGAGATTCAATAGCACTCTCCTGCTTTAAAGCAACTTTTCTGAATGCACAACATGAATACATCGCTGGGGTCACATAGTGATGCTTGAAGTCAGAAGCTATTTTTAAAACTAAATTGCAGAACCACACATGGCTTTCATTAGTGCTTTACATCAAATTTGTCAGCTAATTAGTGGTTTTTCATCACCAGTTTTTGCATAGTATTTTATTTGTTCACTCTTCAATATTGTCTTGTAACACCCCCAACCCTTTGTACAGTCCCTGCCAGCAGTGGAGGGAGGGAGAGGAGAGCTTTCAGGAGACCTCCCTGATCCTCCTGATGGATAGACCTGCTGCCTTTGGAGTGTATTTCAGTATTACGTGTCTGAAGTGGGCAGTTAGCAGCCCATGTGCTCTTTTCCCTCCCTACCTCCATTTAGTGTTGTAAATGATGTATTGCAATCCTGAACTCTCTTCAGTTTGAAGGAGGAGGAGAAACCAAGAGAAGTTGCCAAACATGACTTCATAAGATCTGACTTTAAAATGAACAAAGTTTCTTGGGTGTCTTGGATTTTTTTTTTCTTTATAAATAAAGGGAGTACAGAGAGCTTGAGTTGCTAATGACTGGTAGTTACGGGTCATTAAGCTCACTAACTGACTTTAGGATCAGAACTTTCTAATAAAGGCAGTAAGCTCTCCTAATATTTATTTCTCATTTTAAGGATGGGGAGATGTGATTACCATTCAAAAGTCTGCAGTTATTTTTTCCTGTTTATAATTACAGAGGGATCTTGCTATTTTTAAAGCTGTTTTTTAAACATTTGAAAGTATTCAGTGAAATAATTTCTATGGGTTTTTTCTTTTATTTGGCCGTCTCCTTTAAAAAGCTCTGGAAAACAAATACAGAGGGAAAAAAATGAAAAATATGTTAAAATAAGAAATAAAGCAGTTACTGAAGTGTAATAATCCTGGTTTATAGCACACTTTCCATTTAAATTGTTTTTATTAGAGATAAACCTGTTAAGCGTTGAGGAATTAAGTGCTGAATAGAGACGGTTGTTTCACTGCTGTATAAATGAAGGATCCCAGTATGCAGAAAAGAGTATGGCTGGTTTTACAAGTGAATTATTTGCCAGTTTGAAGGGCTCTGGTTACTTTGGCATCTGTTGCAAAAACGATGATTTGTTTGTTGTGAACAAGGCTGAAAATTTTGGTAGGTAGTGTGCGTTTTTTCATCATCCTTGTGCCTGCTTTGCTAGAAAGAGCTCAAGGAGAAAATGAGGCAGAGAGATTTTGGGGAATTTCTTGGCACTGCTAGTGAGACACAGACTTCCTGCGTTTGGTGCTTTGGGATAATATTGAGAGGGAACAGCCTGCAGCTACAAGTATCAAAAGTTAGAGGTGGTGTGAAGCTCTTCTCATTTTGGGAGGGCTGAGGGAAGAGAAAAACTCAATATACTGCTAAGTCTCAGTATCCCCTTTCAGACAGCTGGTCCTGGAAAATTTCATTCAAAGACTGCAAATTGGAAGTCCCCGTGATCGCTCTGTCGATTCTTGAGCAAAGGTGACTTTGGAAATTTGTGACAGCAGGGGAAGGACTTGTTTTATTCACTCAACAGAACTGAAATAGATGGGGAATGGAGAAAGACCAGATCTGTGAGGAAAATGTCACTCGGGCTGTAACCTGAGCCTTAGCGAATTGTGGCTTTTGGAGGGTTTGGTGACCCTCTGAAAATCCTTGCTCTTTGGCTGCTATTATTGTAGCCAATTTCCAACTAAAATAAGTCTTTTGTCATCACCAGCCATGCTGCCTCTTGCTGAGAAGAAACAAAATTTGTTCGTGGCAGCGAGGGCGGCCAAGCTGAAGGTCAGAGTGCAGAGGCAGATTGTCGCATCCCTGAGGCCGGGGCTGGATTGCACCCGTGGGACCAGCCGTGCACCAACTGGGTAGACTGCCAGTGAGGGGCCTCTGGAGAGAGGGCCCAGGCAAGAAGCCTCAGAGAAAACAACCTAGTAAAATGCAAATAGGAGAAAAGAGGCTTTCCTTTGGAGAAGAGGGTTTTCTCTTTGGAGTTGAGCAGGTGGAATAGCTGGGGGGGGGGAGGTTTCTTGCTTTTGGAGCCACAGCAGAAACCATAATCTTGTGTATACAAAAGAGCAAGTAAAAGTTAACTTGAAAAAAATAATAAACACTTTAAACTTCTGTGTTTGCCCAACTGTGCAAACGTTTCCTCCATGCCAGATCCTTCCCCTTGCAAAGAAAAAAAAAACAACCCAAAGCATTGTTTTGCAGAGCTCTCGTCTCTCCTTGAGCAGGGAGAAGGCTACAACTTTTTCACTGAGAGAAATCATGTTGCTTGTGACACTATTGGTTCCGTTCTTTGACAGGGAAAAAAAAAAACAAACCAAAAAAACCGCCATTCCACATTGGAGCAATGGTACCAATGCCTAGAGAGCTTGCGTGGCCAAATTGATTTTATGCAAGTCTTTGAGCCTGTGCAAGTCTTTACTCACACTAGTAAGGTTACACAGCTGTCTTAATCATTAACTCAAGTTTTATGCTGAGTTGTAGTTTGAGAATACTCCATCTGAGTAGCACTTAGTATGCAAATATCTTCTTTTAAGTCTTGATTTGCCTGAACTTTTAAAATTTAGAGTGATTTAGGGTTTCCTTCTCTTCAAGTAAGTGAATGTGAACATAGTGAGAAAGTGTCAGTGAGATTTTCTGTTAGCTTTTCTGTTCCATCATTTCTGATGGTGTTATGTCAGTCTGGCAATTTGAAAATTCAAAGAGTGTTTAAAAGATCTTGGTCTTGGCTGTCAAAGAAAAAAATAGAGTATATTAGAAATTATCCTCATGGCTGTATATTTCTGCAGAAAAAGCTAATTCAAAATTTTTCCAATTTATAAACATAATAGCACAGCATTGTGCTCTCTCAAGGAAAGCCACATTACTAGTTTTAACCTGATGGGTTCTTAGAAATTCCAGGTTTGGGATGCAGGAAGGAACTTGAAAGTGAATACTTTCTTCTTCCTTTTTTTTTTTTTTTTAATGCATAGTGGTTTGGAATCTACTATAATGCAAAGTAAAGCATTCTGTTACAAAGGCAGGGAGGATGGGACAGAAGGTTAAAGGGCATCCTGGAAACAAACAGCTGGACCAGTTTATTTAAACAGATACAAGGATGGGGAGCTGACCTCCGTTTGACTTCTAGTGGGAGGAGCGAGAATGTCATTTTATTACTTTGCCCAGAAGGAGAATGTTCTTGTGTCTGAATTCCCCCTGAAGACATCCAAACACTGGGCTGTTTGGCAGAGTTGCTACTTATAGAAAATACTTAAAAGAATGCGTAGGAAGAAGGTAGATGTTAAGTACCTGTGTGTAAAATGTTCTTAAAGTGGATATCCCAAGTGATAGCGTGGGGCAAACAGGTGAGAATTATGTTTTACCTTAAGCACATCTTGTGAATAATTCTTGGCAAATTCCAGTGATTTAGTTTATTATTCTAGCTATATAGTTTATTATGGACCCTCCATTCTCACTAATGGCATTTGTGGTTTGGAGGAGGTGGAAGAGAAGGTTGTGAAGCTGGGGTGTGAGTGCTTAATGTGGTGCATTTGGGTTTCTTTGGTGTAAAAGCTTTTGGTAAATGAAGGTTTTGGTGCCCAGCCAATCTCAGTGCTACCAAAAAACTGCTGCAGTAACAGGTCTTGGCAATCGGGCAGGAGAAGGATGGAGTAAACACAGCAAGAGCCTGCCAAGCTTGCAGAAAGAAATGGCTGGAGCACTGGGGTTTGGTGTTGTTGTTTTACTAAGGAGAGTTACTGTGAAAATTGCTTTCTGCAAATGCAGATTACAGATATTAAACAATTTTCTAATTGGTCATGGAGCTAAGGCAGCTAATGGGGGGAAAAAAGCAGATTTTTTTAATTGCTTATTTCACATGGTGTTTGTGCTACACCTGTGCTTATAATGAGAAAGGAGAATTAGTCTAACCTTCTGCTCACATGATTCTAATTTTCATGGTTTGTACAAGATAATGATAAACTGATTTGCAACACTGTTTGCTGGAGTTGTGGGTTGGGTTTTTTATTAGAGTTGTGTAGAAAAAATGTTCCAATACTATTGCTGACAAAACATGACCTATAGGGTTCAGGTGTAAGGTTTCCAGATCAGCACCCAGAATTGATGCCTTTGAGCCCATTTTGTCAAGACAGGCTTGATTAGGACTCAACATCTTGATTAATTTTTGCAGGAGTTTGGGTAATGGGAGGTGGGAGGAGACCAAAATTGCCGTGCTGGTCTTTGATGAGGGCAAAACAAACAGCACAGAGAGGTGGTCTGTGATTCTTTTCCCTCACAGCACAGGGGAATGGGTGGGCATAGCAGCTTCCCACAGGAAGGTCCTGGTGGCTTTATCTCTGCATTAGGAGAGCTCCTGCTAAGCCACCCCAAGCAAAGGCAATGAAAGCAAGCACCAAGTAACCCTTTATGGACTTTCCCATTGCATTTTGCAAGGGTAGTGTGGTTTTACCCCTGCTCACTCTTCCTCCTTTACTAGTAAATATTGTGGCATACTTGTTTTTATTATTTTTCTGTCTCACAAGGAGTGTAAAGTTTGGTTATGAAGCTTTGCTGTGATTAAATCTCAGTGGAGATGTTTTCTGAGGGTTTTTAACTAAGCTTTCTGATGAGCAAAACTGCAAGAGAAGTTCTTCTAAAGAGCTTCAGACAGGTTCCCAGCCATGTTTTCCAGTCTCCTGATTTCAGTGCCACAAGGAGAGTGGGGCTCCTGTGGTCCCTCTCCTTCTGTTTCACTCCAAATTATTTTAAATATTCCTTTTCCAAATAAGCATAGCAAGATAAACTGAGGCAAAGAGCTTCAAAAGCTCAAGGAGTACCGTTGCAGATGGCTGTTTTTAAAAACAACCATACCTTTTTTTTTTAATTATTTCCAAAGATCTGCTTTTCATTGTTCAAGGGAATTTTCAGTAGTCCAGTAATTACAGTTTAACAAGATGTTTGCTGTAAATGGTCAGGCCTAGCTGGAGAAAACAGGATTATAAATTCAATTACTGTAAAGCTATGACCTCGCCTTGACCCCTCAGACTTTGCATAAAGAGAGAGGGGGGGAAGAAGCCCACCAAGAAATGGCTAGGAGGAATGCAGAGCTCTGAAGTCCACAGCAGTGTGACTTGGCAGTGATAAAACTCCAGACGTTCCCTCATTTTGATGGGGTTCTGCCATCACAGTTCATTATCTTAATAGTGGGCATTAAAAGGGAATTAGGTTTGCAAGAGGTAGGGGCAGGTTTTGATTTAAAAAAAAAAGGCAAAAAGAAGTCGAAGGACATAAGGCAGAAATGGTCCTAATGAGGGGGAGGTAGCAGATGCCCTCACGCGCATCTCGCCGGCTTCACCCATTTTTTTTGTGCCCCATTCTGAATTGAGAAGAGCGTCACTCGTATTGTTTCCTGAAAACTCAGCTAATTCCCCCATGAAAAGATTAAATGGAAGTGTCCGACTGTGGTAGAAAGCAGGCAAACATAAATCAGCTCGGAAACCCCAAGCTCATGCTCTCAGAGGTCATTGGGGTTAGAGGTTTTGCAGTATTTGCATCCACACACAGCTCAATGCAGAGCACCGTGGTGGGGCAAGAGGGCTTGGGGATGGATGGAAGTTGTCCCCTTTGATAACCATTTGCTTTCCTCTTTTTTTTTTTCTTGCAGGTTTATTAATGCTAGAAGAAGAATAGTTCAGCCCATGATAGACCAGTCCAATCGAGCAGGCAAGTCCCCAGTAGTAACTATATTCAAGTCACGCAGGCAAAAACCATCCTCAAGCCATTCACCAGGAGGTCCATTACCTGGTAAATAAATGAGAAATGAATGCTGGGAGTGACTGACAATTAAAATACAACCAGCTTTGTTTCATTACAAACCTAGTAATTTTAACATGATTAAAACATTTTGGGGGAAAAAAAATACACAGAAAATTCAAAAAGGAAACTAAAATTATCCACTCTATGACCAGACTTTCTGTGCACACTTCGATTGAAAGTGATTTTTATTTTTTTTTTAGCGGTTGTTTTGAGTTTTCCTTCCCAGCTCTTTCTGCTCCTGTGACCACTCCCTGGTGCATGGCTTGGTGTGGAATTGCTGTAAACTTTATTACCTGTCAAAAGGGCAAAGGGGTCAGAATCGCTTGTGGGACTCAGTAAAGTTCAAAGACATTCAATGAGGTAGAGCTTTATGTGCTTTAATAACCCAAGGCAGCTTACTTCTGAAGCCGACTTTTAGTGTACAGTGAAAACCTCTCATTCAGGTAGTGGTGCTGGAATAGTGTCCTTTTATCCCTCGTCTCTTCTTTTTCAGTAACTGTCTTTTGGGATCGCTACATGCTTGGGGGATTTTTATTTATTTATTTATTTATTATTTTAAAATCTTTAAATAAAGTTTTCTCATGCCAGTTACGTCTAGGGTGTTGGCTTGCAGCTCTGTGTGGGTATTCACCATTAAGGAACAGCCCGTTACTCTCAATTGATTTTGTTTTCCACATCTCGCTGCCAAATCACCAAATCCATTGTTGTCCAAGATGCCTTTGGGCCATGGTTCTTCTTTGAGGACATTCGATTATTTTGTCATTAGAGGTAAATATCTGGCAGAGACGTGCTCAGGTCCTGCTCTTCGAAAGGCACATGGGTGTAATTTAACACACTGTGATTTCAGTGTGACTATTCCAGCCATAAAATCCATCTCCTATACCGGTCTTTGCATTGACGTCAGCAGCAGCAGCAGCTGGAGCCGGGGCTCCTCGTGTCTTGAGACTTTGGATCTCTAACTTCATTTCCAAGCTGGCAGTAGGAAATTAAGTCAAAACTAAGCATGCTTGTTAGCCCAGACACTAAATTTGAGCAGTAGATGTTTTCCCTTTTTTTTTTAGAGCTGGCACGGATAGCCATCTTGCGCAGTCCCTGGGTGGGGGAGGTTGTGTCTTGATGCCAAGAGAAGTGGTGACCCTTTTGGCTGTCACTAAAGAGCAATGTTCTGTGCTTTTCCAGTAAGTCAAGGAACACCTTATAACCCTGACGGGCAGCCAATGGGAGGTTTCGTGATGGACGGCCAGCAGCACATGGGCATCCGAGCGCCAGGTAAGCCCCCTGGGGAGCGTTGCCCGCCGATGGGTGATCTGGGTCAGGTCATGCCACCACAGGTAACTGCACCTCCACCTTCTGCTGCTGTCTCAGCTGCCTGCCTTGCCTCGCCTGTCTTCTGCCTGCCTTCAACACTGCCGAGGGAAACCAGGCACCTTCTTGCTCGAGTGGTCCTGGGCCCTCTGCCGTGCTGTGTTTTGGAAAGGGGCTTTTGGCACTATCTGTTGACTTTGCTCATTCTCTGGCATCTTCTTGGATTTTTATCTCCCTCTAGGACCTATGAGTGGAATGGGCATGAATATGGGCATGGAGGGGCAGTGGCACTACATGTAACCTTCACCTAGGTAACCAATGGCAAAGCCAGGGGGAAGTAAGTACAAACGGGGTCTTTGTTCTCACTTTGTCCGAGGAATATTTGTCTCCTTGCATTTCCCTATGTTCTCCCTGCCCATAGCCTCATGCTTGTTCCTTCCTTTCCATCCATCCATCCATCCATCCATCCTACGCCTGGGCTCCTTCAGGTTTCTCTCCCTCTGGTTCAGCACAAGCTTTCCAAGCTCCCAAACCCCCTGTGCGCGCGCGCGCCGTATGTTGACGCCGCCGTACATCGACGCCGCCATACATTGATGCTATTATCCATCCCCGAGCACATGACAAAACAAGAAGCAGCCGGGGAGGTGGGGGAGCCCGTCGTCTTGGCAACAGACTGATTTGCAAAATGTAAGCGGTCTGCAGCAGCGCAGGGAGAGGAAAGAGCATGTCCCCAAAGTGTCATAAATCTGTCTAACCGCAGTTGATGCATGAGTTACATTTCTCCCGCTAACCTGCAAGGCACCAAAAAAAGCCAAACAGAGACTTCTCGTAGGTAAAATAAATAAATAAGTAAACGGCGGCTTCTCTTAGTTGCATTTTGGAAAGCAACGGGTGAAACTTTGATTCTTTTTTTTTTTTTTTTTTTTCTTCAAGTTTATTTCTCTTTGTCTGTCCGTCATAATGGGATTACGTGTGGCAAAGGAAAAAGAGAGAATACAAAATAGAGGTGTGCACAGCAGGCTATGGAGCTTAGCCCAGGCTAATTGACTATATCCAAATTAAGTATGCCATCACTTGCAGTGTGACAAATGGATTTGACTTATTCAGTATACAAAAATAGAGATCATTAATGCAATCTTCAGTGGCAGGCCTCGTGAAGAAAGCCTAGAAAAACTGTCCCGCTTTTTTTCCCCCCCTCTTCTCTTTTTATAAGGGAAAATAAGTTATACAAATTTTTGTGGGGTGTTTTTGTTTTTTTTTTTTGAAAGAGTAAAGCAGTTTGAAATCCTGGTACTGTGTTCAAATTGTGCCTGATTTTGTCCCTTTTGGTTTCTTTCTGGAGTTAAAAGCAGTTATTTTGGGATTTTTGTTGTGCCCACAGCCTATATTAATGTAGGGCTTGAACTTACCCAGGCCAAATGTGTTCCATAGTCATCTTCTCTGGGTGTGAGTCAAAACTAAGTTTCAACAATTAGCTGTGAAAACATTCCTCGGAGCTTGGGAATGCAACAGCCTTATTACCTCATCATGGAAATTTCTAGCTTAGTTAATTTAAATATTGTTTCTTAGTTTCTGGGTCAATTAAATTTAAATGATGTATTTTATGCTTCGTGACCAATTAAATTAATAGGTTATTACAAAAAATATTATCATCTTTTTTGATTAAAGAGCTGTGAGTACAGTATATTTTATAAGCAATTTTCATTAGTTCAAAACTGTTCCTTTAGGCTAGATTAAGCAGCGATTCATTGCTCAAGCCTTGAGACCTGATTCCAAGGTGTTCGGTGCATTCACAGCGCGCTCTTACTTAGAACTAAAGCCAATTGAACCTACTTAGCAATAGCGTATGCCTTTCACCCTTGATGATTATGGAGCTTATAGCTCTGCGAAACAATACACCTGTCAGTTCCCATCAGCTACAGCAATCCAAGCAGAAGGCAGAGGCCCACGGAAAGCAGGAGGTTTTATTGTTTTGGGTTCAATTTTTTTTCTTATTGTTCTCCCCAACCCACTGAAAGGTTGACTGAGTTGCGCGCCTGATTTTTGCGGGCAGAAGTGAGAAGGAGGAAAGAATTATTTGATAACTGTTATTGATTATACAGACAGATATTTTCATGTGTTTAAAAATACAGGTTTGATTTACAATTGTCCTTAGTAATCCTATCAATTTCGGCTTTATATGAGGCCTTTGTTCAGCAATGTCTGTGCTGGCTTTATAGGGTCTGTTTGAATGGCACAAATACTTGGGACAGATTCCAAGTGATGGGCTTGAGAGCTAAATAAATAACTGTTGATAAACCTCGACACTGATTTAACCCATCTCTCCTCCCAAGCCCTTCATTAACTACTACATATTCCTTGCCTTGTATTCCCAGCACACATTTACAAGCAGGGAGGTGAAGGCGGGTAGCTGGAGCAAGGCCATGAGGGACAGAGCCCACCTGAGAGCCCTGACAGGGCTTCCCAGGCTTTAGTGCCACCACCCTGTGTGACTTCACTTGTCATCAGGCTGGCTTTGCCTTCGGTGTCCTTCCAGATTGAAAGCATCTCCTCAACAAACATTCCCAATTGTAAATGCAGAAAGTGGTTTTATCTCCCAAAACTCTGCATTTGGAGTGGGGAGGGTGCTTCGAGGTTCTTTTTTGACCTGGGAATCATTCCCATTGCCATTGTTGTGAGTCTGTACGTAGGCTTGGATCCCACAAAAGTGACTGTACTCGCATGCCCGTGACTCCACGTCCCACCTTTCTCAAGCTTGGCCTTCCCATGCCTGAGCGGAGGTGCTTCACGGCCCGATGTCTGTAGCTGGACCCCACATCTCACCTCCACCTCTTTCTCTCCACAGGACTGCAAAGTATGCCAGGGGATTATGTGTCTCGGGGTAGTCCAATGGGTATGAATATGGGACAGCCAAGCTATACCCCACCCCAGATGCCCCCCCATCCTGCTCAGCTGCGTCATGGCCCCCCCATGCATACCTACATTCCTGGACACCCTCACCACCCAGCGATGATGATGCATGGAGGACCACCCCACCCTGGAATGCCCATGTCAGCATCAAGCCCCACAATGCTTCATACCGGTGAGCCGGCAGTGAGCGGACAAGTGATGGACATTCATGCTCAGTAGCTTAAGGGAAATATGCGTTGTCTGCAGCGACGGTAGATTTCAAACATTGTCTTTCTGCAATGACTATGGAGTTCTTGGCATCAACTTTGGACCAAGGGAAGTTCCAATTCTTCACAGGGACCCTGAAAAGCAGGAAAACACCAACCGAAATCAACTTCTGGGGACATGCTGAATACCTATATAAGACATTAAGAGAACAAAGAGTGAAATATTGTAAAATGCTATTATACTGTTATCCATATTACGTTGTTTCTTATAGATTTTTTAAAAAAAATGTGAAATTTTTCCACACTATGTGTGTTGTTTCCATAGCTCTTCACTTCCTCCAGAAGCCTCCTTACATTAAAAAAAAAAGAAGCCTTACACTTTTCCTGCAAATGACAGAAAGGGCTTATTTGCAGGATTTTTAGAGCATTAAAATAACTATGTCAGGCAGAAGAATCTTTCTTCTATCCTAGGATCTCAGCCATGCACACTCTCTCTCTCTCCTCTCTCCTCCTCTCTGTCTGTCTTTCTTCTATTTCTCTCCCTTCCTCCCCATCTCTCTCCCTCTCTCTCTTTCTAGCCTGGGGCGTGAATTTGCATGTCTAATTCATTTACTCACCATATTTGAATTGGCCTGAACAGATGTAAATCGGGAAGGATGGGAAAAACTGCGGTCATCAACAATGATTAATCAGCTGTTGCAGGCAGTGTCTTAAGGAGACTGGTAGGAGGAAGCATGGAAACGGAAAGGCAGTGTATTTGAAGCCTAATTGTCACATCAGAGCATCCTTGTCCCCATGCAGCAACCACCACCTTGTACATCACTTCCTGTTTTATGCAGCTCGAAACATGGACTGAAGATTTATTTTTAATATGTTGACTTTTGTTCTGGGCAAAACATCGGTTGTGTGCATTTTTTTTTTTCCCATAGTCCCATCATGGAGCATTTATGTATACATTGTAAATAAATTTTGTGCAAAAAGGACTGGAAAAATGATCTGTATTATTGCAATTTTTTGTAAAAGTAGCAGTTTGGTATGAGTTGGCATGCATACAGATTTACTAAGTGGGATAAGCTAATTATACTTTTGTTGTGGTTAAACAAATGCTTGTTGATAGCCTTTTTCTATCAAGAAACCAAGGAGCTAATTATTATTAATAATAATCATTGCACACTGAGTCTTAGAGTTTCTGATTGAAACAGTTTGGATTGTATAATAACTCAAAGCCCAGTTGTAGTAGTTTGAGTGCAGTAATGAAATCTGAATCTAAAATAAAAACAAATTATTTTTTGTCATGGTGACTCCACTGCTTGCAAAATTTGTTTCCTGCCCCCCCTCCCCACCCTGCAGTATTTGTAGCCATTCTATTCCAAACTGGAAGCTGAGCAGCTACCAAATTCAGATAGCTCCAGGGATGTACCTATCATTTGCTATTTAAGTATTGGCTTTGCATTTAAAGAATGTAAATGAAATGCTATGGTGCGAAAAGAAACTTTCTGGGAACTTGCACTGTAAATTGTCAGGATGGGAGTTATTGCCTCTTAATAAATGTAATATTATAGGGCATTATCAGACAAAAATTTGTAAACAGTATTACCCCACCACCACTAAATTGGAGTTGTAATATACAGTTAAAATTATTTGAGCCAGAACCATACTCCATTCCTTTCTGGAACTGAACGTAAGAAGGAAGGAGGAAAATAAAACTTGGAAAACATTTCCGAGGCAATGCATATTTGTAAATAAATGAGGTACTGGTGTGAGGGATGCTGGACCTCTGGAGCAGAGGCTGGTGCAGGCATCCCCTCCTCAGTGTCCATTTCCTTGCCCAGCTCTCTCTTTCTGCACCCAGATGTCCCATCAAACAGCACTGAAGAACATGGGCAGGCTGCAGTATCTGCTCTTTTTCTTTAAACAAAACCGCAGCTATAGAAAGAGTTTCCCAGTTGTAAGAAAAATACACGGAAATTTTAATTAAGGCAAAATCATTCACCCAACACCCTCCCCAGCCTCCCCAGCGGCTGACCCAGAGATGCTGTGGGTGCGGCAGACGTTCACCCCTCCTCACTGCTCCCCCGGACTCCCCCATCTCCCCGGAACCCTCCGGGTGTAGTGGGGGGTTGGGCAGGGCCGGGCAGCAGTGCAGGCAGGGCTAAAACAGTGTGCAGACAGNTTTTTTTTTTTTTTTTTTTTTTTTTTTTTTATTTCCTCCACGTCCCACTTTTGGTTTTGTGTCCGCCCCCTCTTCCCTCCCCCCCTCTTCTTCCTCCCCCTCTCCGGCGTAGCGTGCCCGGGCGCTGGGTCTGCGCAGTGCCGCGCAAGTCCGGGGCAGCGCTTTAGTCCCCCCAACCTTCCAGGGCCGGGATGAGCGTCAGAGCCATCAGAGAGCGATGTTTGCGGCCATCGCCGTGCGCGGCCTGCCCTGCGCCTGGAGTGGGCAACCACCAGGGGGGTTGTTTGTTTGTGTGTGTGTGTTTGTTTGTTTTCGGGGGTAAGGAGGCAACAAATCCCAGATAAGATGCGTGAGGCAGCCCCACCCCCAAGCAGAGGGGCTCGCATTAGGGGAGGAGGGGGGGTGCCCGGCCGGCCCGTCCCTGCATCCTGCAGCCACAGGTACTTTTCTGGGCTCAGAAACGGCACTTTTTGTACACCGGGTAGATATTTCCACATACACACGCACCGGTACTGTTGCGCTCCGCGCGGAAGACTGCAAGGCATTTACTCCCTCCCCTGGCCTTGCTGTGCCGCCCAGGATGATAAATATATATATATATATGCGCTTATATATATATGCTTATATATATAAGTACAGTTCCGCGAGGCCGGGCGGCTCCGGGGCGGTCACGGTCACGCGTGGGGCGGAGCTGCCGCCGCCGCCGAGGTCTCGCCTGTCTCCGGCTGCTCAGCTCGGGGCCGGGCTGCTGCTTTGTGTGTGACAGCCAGCAAACCTTCCCCGTCCCTTTAATGCTTGTGGAAATAACTGCGTGCCTGTGTGGCAGCTGCTGCTAAAGCCCCAACTAACTCTTTTGGAAGAGCAGGGGGGAAAAAGAGTGAAAGGCAAAAGAAAGACTGTTCTTTTTTTTTTTTTTTTTCCCCTCTTTTTTCCTTTGGTGCCATTTTGGATGTCATCTGTTACCTTGGTGACTGTGCTCAGCCCCCAAAGCCCCTGGATTGTTAGGGGAAAAAAAAAAAAAAAAAAAGCATGCTATTTCTGCACCGTCATTTATCACTGTCACCGCATAATGATTCCCCTCGCAGCTCCTTATTGATGTTTGTAATTGCATTATCTCATAAAGGGAGGGGGTGGCGGGCCGGGATGATCAATGGAGCCGCGCCGTGCATGCCGGGGTCAGGGGCNGTTCCCGCCCGGCGAAGGGCCCGGCGGCGGTGAGCGATGCCGGGGGACCCGGCGGGAGGTGTGGGGGTGGTGGACGGGGAAGAACGGGGACGGACCCCCTCGGCGGGGAGGCGGAGAGCTCAGAAACGCAGCTCGTTTCCCTCATTTAGTTGCTTTTTGACCGCTTTCTTTTCACTGTGCCGAAGCGGCGCCGAGCGCTCTATAGAGAGGGCAGCGCTGCTAAAAACGTCCAAACCTGAGCGGCCAACGACGTGGTGTTTAGTTTGTTTGTTTGTTTTCCCTTCTCCCTTCTCTCTCCCCCTGCTCTCTTATGCTTACCAACGAACTCAAGATTAACTCCTTCCCCCCCACGCCCTCGCCGCACAAAATGAACTCCGTGTGCAGCACGCAAAAGTTTAAAAGAATTATTTCCCGTCCACTTTTCCGAAGGATGAGCTTGTGCACCCTCAAATTTGGGATCTAGGGCACCCAAAGCCGAGCCTGTGTCAGCCAGGACAGAAAGAGGCTGAGATGATGAGTTTGCCACAGCCATCCCATGCATACCCGGCGCCTCCCTTTAACACGCAGCGCTAAACCGGGGGGAGCAAGAAAATTCTCTCCGGCTCTGTCCCCGCATTTATCAGCTTTCCTCCCAGGCTTACCTCTCCTCAACCTTCCCATTGGAAATGTAGTAACGCTTTAGTTTGGAAGCAATACTCTTGCAGTCTAAATGATATTGTTCTTTCATATATATATATATATATATATATACACATATAATCTTTCTATATTTCCTCCAGGAATGAAGGTTAGCGCTACTGTTAGTCTTGTAAAGAGACGCTGGTTGTCTGCTTTTAAATAAACATTCACGTTTCCAAATAAACTTTGTAAGGATTTCAATTGGAAAGTAAAGCAATCGGCGAAGGAATTGCACTTGAAATTTCAAATGTGAGCTAAGCCAACTTAGCTATTTTTTCTCCCTTTCCTGGTCTGATAGTTGGCAATCTGGAGCTCCATACTTTAAAAAAATAATAATATTTAGTGCCATAGCCAGCGGTTAAAATAGTGAAAAATTAGTCTCGTTTCAGAAATTATTTATTTATAGAACGAACATGATTAAAACATAAAAAACACACAAACTGCAGCTGCAACAAAAAAAACCCCACCGTGATTTACGATTATTAAATCTTTGATTGCCATGTTAATGTTTCTTTTTCTACCTTTCATTTGCATTTTAATCTATCGAATCTTTACAATTTTGCTGCCTCCTACTCGAATGATTGATTACACATCTGAAAGAGAAAAAAAAATACTAAGCTTTCTAGGCGAGCTTCTATTTTTCCTCCCCCTTTCCTTTGCTGGTTAGCTTTCTGAAACCTTCCTCAACAATGTTAATGCAAGCAGGACAAATTAATTATGCTCTTTTAAATGTCAAAGGTATAAATAAAACTGTGTCCCCCCCCTTTCCCCCTCTTTTACCCCTCGCCCCAAATGGGAATATTTTTCCAAGCCGCTTGTTTTAAAAGCAAGAAGGAATCACCATGGTAAAATACAATTAAAAGAAACATACGCACAGCATCCTGACTGTAAATAAATATTATTACGTGGACATTTACCTATAGAATAGATGAAAAAAAAAATCAGAGGCAGAGAGAAGCAGAGAGAAGCAGGAAGGGGAGGTGAGGGCTCCTAAAGCAGTAGCAACGCTTCTCTTTGCTGCTGAGCCTCAGCTTTGGGGTACTTTCTCTCCTTCTCTATACATACCCCCCCCCAACCCTCCGTGTGAAAAAAAAAAAAAAAAAAAAAAAAAGGGATGTAGTCAGGGAGCAGTCACCGAGCATCCCTGTGGGTCCCCCTTCTCCCGCACCCCATGGGCAGGGGGTAGGCGGGAATAGAAAGTCGGGGAGCCGTAGAGGGTGTGGGGGGAGTGATCCCCAAAGGCGTTGGGTGCCACCCAGCGGAAATGCACCCCACGAGACCTTAGGTGCTCAGGTGGGGGTGCCCACGGAGGACACTCACCTGGGGGCTACCCTGGAGGAAGATTCACCTCGGGGGATACCGACAGTGACCTGGGGGATGCCCATGAGGGGACACCTATTCCGGGGATATCCCCCCGAGGGGCTGACCACGGAGGGACACCCACCCGGAGGATTCCCAGGAAGGGCGGCTCCCTCCCCCCCGAGCTGCCCATCCTGAGTACAGGGCTGGAGGCAGCCGCCGGGAAGGGCTGGCACCTGCCGGGACCAAGGGGCAGTTTTTCTGGGAGGGAATCAGATGGAAAAGGAGAAAGAAGCGAGCAGGGCGGGAGGGGTGGAGGCAGCGTCAAGGAGGCTCCGCACCTGCGGACAGGGAGCGACTCTTGTGGGCCAGAGAGCAGACAGGGAAGATTTAGAGGTGAAGAGATGGCAGATTGTTAAGAAAGTAATAGTAAGGTGTCCCATATACTACAGTTTTATTGTGAGGTAGTAACTACTAGATTTATTTATTGCCGAGGCTATATAATAAAGATAATGACCGCAAACTCAAGATAAATGCTTACGCCCATCGCTGGTCAATTCTTTTTTATTTAAGAGAGTGATCCGGAGAGGTGGAAGTCATCTTCTGCCGACCACAAATATCAGTCTTGGTTTCTCCCAGCTTGTAAACATGACATGCAAATAAAGGAGATGCTGCCGGGCGCGGAGGGTTTGGGGTCGGGGTAGGGGTATGTGTGCCGCCCCCCTTTCTTTTCTCCCTCGCAGGAGCACCCGCAGAGGAGAGCAGCGAGATGAAACAGCAGGGGGGGTGGAAAGAGCCTCCCCACTGAGGGGGGTGGAAATAAATAACAAAGACCCCCCTAAGCCCTTGGGGAAATGCCCCTTGCGAAGCAAAGTGCCGGGGGGGGGCGGCCCCGGGGTGCCCCCGCTGCCCTTCCCTTACCCCCCTCGCCCCTGCCCAGGGCGATCGTGTGTCAGCCCCACAAGAAGCGCTTCTCCTGCGGGGAGATTTGATCCATGCGAGGCCGGGGGAAAAAAAAAACCACAACAAAAAAAACCCCCAACACCTGACAGCGAGCTGCGGCTGGGGAGAGAGAGGAAAAAGAGGGAGAAAGAAGAAAAGAAAAAAAAAAAAGGAAAAAAAAAAAAAAAAAAAAAAAAAAAAAAAANAGGCCCCGCACCCAGCGTCTGGGGGCTGAGCGGCCCCTGCGCCCCGCGCAAACGGCGGGCACCGCCGCGCCCTCTCCGTCCAGCACCGGCAACTCGGCTGCCGCGCTTCAAAGGATGATAACCTAATTGTTTCCAGAGTTTAAAAGTAATTAAGCTGTATTAAAGGAACTTAAATAAAACTGCTTTGCCGCTCACTGGCTCCCCTTCTCCTTCAGAGGGGAGATAGGAGCCCCGTTTCTCGGAGAAGCGTGTTAAAAATCGTGCGTTTATATAACGTATGCGAAAAATGTAAACAGATTTCGGATTTCGTTTTTGAAAGGGTATGGGTAAAGTGGTGGTAATTATGTATAATTAATGCTGAAGGGAAAATGAACACATAATAGGTTCCAAAGATTAAACCATCTGTAACTATCAGGGGAACTTTTAAAGTTTTTTTTTTCTTTTTTTCCTCCTTTTTTTTTTTGCATCTATTTCTTTTCACCAAGGATTTTTAAATGTAAAAATTCGAACTAATGTTTGCTTCTCTGAAATATCCAGATTTGAGAAGAAACTCCCTAAAAGGTTTCATCAATTTTCAGTCTACACCTTTGAAGATAATCCAATATAAAAATAAAGTGAATGGTAATTTTAACCATTATTAATGTTTGTGGCACTTAATTTACTTAGGTGCTGGCTTTCCATTTTTGATTACACTATAAGGAAGTTATTTTACTAAGAAATGTAAGATAAAGTACAGGCATTCCCACACATTCTTTATATCTTTTGTGGCATGTATTTATTATAGACTACTCAATCTATTTCAATTTTAGGTAATGCATAATCACTGGAGCCAATTTTTTTTCCCAGTAACATGTTTGCAAGGGTAGAACCAGACTGTGAAGATGTAGCTCTTGCTTATCTCTACATGACATTCCATGCAAGCGACTATAAATTTAAATATATTTTTCCTACCATCGCGGATTGCGTTCACAGAAGTAAATCAGTGCATTTAACATTTGCAAAGCGAGGAACGCGTCTAGCTTTAGCAACACTAATAGTTGTTGAGGTGTTGTTCGAGAGCTGTAACTTCTGACAGAGGCTGTCCCTTTTCGATAATGCTAATTCTTAAGGTGTGAAGGTAGAGTTGTCAAACATCATGTGTCAACAGACCAGCAGCCTGAACGGTGGTTTGCAGGACTGGTGCTTAAAGACAATAAATGCATTTGCATAGAAAGAACAATTACAGTTAACAGAAAGAGAGGCTTAAACCACTTTGTTAATTCTGTGTCCACTTGAGAGGTTGAAATAAATCTGCCCCTCTTAGTCTGCTGTAACTCAGGTCTCGTTTTGCTGCAGTTCTGGCTGTTTGGGTTTGTGGGGGTTGTTTTTTCCTCCAGGAGGGAAGGATAGATACCTCCTCTGAGGAATTCACCAGCTGGCAGTTTAAGACGAGGGTTAGGTTGTCACTCCCACTCCCCAGTTATTGTATCTAGCTTGGAGAAGCAAATTTTTAAGCAACAGGACTGCTTTTTGAAATTCACCATGCTGCAGAGGTTTACATACAGCTTAATCCCTTCAACTTAATTCCCAGTCTCTTTCTTTAATGCAGAAGCCAAACAGCTGAATTTCAGTGTGGCATTTCTGGCAAACCCAGGTGAAGATGCTGAAGACCCTGAAGCAATAAAGGGATTTGCTCTTCAGGGGATAATCTAGTTTAACCCCTGGAGCAGCTTTTGTGCCGCTTGCTCTTCAACCTACCTGGAGGAGGATGAGCTGACAGCAGATCCCAGCCCAGTGACTCACCCAATAACTTTTCCTGACCAATATCCCTGTTGTGAAGACATCAAAGTGAGTGCTTGGGCAAACATACATATGGGAAAGGGGTGGAGGAGAACAAGGCTCAGATGGGGATTGCAATCCCAGCAGCCTACTTATTTGGGGAACGAAAGTGGTTGTAAGGCCCAATGCAAGTCAGTTATTCATAGAAGCTATAGTATTGCCTTTCAGAGATCTAAATTTTGGTTTGCTACTGAAATGCTCAGGTATTTGCTGATGATGGCACAAGAGCAGTGTGTGCAGGCAGGTGTGGTGATCCCTGGTGTCGGCCAGCATCTAGCCACGGTGGGTTTAACCAGCTCCGACTGGGTTCCTGATAACTTAACACCAGCAACACACACAAACCTCAGCCAAAGGCTTTTTCCCAAGCCTGAGAAATCCCCTGCAAAGCCTCCTGTGTTAAAAAAAAAAAAAAAAACCCAACAAAAAACCACAACCCAACCCTTTCCCCTTTGGTGTCCTGGATGGAGATAAAGGACAAAACCTTCTAGTTTGTCACTGTCTTTTAGCAGAGTAAATTAACAGCATACTTCCCTTTTCAGTGCCTTTTGATGTGCTAATCATCACTCAGCTGACACAGCCACCTTATTCTTGCAGGGTATCCAGTGTGTCCAAGAACAAGTTGAACCAAATGTCAATGGGATTTCAGCTTCCAAGGACACCTTGGGCTTATGCAGAGCCAGGGGTGGGAGATGCTGTCTGGTGGGAGGGTGAACTGCCTTGATGTGCCTTAATTTCCCCTTTGAGGAAGGATGCTTGGTGGCTTTCTTTCTTAGGTCCCCTGACTTGGTGAGGTGAATTGATGCCCAGAGTTTGAGTTGCCACCTCCAGCTTCTGGAACCCTCAAGTCAGTGAGTAAAAGCAGGCCTGGTTTCTCCAAAAATGCTGCTCTCACAGTCCCTGCGAGTGGGATTTCCACATGCACACATCCTGCAGCCACTTCCCACAGGGGATTTTTTTGTGCTGTGTGGCAATGAAGCTGGCCTGGCAGAGATCCCACATCCCTTGGGTCCCAGCATGGGAGTGAAACTCAGCATTTGTTTGCTGTGACCTCTACCTAGACAACAGCAGAAATGGAAACCACCACCTGATTTCTCTTTCCTAACTTAATTGCTTTTTTGTTTGTGGTTTTTCTTTTTTTTGTGTGTGTGTTTTTATTTATTTTGTTTGTTTGGTTTGGTTTTCTTCCCTTAAAATCCATTTGTCCGGAGCAACATCTTCCCTGATGGCCTTAAAACTTCCTACCTGGAAAATTAGTCCTCCTTCTGGCCTTCTCCTCTTACAAAATGTTTTCTTTATTGGAACTTGTTAGCGGTTTGTTACTTGCCCTGATGCTCTTTGGCAGTAATTAGAGAAATGCTGAGAAAGCAGAGCTTCCAGGATTTAGCTTTCTGCTGAGCTTCAGGAGCTCCCTGGCCACTGAATTGGAGCCATTGCATTTCAGTGAGATGATGCTGAAAGGCAGTGAGTACTTGTGGTATTTTTCCCAAAATATGGCCAGCTCTTCTCCTGAGTCAGTGTCACCACCCATACCAGAACAAAGTACAAGCCAAAACTGAAGGGTAAAAGGATCTCTCCTTTTAATGTCTGTCCTTGACCCTCTGTTGCACCTGGCAGTCATGCCTTGAGAGGTGACTGATGTCTCTGGTGCCACCATTCTCATCTGGTGAAGGGCATTGTCCCACAGCATCTGGAGGACATCAGGGATCTCTCCTCAGCTGGCCAGTGCCAAGCTGCTGGTGGTCTTCAGCTCAGTTTTGGACCGGGATTGACCCAAAATTTGTAATTCAGGCTTAAGATAGGAGAACCCCCTTTTTCTATTATTGCCATGTATCTCTGGGAAAAAAAGCCCAGGGTGTTTCAACAAATCTCCCCACCAAGCAGAGCCTTGCAGTTAGTGCAGGCATCCTGAGGGTGTTCAGTAAGAAGTATGTTGTTTGCGTGAGGGAACAGCAGATAGTGATGACTCATTTTGGGGCAGAATAAAGTCCCTCCAGACCTATGGAGGTGGCAGATTGAGGCTCAGCCTTTGCACAGAGCCATTGTCTGAACAAGAAGCTGGTTGTGGTGGGAACAGCCAAGATGGAGATCTTTGTCCCAGGGAGGAAGAAGGAGTCCTTTTAACCTCCCCGTTCCCAAGCCCGGCAGGACTGCTGTGGTTCCCCTCCCAGCTTCCTTCCCCCTGCCCCAGCCACAAGCCCTGGGGGCTGGGCTCAGAGGACATCTTATCTTGTTTATATAATGCAAGTGCTGGAGGGGCAGCTCTTTTCCTTGGCAGAATGTTCTCACGCTGGGGGCACACCTCTGCCAGAGACAGAGAGGTTACAGCTCAGCCTGGTCTCTTTTTTTTTTTTTTTTTTTTTTTTTTTCAGAGGGGCGGAACTGAAAACTGGGACAGAATAAGACAGAGACTTGCAGCTCTTGGACGCTTTGCTGTAACTGGGGAGCATGTCTGTGTGTACTGAGATGGCTCTCTGTAGCACCCTTCAGTGGGGGACTCTTGCCTTCCCTTGGAGGAGGCATCCCCATTTTTTCCTGGCATGAGAGCTGGGAAAAACTTGCAGTGAATAAGATGAAGATAGATAGCCAGAATTAGAAAAACCCATTTGATTTGTTTTGTTTTTTCATTTGTTTTTGTTTTGTTTTGTTTGTTTTATTTTTTGTTTTGTTTTCGTTTGTCTTTTTTTTGTTGTTTGCTTTATTCTAATTTTTATTTTTATTTTTATCACTCCTTTCTCAGCATCCTTTCTCAGAGCTGCACCCTCACAATGGACATGACCCCAGTCTGCTTCAAATGGACTTTTTATGGCCCTACATCACTGCAGCTTGCCCCATCTGCTTCCTTTCTCTCAGCCACGTTAGCCCCTAGGTAGGCAAATTGTGAGGCTAATAATCAATGGTTTTTAGTGCATTTGATTAAAACCACTGTGGCTTCTGCCTTATAAAGTCCCAACTGCATGGATGATGCACTGAGTAAATATATGAGTAAATATATAGCATGTATATTTTAGCTCATCTAGCCATGATAATACTCATTATACATCTAAATGCCTGCTCCATTTTGGAGGCCTCCAAAGCTCTCCAAATCCATGTCACTAAACAGTGTTATCATCTGAGCAAGGGAAGTAGGAGCTTTCAGCACTCAGACACTTAGAAGTTATTGCCTGGGCCTTTTGTAATTTTTTTGCCAGCCTTTAAGAGATTAGATACCATTTATTTGTTACAATTAGAAAAGCCTAATAACAACAACATTAATAATAACAAATTACTGGTGCTATCAATAATAATACAACAATTCCTTGCTTTTTTTCTCCTTGAAACTCTCTTTATGGATAAACTAAGTTTTATGCAGGCAGTAAATAAATGGTATCCAGTGTCAACAGGCAATATTTTCTTCCCCAGAAAACTGGGACTGCTGAAACACAGAGCAGCGGAGCTGAATTTTCCAGGCGAGGGCTCTGACCATGCGCTTCATATTCTCCAAGTAGAGAAGCCCTTCAGTTAGCTCAAGTTCGAGTTTCAGAAGAAACAAAAATCTAACTTCAGGCTTTCCAGTGTCCGTATCCGAGCTGAAATACCACTCTTCAAATTTTGGCTTGGGGAATTCTTCTTAGATGAGCGTGAAGAGGAACTTGGTGAAAGCTTTGCTATCTAAAACAGGTTGACCTTACAAGTGTATGGGAGGGTGAACTGTGCAATTCAGAGTACAGAAATCTCTGATTTATTAAAGCTCTCCAAGGTCTACAATCCTTAATAAACGGGGACTCAATCAAGGCTGCACTTTCTGCAGCTAAAAATCAGGGAATGTGTATGTTGATTGCTATCCAGGGCCTATAGATGGCTGTTTATTGCTGTTCAGAGACAAATTCAGCAGGAAACTTAAAGTGGTCCCCTGAAATAAAGGGGTAACCCCAAATTACCCTCAGTGCAGAGGAGAGCTGGATTTAGTTCATTCTTTTTGTTTTCACATGAGCATGGTGGCTGAGTGATAGATACGTGCAAGTGTGAATGGCACATAGTTGCAATAAGACACGAAGTATCCTTTACACAAATTGCTTTCTTATCACTTATCTTCCCTCACTTTCTTATCCTTGTCTGCTCTACTGGGCTCAGTTATGGAAGTTGCTCTACTTGGGGTACAGAAACCCGCAGAAAACCAGCAGATGTGTAAGAAACAACTTGTAATTGGACTTACTCTCCTACAGTCCACATAATCAAAGAAGGTTGGTATTAATTCTATGGTATGACGAGAAAAGGCCTTTGAAGGAGTTGAATGGAGCTGTTTGTTTTCCCTTTTTGAGCCCTATTCCTCCAAGGCATGCTGTCATGCTCACCGGACCTGAGTTTTATAGGTTGGACTGGAGCCTTTGACAAAACTGAATTTACTTTAAATGACTGAAATTAGATACTTATAATCCAAAGTAACAGCCTAGGGGCTCTCTTGTGTATTATCCTTCACTCTCAGTCCTTTGCTTTGTAGTGTCAATGGAATAATTTGTTAAGAAAGTAGAAATATAAAGCAATAATTCTGAAACCAAGAAGGAGCATGCACTAACCCTGTATTTTGCCAATACTTATTATCTTACATAATGTGACAGTGCCTCTCCCAGAGGCAGGCACTTCAGACCATGGTTCTGTCAAATTTCTGCTGTGTAAATTATGATTCAAAGATGAATCTATTCCTCAAGGTATTTGTCACCACCACTGTCCTTCTCTCCCAAAAGGGCTGGACATCCATAGCATTTAGGTTGGAGAGCAGAGGAGAGATTTCTTTCTGTGTGTGGTGAGGACTTGGATACTGCCTTCCCAACCAGTTTTTCAGTTAAATTGAGGTATCTAGAACTCCTGTCGGATTGTCAGCTTGACAGTCTTTCCCAGAACTTTCACCACATGCCACACTCTTCCAAATCTCTGGGTCAGATATTCCACCTGGTCTAAATCAGAGCAGTTTTATTGGCTTCAAAACCAGTTTTTATTAACTGAAAATATGACCCTCTGGATTTCTAGATTGTAAAGGTAAATAACCTTCACACCATCCAGCTTTTCCTTCTCTTGTTGATAGCATTATTTTGTGCATATGTATGTCTATAGCTGAGGGAGATTTCACTGGTTTTTCCTTACCAGGAGCAGCTGAGGGAACTGGAGTTGTTTAGCCTGGAGAAAAGGAAGATGAGGGGACACCTCATCACTCTCTACAGCTCCTGAAAGGAGGGTGTAGTGATGTGAAGGTTGGCGTCTCCTTCCAATAACAAGCGAGCAAGAGGAAATGGCCTCGAGTTGTGTGAGGGTAGGTTTAGATTGGGTCTTAGAAAAAACATATTCTCTGAAAAGGTTGTCAGACACTGGAATAGGCTACCCAGGGAATTAGTAGAGTCACCCACTATCCCTGGAGTTATTTAAAAGATGTGTATATCTGGTGCTTAGGGACATGGTTTGGTGGTGGACTTGGCAGTGCCGGGTTAACAGTTGAACTTGATAATTTTAAAGGGTCTTTTCCAACCAAAATGACTCCGTGATTCTATATATCTTCATGCACACACACACACACACAGACTTAGCTGACCCTGAAATGTGTTGGGTTGAATGGGTGCTGTAAAAATGGTGAGAAAAATCTTTAAACTTGTGGAAAATGTTGGGACTGGCTTTCCAACTGAGCTGTTCTCCTAGTTTTAATGGAGCATTTACTTGGGTGGCAGCATACACCCTGAGCCTGTTTTTCATTGATCAAAAGTAGAAATTCCTGATCAGGTTCTCGCTAAAACCACCAATGTTGTTCACATGGTTCATCAGAAATCCATGACATTTGCACCATGCTTGAGTTTTGATGGATTTAGAGTACGTAACAGCAATGCTCTGTCATCCTATACAAGTGACCCAGCCCTGTTTATTTTGTTTTCTGATGTGCTGCTTTAGGAAGCGCTACCTGAATTTCTCTCTGTATCTCTACACAAGCATTTAAGGAATTTCATGAGGATTATTTTTAACCTAGTGACTTTCATATAAGGGCAAAGAACTACCTTCACGTTGTTTTACACAGGCTGTTCTCCAGCCTGTAAACTGGGTTACGTACTTCACGCTGTTAAACAAATAGGTTTATTGCAGAATGCAGAAGCCTGGAGCTGCACAGTTTAAGAAGAAGGTGCTGCCTTGAAACCTCTTCTTCAGTGGGTTTTCTAGGCTCCTGCTGTCTTGACATGTGATGAGGTTGCTGCTTTTACAGAATCACAGAATGTTAGAGGTTGGAAGGGACCTCGAAAGATCATTGACTCCAGCCCCCTTACCAGAGCAGGGTCACCTATAGCAGGTCACACAGGAATGTATCCAGGTGGGTTTTGAATGTCTCCAGAGAAGGAGATTCCACAACTTCACTTGGAAGCCTGTTCCAGTGTTCTGTGACCCTTGCAGTGAAAAAGCTTTTCCTTATGTTTATGCAGAATCTCCTATGGCCCAGCTTGCACCCATTGCCCCTTGTCCTATCATTGGACATCACTGAGAAGAGCCTGGCTCTGTCCTCCTGACACTCACCCTTTACATATTATAAACATTTCCTATCAGTTTTATAAGAGTGGCTTTGGCTTATGATGCTGTGCTTTAGGCAAGTGAAGATGTATATGGTTTTTTAGCAATAGAGTTGAGAAGATCAGAAGGCTCCTTAGCACCTACACCCTCTGCAGTAGAATTTGTAGCCAACTTCTACAAAGGGAAAAAAAACAATGTACCAATTTACTTTCATTGCTGTATATTGAGATTTATGCATGCCTTACTCTTAATTGGAGATTATCACATCAGGGCTCTGCTATCACTAATAGAACAAACCCCTAATGTAACATTTAATTGTTGACAACTAAAGGCCTCCTTCTCTTTGTGCCTGCATCGTGGAGCTCTGAAAAATATAAAAACTAAGGGCTGTCCCTAAGAAAAGGCTCAGCCACAAACACTGAGGTGTGATGAGGAATGTGGCCAGAGGTGGATGTTATGAACACATTGGAGGGTAGAAGGTGGAATAAAGTAATCCTGGTGGAATCCATCTTTTACTTTTTTAACATAATTGCCCTTGTGGTAAAGTGTGTACTGGCTCTGCATCCCACCAGTGCCAAGGCAGCGACTGCCTTTCCTCCAAAGCTCAGCACTTTCCACCTCCCGGGGAATGGAGGGAAGTGTTGCATGTGGCTCTGCTCTCCCCCCCCTCATCCTCTACCTCCTTGCACAGCATGCTGCATCCCCATTTGAAGCCTCTCTAAAGGTGAGGAGGTACAGTCACATCCCAGCCTCAGCTGCACAGATGTGGGGAGCATCTCTTGCCTCCAAAGTCAAGTGGCTGGGTTTCACAGTTGTGGCTGGGCATTGAGGGGCTGCACTTTTCCACTCTTCATTTGCCTCAAAAAGGGGCTGTAGGCTGCTACAAGAAGGCAAATTTATTTACTTTCCCTTCCTGAGCTAGCTCAAATATTTAGCATCTAAGAAATTTCCTCCAAGGTTAGTTTTAAAACTTATCTTTTCGTTAAAACACAGCTTCATAGTCCAGATTTAGAACTGAAGAGTGGATCATATGGAAGGCTGGGAATAAAATTAATTAATGCATGGATTACACTGACCTATAAATGTCATTGTTTCATCTCAAAGATATATTGGTACTGTAATTTTTACTTAACTCTTTCAAAGGACCACATGTGAGCATCACTGAATGGATACGGAAATTATTTATACAGCATGTTAGGGGGACATTAAAGCATTTCATAGCATGTGGTAGGCCTCTCAGCGAGGCGAAAGACACAGATCAGCTATCCAGCTGTGCTGTGCTGCTTTGGCTGTGCCAAAGCCACCAGATGATGTAGCTTTCCTGCCTGTCTGCCTTTTTAAAAAAAAAAAAAGTGAGTTGCATTCCCCAGGAAGGGGCTGAATGCATAGTCCTGGGTGCAGGATCCTCCTCTTTAAATATGCACAGGGGATGAGGGCAGACTTTTCAGCTTTTTTATGGTTTGTTTTGTGCCTTGGCTGTATTTTATAGCCCAGGGTAGTTTGCCCAGTGTCAGGTAGGCACCACTCTTTTCAAGGCCGCTTTGTACAGGAAATCCAGCATCTCCCAGAGATCAATGACTTGTGGTTGCTGCCAGCTTCAGTGATTGTAGTGGTTAGGAAACCCTTTGCAGCTGTGCCTCTTCTGCAAATTATTATTATTATTATTATTATTATTATTAATTATAAAAAGAAGAGCAAGCATCCATCCTGCATGGGTTCCAGCTCCCCAGGGATCTGCCAGATCCTCTGCCCTCCTGCTGTGCTTCTTCCAGCCTGGGATACCAGCCCTTCTTCCCTGGCTTGTGCCTCAGCAGAGGCCATCACCTACAAATAATATATAAATAGCAATACTATGTACATATATTAAAATACAAATATACACACACACAGAGAAATCATAGAATCATAGAATGGTTTATGCTGGAAGGGACCTTGAAGATCATCCAGTTCCAAACCCTCTGTCATGGGCAGGGACACCTTCCACTAGACCAGTTTTCTCAAAGTGCATCACATTCTACGTCTATATAAAATATAGAGGAAAATTTTATTTTTATATATATATATACGTGCAAAATCCATGCACCACATGTGCAATATATGTAGAAAAAAACCCAAAAACCCACATGAAAAGAAAGACAATATGGATTGTACCCCTTCTGGAATGCCAGTGCATATGCACCTCCTGTTTTAGAAAATAATGACCATGAACTATGGCAGTAACCTGGAGAAGCCCTCTGGTGACATCATAAACTAGCTGAGCTTTGCACTCAGGGTTTATGATGATGTCATCAGAATCAGCCTTGATAGAGAGTATCTTTAACCTTGCAATTCACACTTGACCATCGTTTATTTGATAATCTATATGCCAAGTGACACACACAGCTAACCCATTTGTAGGCTGAACCCAGAGCGGTCCATTTGGTCCAATACTGCCTTCCTTTCCCTGAAGCCTCGGGAGAGGATGGGGGGCAGAGCCTGTGTTTTCTGCACAAACCTGAGCATGAGTTTGATTAATGGTTTGGGCTGGCAATTAACTTCACATGTGTCTAAATGGCTCAGGAAATGTTTTTTGAGAGGCAAAGTAGAGCAATTTTTTGATGGTGCTGAGATATTGCCTCCCTGAGTGATGCATGCAGGGTGGACAGAGGTACTTGTGGTCCAGTTTCGGTCCTGGCTCCTGCAAGGTCTTAAAACCTAAATGCAGTTTCAGGTGCTTAAAAAAAATATGCTTAAAAATACAGCAGTAAACTAGAGGCCATGGTACAATGAGGCCTGTAGTGGCTTTTGAAAACTTGGCTGTGGCTCTGGTGGACACTGGGACCCTAATCACAGTGGCCTTTTAGAAAGTCACATGTGATGCATATTCCAGCCAGCCTGTGCCAACAGTGAACTGTGTGCTAAGCACAGGGCTGATCACAACCATGGTTAGAGGAAAAAACTTGCATAACCTTTATCAGATTGGCCACAAAGTATGGTTGGGTAACATGTTCAAATAAGATTTTTTAAAAAACCCACAAAAACAAAACAAAAAATCCCAACGAGCCTCCTCCCCCCAACAAAATGCAAAAAAAACCCCACCCCAAAGATGGGGAGCAAGAGAATATATACTCGATTTTAACTGTATTTGACATTGTAATTTTCTTCTTGCAGATTTACATACTGGAGAACGTTAAACTTGTAATGTAACAACATTGCTTCCATGAGTCCCCATTGGCTGGCACTTTTGCTTTTAAAACAATGCGGTCAGAGTGAGTTTTGTAAATTGCAAAAATTATAAATAAGTAGGGGACATGTACAGAGAGATCTGACTCTTCTGATGGCAGCAGTAAATGAAAACTTGGAGTTGGCACTGAGATTTCAAAACACAGCAAGTTTTGAATCACCTACACAATTGCACAGCAAATAAAAATAACTATATATATACTTTAAAAAATAATAATAACAGTAATAAAGAAAATAATGAATACGTACCTGGAAAATACAGGTTCTTCTCTCCAGTTCCTGTATATATGTAGGGTATAAAAAGGTATTGGTTTCCAAAATAACCATACCAACATGTTTTCCTGAGTTCTGTTGAGAAGCCAAAAACCTTAGTGAGCAATAAATCAGCCTGTTTATATCTCTGAACTTAAATCTTTTATTGGTTACTGCTTAACTTAATGGCGCTGCCTGACAAATCTTCATAATAAATAAGCTAACCAGCAAGCCCTTAAAAAAACCCCAGCTAACTCTGTTTAAAGGATGATCCCTGAAACACTCTCACCTTACGATGAATTTGGCAGGCAGCATGTGGCCGTGTGAGCATTTCAACATGGATCTAAACCCCAGAAATCATGGAGTTCTAAAAAAAGATCCCTCTGCAACTACTTAGAGTAAAGATACGTGTTGGTATTTATCAGCTGTGTCGCTACGGGCAAAATAATTAGTAACTACTAATTAGCATAGTTCTTCTAAAGGAATACAGTGGGAAAATGTCTATTGATGCTGGGTGCTGGGGCTGTCCATGCTAAAGATGATGGGATAACAGCAGAAAGTTACACAGATAAACTGGGATTTGAGATATTTGCTCTGTGTGCACCCCATAAATGTTTAGACTTCCTGAGGTCAGGAAGTTGCTTTTTTTTTTTTTCTTTTTTTTTTTTTTTGTTTGTTTGTTTGTTTGGTTGGTTGGTTTGTTTTGTTTTTTGTTGAAGGCTTATGTGAGTTGTTGGCTTCCACAGTAAGTCTACATTTAAATTAATTAAACTGTTGACAGTTAAATTGTACTAAGTAGCTTCGATATAAAAGATGATTCCCAGATTTTTTTCCATGCAACTTAAAAAAAAAAAAAGAAAAAAAAAAAAGAAGAAAGAATCTAAGGAACTTCGTTCTAAACATCTGTCTGGGCAGATGTCAAAATGCAGAGTGTTGCTACATTATACTGTGTGAGTATATCAGACCGTGTTATTACTCTTGGTTTAAATATTCACAATGGATTTTATGATCTATCTGAAAGAAACCTTTGATGGGAGTGTAAACTCTTATCTTTTGTCAAACATTAAGCACCTTCATGAAACTAATTCTAGAGTAAATATTGAAAAAATAACACAATGTTTTCTGCCTCTTATTCAAAGTGCATGAATATTTATGTAGAAGGAATTATGGATATGTGATAGTGGAAAAGACTTGGATGATTTTCTTTGAAAATGAATTTTGGTGAATAAACTCCTTTTGAAGTAAGCTCATATTGTTCCAAATTGTTCTGGATAAAATCATAAGCTTTGAGCTGTATGTTAGCCAGCTGACTATAATCTAGTACAATAATCTGTGTTTCTTCAAGAAAAGAGAAGTGAGAGAGAGAGACAGCATCAAGGACATTACAACTCCAATAGTAATTTAGGGAACTGAGCTAGAACGAGGCAATGCTTATAGCACTAATATTCCAAAACATGTTGTTTAATTTTTGTTTCCAGATTGCATATATTAGCTCATTTTATTAACCTGTCTATAGCCTTGATTCAATAAACCATTCCTATTCAGCAGAGCTCTAAAGCATATGTTTGCCTTTAAACACATGTTTAAATCCCATTGACTTTTTAATGCTTAAAGTTAAGCATGTGCTTAGATGTTTTTGCTTGGCTTTGCAAAATAAAATTTAAAACCAAAAAACATATCCCTGGAAAAAAAAACAATAAAGGAATGAATTTTTAAAAGCTTTTAATAAGAAAACAAACCTCCAAACTCTTAATCTTCATCTATGCTTTTTGGAATCTGCAAACTCTTTTAACTAAATATCTGAAGCAAACTGAAATTATTTTCATGCCTTATTTTGGAGTGTACTTGGACCTGAAATTGCAGAGACTCTCTGCCAAAGAGACGAACAATACTGGGAATATCTTGCTGTTTGCTTAATGAGCAATGAATGAAAGTGTGAAGGTGAAAAGACAGATTCTGGGTTGAGAGTGACAAGGTGAGACTGCTTCTTTATCACACCTTTCTTTTTTTTAAACCCAAGCATCATTTTTGAAGCAGTACAAAAATTAAAATAGTAAAATAAAATCTCTGCCTGGGAATTGCTCCGTAGCTTGCAGCCAACTGATTTGCGTTTACTCCCATTGCTTGCTTCATGGGAAATGTCAACTTGCTACAGAAAGTTTTAATTGGTTTATGAGTGATATACTCAAGCTGCTTATTTCCTAAAACATCTGTTTTTGTTTTAGTTCCCCGATGTCAAATGTTTGGTGATATCCCAAGGTAGCACGCTGTTTCCAAGTCATATTTCCTGGGGTATCTATCAATAAAAAACCCTAAATTGAACATAATGAAATTAGTACAAGGTAGTCAAGAAAGTCCCCAGAATCAAGTTATCAAAATGTCCCTATTCCCATTATTTTTTTTTCCCCATATTGCTTGTGATTGACTGCTTTGGGGGCTTGGAGGAAGAAAGCCATGAGAGTTATGGCTTATTTCATCTTCCCCCTCACCCTCCCACCTCTCCAATGGCCTTGAGCAAGTCTAATTTGTATTGTTATGGAAATTGGAATTAAGCCAGGGGAAGCACAAGCCTCATGCTGCACCCGATGGCAAAATCCAGTCGTTTTTCTACTTCGTGGACAGTGAGACTACAATTTGTTTGAAGATCAGTCCGCTCCATGTGACAACAGGAGTCCTAACATAAACAAGCAATTGCCAGAGCTAAAAATGAAGAAAACATTCATAAGAGGTTTTCAATTGTCCACACACACATACAAAATCCTCACTCTCCCACCACCCTGTGGTTTAGTCCAGAAAGGAATAAAAATAGTTTTTTTAAGTAGTTATTGCTCCCAATACCTGAATATAAGCAAGGATCTTCCACTCAGATCACAAAACAGAGTCAGTTTGCATATTTATCTATTAGGTGTCCCAAACCCCAGCTGGCTCTTCTTTCATCCGTCATTCATTGTGAATTTTGTTTTTAAGCTTTTGGGAAGCTTAAAAGAGAGTGAGAAGCTTTTTCCTGTGAAAGCAAACCAATCTGAGCCAGAGGCAGTCCAACTGAAATCAGTTAAAACAAAGCCCACCATAAGAGTAAATCAAGTAAGTGTTTCTTACTAAAAAAAGACTGTAAGCAGAAGATGGGGGTGGGGGAATAAAAATAAAAAGTTTGCATATTAACTTTCTTAGCAAACTCATTTGCCACTGAATGAAATGAAGTTATAAGGATAAAATTCTCAGCAGATTTGCACAGCACAGTAATAGCCTTTATGCTTGGAAATTTATGGGCCATGGACAGTTTATAAGAAACGATGTAGTTCATCAGAGAAGCAGACTGATGGAGCACATGGGAGCATTCTGCGCAGGAAGTTGGGTTTTGGAATAATACTTACTTTGATAGAGTTGTTTTGTTAGCTAAGTAAAACAGTAGGGAAGCCAATGGCCACTTAGGCTTAAAACATAAATATATATTTATAAGTCACCCAGCTGCTTAATTGAGATCTCTAGTGTTTTCCCTAAGTGTATCTTATCCAGAAAAACAGTAACACAGAAAATAACAACAGCAGCAAAGACCTGCTGTATGTTGAGGTTCATTTAATCAGTCAGTAGTAGTTAGGGGGAAAATGGAGCATTATTTTAAAGGCAGATTCGTTGAGGTTCCTGGAGGCCCTTCAGCCCAATAAGGCTCAGATTGGGCTCTAATTGCTCTTTAGCAATTTTCTCCCCCAAAAGCATCAGGATAGATGTCCTTGCCATACTTCTGACCTCTCTTAGTGATTTTTCTTCCAGAAGAAGTGTCCATTGTAAATTGTATCTGAGTAGCATTACCAAGTACTTGCAACCCAGTTTGGAAAGATAAACGCTGGGGTTCTTGCCAGATGCTGGCTGTGCTGTCCGCAGAGGGGGAGGGAAGTACACAGGGCTTCAAAATGTTCTCCAAGGGAGGTTACACAGGGGATGGTTCATTAAATTTGAGCAAAGAACTGGAAAATAAGATTTCACACTCCTAGGCTCAAACAGCCTGGGTGAATTTAGGATCCCTGGAAAATCTTGAGGAAATTTGGCAAGTTCTGAGGAGCTTCAGGAAATACTCTGGAGGTTTTTTTGAGGGTGTTTTATTCTTGGGGCACACCTCCAAGGTGGGGTAGAGGGTAGGACTTCACACTCTGAGCACCCTGGTGTGTTGGTTAGGTCTCAAAAGTCTTGTCTGGCTCTATGTGTGAAGTCTGAGACAGGAAGAATGTTGGAGTCTTGGGCTTGGCTTCAGCAGCCCAACAGTCAGACCTCTTTCTAACCCTCTGATTGAGAGCAATGGTTTCAATCCATGTCTCCTATTTTTCCAGGTGAACAACTGAACTTCAGGGCAGCTGAATATTTGGACACGTGGTATTTCCTGATGCAATGGTTTCTCCTCTGTACTGGCAGTTCATTATCAGTTGCAACAGAGACTTGAAACCAAATGTTTGACATCTCTCAGACTTGATCTTGAGGCTTGACCTGAGTGAGACTTGAGGGTTGAATTTTCTTTGCTCCCCTGCCTCTCTCTCATCAGGAAGTTGGGCTGAATTTTCTGCAGTGTGATTCCTAGTTCTTATGCATCTATTCCTTCCCCTAACAAGAGTACACACATTCTCTGATAAAGTCTAATTTTAGGAAGGCATCTCTGCTCAACCAGGGCTTTAAGCACAGGCTAAGATTGAAATATGTTCTACGATAGTTTAGTTAACTGTGAACCCAGAAGCATTACAGGACCTTGCTAGCAAAATGGACAGATACGTGATGAAACACAATGGCTGAGTACTGCTAAGAACTACTCTCTAATCATCAAAAATATCACAAATGTCTAACCTGGTAAGCTTTTGGGGGATCAGGGCCTGGTCCTGCAGCAGGACCTTTCTACATGTTCACCACAATTCATGATGGGTGGAAAGATGCTCTCAACAGATTGCCTTGAATTTCCCCATTTCTCCTCTAGCTCTCAAGCATATTTGTGTTCAAACCAGGGTTTACTCCTTATCATGCTCACAGCCCATTTTCTACTCCTGCTTTATAGGCAGTGAAGTCTAAATGGTAAATTAGTGACATTTTCTTTATTATGGCAGTAGAGCACAGTACCATCCTAATGTGATTCCCTGTAGGAGTGAGCAGAAGGAGAAAATAGGATGGAAGTGGTAATGATTTTTTTGCAGCATAAATATCTGAAATGATAGCCCAAAACTGCCGTGGTGCTCTCTGGGTCTTCCTGTAGCTTTGTTTCACCAGCTGAAAACATCTTGTAGAACATTATCTGGCTTCAAAGCTCTCCTTCTTTCTCAAAGTGCAGCTGAGTTTATCCAGAACTGGCAAGCCATGTGGCAGGAAACAGAAATTGGTATTTCAGAAAACTTGGCTTGCTGAGGGGGTGGACTCAGGGGGAGTGGCTCTCCCAGATTCATAAAGAGCTCTTCCACCACTCTTCACACCTTCCATGGGAGAAATGCTGACAGTAAAACCACCCCAGAGTTTACCAGAGAGTAGGAGCCAGCCACTACAGTGATTTGCTGCTCTTCTGTTCTTGTGTGAAGCCTTTCAACTTGGGTTGTTTGTTTTGTCTGGTGGCACTTACCCACAAAAGAGGGAGGGGGAATCTTAAATAATATCTCAGTTCAGGCAGCTTGAAGGTGTTGAAGAGAGCTCTCTGAAATTAGTTTATAGTATTTTAAAGTGTGGTTTTGGCAAAGCCAAACTGGCAGGTTCATTCCCCACCCTTCAGAGGTTGCTTTTGAGCTCCCAGTTTGTCCAAAACTTGAACCTCTTAGTGGACATCAGACAAATCTTGTCATTCCTGGAGTGAAACTGGGTGCTTCAATAGTTCTTCCCTCACTTCACCCCCATTCCTGACTGTGACAGGCACACTGGTGTAGTTCCTGAAATGCTCTTGTGCTAGATAGAGATGTCCATACCATGTTTGAACTTATTGGCAACCTGTCCCTTTCAGGGAGGAACAGGGGTTTTAGCTCTGTAGCTTCTTGATGCATCATCAACTGCAAAAAATGCTTTGTCCAAGTTCAGGGGAGTTTGCCCTTTGCAAACTTTGTGTCTCAGTTTGCTCTGAGACAGCTGACTCGCATCCTGTAAGCTGTCCTCAGAATGAAAGAGCAAATAAATTAACTGCTTCTGGTCCCAAATGGCTTGATAAGTTGGAGGAGCATTGGCAGCTGGGAATAAGGTGACATTGCTGAGCGTGTCCCAGGGATCAGCACTGCTGTCTCTGCGCTCCTAGCAGCAAATGCACATTGATGTGTACATGCATAGCTGGCTCTAGAACCCTCGGACCCTCACCTGTGTCCCTGTCACTGAACAAAGCTGCCTTCTTCCTTATTTTACATACTTACCTTTTTGCAGTTGCTGGTTCACTTATGATTTGAGGTCTATGGTTTTGACCAGATACAAGTTTATTTTTTGAATTCAGGGGTGTAAGAATTTTCTTTACCGACTTTTTGCTCACTTTGAATTATACATCTTATTTTAATTAAGACTTACTGTAGAGGCAACCAGGTGAACACAACCAGGTGTTGCCAATTACCAGGTGGGAGGTGTGAGCTCCTGTTAAGCCCACCTGTGCCCAATTAGGGCTGGGCCCAGCTGCGCGTGAGCAGAACTGAGGGACCGGTAAAAGGTGGGCTTGGAGAAGCGAGAGGAGGTCACTCCTGATCAGCCTGAGGAAGAGGATAGTTGAGTCTGGAGTGTTAGCACTGAGATAGACTAATAGATTCTAAGGGCAACTTTTGGAGTGCTGTCCTTGCACCTTGGCAAGAACACCTACTGGACCCCAAAACACCGTAGTCCAGGAAAGGATTGTCTGCAACGCTTACTATTGAGCAACTTGAACAAAGCTTTCAGCTTTGGTTTATTTTTTAGTTTTCTTCTTTCCAGAAGAACCATGGACCTATAAAACCAACAAAGAAGGTAAAAAGAAAATAATTGGTCATTTATAAGGAGGGAGGCTTTTGTGCCTGACATGCATCACAATGGTGGACATTACCTGGCTCTGTCTAAGCATGGTGCTGATGTGATAATTGCTCAAGAACAGGGAGAAAAGCTACCTATATTTAAGAAAAGTGTATGGTATCACTACTGGCCAGTAGTGATATCACCTACCCTTTTGCTTTCCTGCCCCAGGATCTGTATTTTAGTGGTGCTACTCATTTCAAGGTGGGAGTTGCAAAGGAACTGGGGGTGTTAGGAGTCTCCTGCTACAGCCCAGCTCCTATAGTCATCCCTCACCCAGAATTTCCCAGATCTTGCTCCAGGAATCGGTGACATGACAGAGGGTCTGGAAGTGGGACAGCTGGCACAGCTCATAGTTGCTGGAGCTGTTGTTGTCAACATCTGACCCAGTGATGTGCTGCCTGTCTCTCTCTGCTACTCTCATGGTCTCTTGCTCTCCTTTCTCCTCGTGTGGCATGTCCTCTTCAGCGTATTCATCCTGCCTTTGGTGTGTCACGGCAACTGTGTAAGATGTTTTATTAGTACTTTTCTTCTTTTACCCTGTAACTGAACCCGGTCTCCTGGGAAATACGGGCTGAGCCCCAAAGACATAAAAGTGCCTGCCAAAACGTCATTTTTCGAACCTATGGAGGGAAGCAAAAAAGAAACACAAAAAGAAGGGTAATCCCATCCTAGTGCTGCCATAGTTTGTGGCTTTAATCTTGTTTATAAGGTAGATATTTCTCAAACGATAGGAGCTACTGCAGAAACAGTGCTGCAGAAGTCATGACAAGTGGTGCTGGAGGAGACCCTGGGAGATCACCAGGTCCAGTTCTTCACCTACACAGAAGTAACCATTCCTGGACTAGACCAAAAAGCAGAGGGTACTGAAAGCTTGATTGCATGGTTCTGTTTGGACTCCATGCCTCTAAATACAGTCAGAGCTAAACCTGAAAAAAAAAGAGCAGATTATTTGATGTCTTCCCACAATGTGTAGTTCTGTTGTGTTGCCATCACCCGGCCTAGTAAAAGGAAAAATATCTAACTCTGTTTTGTCATGTTCTTTTTCAGGTTCACAGCTTGACACTGCTGCTGTGGTATCACCAAGATCCATTGCTGCTTCAGCATTCAAGAAGACCTAGTTTATTTTCTAAGTGGCTTTAAGCCATCCTGGCTCATTTTCTTATGTGCCTGCTGGCTTCTGTAGGAGACGCTCATCAAGTACCAGTGACCTCCCTTCAGGGATCCCCCATTTATTGGAAGTGACCAGAGTTTTGCAAGAGGTAGAGGTGATGGGGTTTTTGGTCCTTTGGATGCAGCAACCTTAGGGAGCTTGCTTCCACCTCAGATCCCACAGTAGCCTTCCGGGCATCCCTGCTGCAGGTGTGAGATATGGCAGTCAGGAGTGAAGAAATATCAGATGAGTTAATAAATACACAGCAGGCAACATAGCTTCCTGATGACTGTGCTGGTAGGCACTCCTGGCCCATCAGGCATGGGAAATTGCAGCCCTCAGGGTGATATCAGGCGAGTTTTGCTCCTCTGCCAGGAGAGCTTGTTAAATGCCAGGTCGGCACCGACTCAGGTTTTCAGCAAGTGGGAGAACAGCAGGAACCAAAGTTCCTGGAGGTGGTTGTGGTTGACTGCTCCAGCAACAGTGTCACATGTTGGAGTAGGGGAGTGGGTAAGAAAAAAACCCTTTTTCCAGGGAATCTAATGACACTGAGTGGTGGCCGGAGGGGTCCTGCACTGCATTTTGTGAGAGTTTACACAGTTCTGGATCCTCTACCACTTAGAATGGAAAAAAGAAAGCCAATCTGTTTGATCAGGCCTCTCCCACTCGATATGTGTATTGGATTCTACATTAAAGCTTTTAACAGTTACGTACACATCTGAGCTGGAGCTATTGTTAGCCCATGTGATGGATTAAGATCAAGAATGTTAATGTTATCCAAAGGAACGCTTTTTAATGTATATTGCGATTGTATAAACAGGGTCACCAGAGCTAAATGGGATGTCAATGACCTATGAAGATCATAAAGTAAACAAAAGATCTTAAAATAAGCATGTAACCTGAACACGTCGGGGATTGTTGTATATCAAAGGCATTTGCTTATATAAAGTAAGGGAAAATTACTTACGGGTAGTGTTGTTTGCCAGAAGTCTACCTCTTGCCTGCTCCACAAAAGGAACCTACCCAGAGGGACTGGGGTATGTCTCCATCCACCAGGAAGCACCGAGTCCATGGGCCCCGGCAGAGCATAGCCCAGCTTTTGTTCTGGCATAATAAACAGGCACTTAAATCCCAGGGAGCAGCGATAAGGCTTCGTTGCTCCTCCAGCCCTCATCAGAGAGGGAGGAAGGACAACACTGCCAAACATGGATGCTAGGCAGGTTTTGAAGCCCCGGTAACAGGGAGACCATGGCAGGTCCATGGGGCCAGGCAGCTGAGTGGGAATTAGTGTACAGCAGATGGTCGAAAACACGGGTAAGAGTCTAGGAGCTTTTATTTAAATTTTTTTTTTTTTTTTCCTTTAAGTTCGTTAGCATTTCCCTTCTGGTTTCCACACCATTGGGACTGAAGAGCTAAGGCTTTTGTGGCTTGGTTTTGTTTACTCAGTAGCCCCTAAATTATTGCTGTGGAAGGGTGAGCCCCCTGTTCGTGATGCCCTAAACCACAGAGGCTTTAGGGATTTCTTGTGGGATTCCAAAGGTATACTCAGAGATTTTCCCTGGGAGAAGGGGAACCTGGGGTCTTCCTATCCCATCCTTAATGCAACTTGTTATCCTGTCACAGTGCAGAGCCTTTCATTTGTCCTCACTGAGTTTCATTGTATCTTCTTCAAGCTGCTTCTCCAGTTTTCAGGCCTAATTCTCTCCTTCGAGTCCCTCACAGCCTGGTCTCCTCGGCAAATTTAATAAATATAGTTTATTCTGTTAGTTGGACCACTCATAGAAACAGTGGCCAGGAGTGGGAGTGACCCTGAAGAATGCTTTTGCTATAATGATTGGCACTCACAGAGAACACCTTTCTGAGAATTAAATGATTAAGAAATCATTTTACACTTAGCCCAGAATAGTTCTATCAAGACCACATTTTCTTGATTTATTTATGAGAATGCCATAGGAAGCAGTGTACTGACGTTGTGGTATGTGATACTTGTTTCTCTTTCTATAGAGGCTGTTATGCTATCATAGGAGGAAATGCTGTTAGTCTGACAATATTTTTTCTTGGAAAAAAATTCTATATTGTCTAGTCCACATTTCCTTAGTTATCTCCTGGGTTGTTTTCAGATTACTTACTTGTTCCAGGTTGCTTTTTTGTTTGTTTGTTGGCTTATTTTGCCATTTTTTTGTTTGGTTGGTTGTTTTTTAAATTTTGTTTTGGGGTTTTGTTGGTTTTATTTGTTTGTTTTTTTTCCTAGCGGGTTAGATTACTGGTCTAGAGCATGCCAGCTTTTAAAAAAATAAAAGAAAGATAAACAAACAAAAGGCAGAAACAAACCCCCAAAAGACTTTCACCTGTCCTTAATAGGGTCTGAGATAAACCTTTGAGAGACGGCTGTAGTGAGCTCCTTAACAATGATCAGTTTATGGTCACAAAGCCCAGCTGGTAGCACATAGTTTACTTAAGCTCTCTGTGAGTTTGTTCTACTGTGACTTCAGTCTGGGATTTTGTTTCTCTGTTTTTGGAATTATATGTATGAGGTCTGGAGTTATGGTTGATACCAACAAGGACTGATACAATGCAAAGGCAAGAGCACCTGGGTGGTGCAATTTTGCTGCAGAGGAGATCTCCAAGTAAGAAGGTGAGGATATGACTGTATTTCATCCTTTAACTTCTGACCCTTTCTACCTGAGACTATGATCTTAGATTTCTAAATGTCATGCTGGATAGCAGTATAGGTGAAATGTCTGGAGAAGTTTTGGATGTGTCCCACCTGGAAGCGTTCAGAGCCAGGTGGGATGGGGCTTTAAGCAACCTGGTCTAGTGGGAAGTGTCCCTGTCCACAGTAGGGGGTTTGGAACTAGATGATCTTTGAGGTCCTTTTCAACCCAAACCATTCTATGATAAATTAAACCTGATGTCTGTGGTAGGGCAAGTTTAAGTGCTCCTCTCTGAATAGCTGGGCACTGGGACCAAGGGAAATGACTGCTCACAGTTGCTAGCAATAAATGTTCCTTTTGCCTGGAGCCCTGACCCTGATCCTTACCATATGTGTCCAGTCTTGCAGTCCTGCCAGGGCTAAGCTCATAAATGCAATGCTAAAACAGTGCAATGCTGCTGCTAAGGAGTAAGAGATTGTGGGGCTCCTGTTTTTGGTTGCTTGTTACTTCTTTGAGGTTTAGTGGACCATTTCCATGGCCTTTCTCTTCCCTTTTCCCAGGGGCAATATTCTGGGGTCTTGGAGCCCTAAGCATCTCAGGGAGACCAATATCCAAGAGCTCCTCCGCCCCACCTCTGGGGTTCTGCTGTCATGTCAGCTGCCCCAGACAAACCCATACGTGGCCTATGCCTCACATGTCCCATGGCTGCTTTCCTTTTCCAAGGGCTAGGAAAATGTGTCCAAGGCAGAGGAGGTGTGAAACAGGATTGCCCTTATGTTGTGAGCACAAACCTTCCTCTAGCTATTGGGAGAGAGTTATTGATGTTTAAAGAGGTTTCTTTGGTTGCCAGCTGCCTAGCAGCATCCCTCATTGTTTCCATATTACCTCTGGGGATTTCTTTGTTTTGTTGGAATTTGTCTTTTTTTGTATTTTTCCTTGTTTCAGAGAAAGTTAGTTTTCATTTACCTTTGGGAATTTTCTATTAAGTTAATGTGGAGTATCAGCATTTTAGAATGAAGCCACAGAGAAATATGAGGCTATCCCTTGGCTACTGGAAAAAAGGAAAAGTTCCCAACATTGATAGACCTTTGCTTTTATGTGTCCCATTAGGTGTGGACATATAGTTTTACACATTTCCTGAGATATGTACTAGTGCACCACAAAAGAATGTAAAGCATCAATATACAAAATTGTCCTTGCTACTTCAGCAAGCTCCTCATAGCATGCAAAAATTCAGCTGTTCTCCATTACAATAGTAATCAGCAATTTAAAGCTCTTTCAATTGTTAGCCCAAAAGGTTTTGTTTATTTGTTTACTGGCATTGAATGATGGTCATTATCAGCTTTGAATGACGTTCAGCATTCATTTTGCAGCTCTGTCTGTTTTCAAATATTTGGGGATGTCCTTGTTAGGATGTTTTCAATGCAATTTTATTCACAGTGATTCCAAAGCACGCATGCTGTATGTGATCAATCAATGACCACTTGTAATCAAAATTTTTCCTAACATGCAGAAACACAGACAGCAAGTAAGTTAAAATGTCTTTGTTTTGTCAGGAAAGGACCTCCCAATGTGCTTTAAAATATGTAAATAGGTTTGTGATCTACGATGGAGCATTGCTGTGTGGTTTATCCACAGAAAGATTCCTCTGTGGAAGGGCTGTAGTGAAAAGCACTTTGCATGACTTAATAGTGGGGCTGGTGGCTGTTTGCTGTGACTTTGGTCTTCCTATATTCAGGGAGTCTGAGATTGGATGCGACAGCTATTGTCTTGAGTTTTCTGGTGGATAGTAGGGCTGGAAACACAGCACATGCTCAGGAGGAGTTAGTGTTTCTAAAGGAGACCAAAGAAAGCTACTTTCCTTGCTGGTAGAAATAAAATACCTTTTTTTTTTTTTTTTTTAAACTGGTCCAAGCGGCTTTGAAATTATGTTCACATGTCAGTGGAAGTTAAGCACCAAAATTCTTCAGGTTTTTTTCTGTCCATCCCAGGTGGTTTGTAGAGGCTAATTCTGCTAAATTTTGCACGATGTCTATAGTAATTTCTCTTGGGAAAGTAACCATTGAACTAGAATAAACCACCTTAAAGCAGGGGGTGAGCTCTGGGGTTAAGGTGAAGAGCTGTTTGGGAGAGATTAGATTATCCCCTATCTGCCCATTCTAGGGCTTTTCCTGTCTGCTTGTCTGCATCATCTTCCATCTGGTGCTGGCCTTTGTCGAGATAGCATGATCTGCAGGTTAGATCCTGTGTGGTCTTGACTGTTGTGAAAAAAGGGCATTTGGATAAGTTAAGTAGCTAGGAGTTCCAGAAAGAGCTGGTCTTGAAGGAAGTTTTCGGCTGAAGATGGATGAGCTCTCTGCTTTATGGACCCATTCCCCCTGCTACCTGATTTCTTTCTGACATGTTGGCAGTCGCCTTAGCTGGGCTCTTGCTGTGAGACAGTCAGCACCACACTCACAGCACTGCAGGAAAAATAAACCCATTCAGACCAAGCAAAACACTTACAAAAGCATGCAGATGACTTTTTTTTTGGTAGATAATTTTTTTTATTTTTTTGGTAGGTTCTGAGTTGTGCTTCCTCTTAAAACTCTGCATACAAAGACTTTTTTGTAAAGGTTGTCAGCTTTGGCAGTAGGTTTGGCAATTTTCTTCTGATGCCATCATTGTAGAGGGGGAGAGAGGAAGGGGCTGATGACAGGAACCTATTATTTAAAATTATATATTGTTTTCATTTTGGTCACTGTCTTGAAAATGTAGCAATAGCAAAATACCTTGGTCTTTCTTCTCCACCTAAGCAAAACAGGACAGGTCAGGTTCTTCCCTGTGTTGAAACCACCACCCAGATCACCAAAACAGGGGTCTTAAGAGATTTGGTCAGGCTTTCTGAATTGTCCAGGTAGACAGATACCATCTGGAAGTCTGGCTGGCAAGAGGATTTGAAATCTGGACCCTGATACTGGCTTTTTAGTCTTCCATTTTGCTAAAGTAGCTTTTCAGTGGGACTAAATTACTCTAATTGTATTGAAGGAGCTTGACTAATTCACACCAGCTGAGGGACTGGCCCCTGAGGTCTGGGTTGGCCTCTTCTTTCTGTGTCACATTTAAAAAGAAAATCCAACTTTTTGGATAACAGTGTAGAAATGGAAGTCCTTGGCTGCTTTGCATTCAGTTTGAGATGCACCAGCACCTTCTGGGAAGAGTATTTCCATTAGTCAAAAAGATGTTTCCACTTGTGAAAATGAGCATCATTTGCTTGCACCTCCATCTAGAAAAGAGATGATGAACAAGGTGGTGGTGGGTTGAGCTCTGGCTATTCATACCTTATGGTCTTTGTTGAGACACCAGGTTGTGAACTGGGCTGGAAGGATGCTCTGCACCTATTTGTTTGCATAGTTTCTGTTTGTGGACATAAAATCTCAAGATGGAGGTGCTTACGTTGGGAAGAACCCCTGCCCCTCTGGTGTCCCAGCATAGTGTAGTTGCAGCTTGCATGTCTCATTCCCATTGAAACCCATCAGAAGTAAGCTACTCTGCTCCAGAGAAGTCCTGGGCTTTTGAACCTTGTGTAGAGTAACCATAAGCTTTCTTTGATTCAGCTGAACAAAAGATAGAAGTCTTTGCATAATTGTTTAGTGTATCTGAATGTACAGAATGTCCTTTTTTAAAGTAATCAGAGGGCTCAGGTGTTAATACTGAACTACATCTTTATGTTGGTCCTTTTTTCTTTATTCTGCTTACCTGCAGTGTCTTTCTTAAAGAGGCAGTGGGGAGAAGAAAATACTCTGCTTGCCACTCTTTCAGGTGGTATTGCACCACCTTGTGAAAAAAGGAGCTAGTTCTAGGTAGTAGCTCTGAAGTTTTATTGTCAAAGTCCCACCCTGTTTGTTGTTGGCCAAATGAATGAAAAAATACAAAGATGCACAGAGAAGAAATAGAACGAAAGATAATAAAACTCAATTTCTGATACCTGCAACTCACTTTCTGGAAATTCGGTTTGCAGTATTTTTGCTTGTTGTGGACTTTAAAGGAACCAGGCCAGATGCTCAGTACATGTAAATCCTGCTCCATTGTGCAACTTATCTGGCCTGCTGTCTTAGCTTGCCTCCAACCAAGGTCTTGCAAGAGAGGACTTTTCCATGGCTGACCAAGTCTGAGCTTTATCAAGCAAGAGAGAAAATAGAGAAAAAGGAAGATAGAGGCAGATATAGAATGACTATTAACAGGAGTTAAGGTTTACATCTCAGGTGAACTTGCTAACCCCTATATCCTTACCTGGAGCACACCTGCACTGGCAGGTATGGGTTTGGGTTTTTTCCCCTCCCCTTTGGTGGCTGGCTTGGTACATTGTCAAATATCTGCAGGCTATGTAATGAGCAATGACTGACTATCAGAAGCAAACATGGCCAAGATGGTCTGCAAAATTACTTGCCATCCACTGAAACTTCTGAATTTTAAAAGGTCTCTTGGCAAAGCAATCTCCCTAGGTGTGGAAATGTTCCACAAGAGCTTGTCATGAAAATTAAGTATCTGTCCATCCAAGGACATGGGCTTGTTTGTGATTACCTTTGTGCTACCTTGGGCTGGGATGCCACGTGCTTGTCTGGTGGTGAAGGTGAGACTCCTTTGTGCTCCTCATTCCTGCCATTTGTAATTGCACCTGGTCCTTGCTCATATATGGGCAAACTCTTCCTTGTGAACACCACCTTGATGTGGCTAAGATGGTCCTCTGACCTCACTGCACATTTCTCAACAACCTTGTCATTTCCTCCATTTGAAGCCCATCAAGTTGTCATTACTTACTTGGGTTTATTTTTGCAAACCATTTTTACATACGCTGTATATGTGCTGAGATGTCTGCCTGTTGCCTTTCACCTGCTTAGGACAAGGAAAGACATCACTGTGAACTTCGGTACCTCTACATAAATATTTTATAAAACTTGCAAGGGCCCTTTGGGGCTGGGAATTATTTGTCCTGTCAATTCAAAATGTTACCTAATACCAATAAATGCTAATAAAAAGCTTGTAGCTGGCACAGTATACCAAAGCCCCGCGCACTCATTAGGAATCACCTATGCAAGAGCAAGGCCAGCCAAAATAATCTCCTAATCAGTTATAAAAAGTCTACAGTACTTGTCAGGAACTCAGTGTGGGGCAATAGCATCGAGAGTTGTGGTTTCTGGCTGAGGCACTAAATCTGTTGCACATGGAGACAAGCCAGAGTATGAAGGTCCTCACTGGGACCTGATCTTTCCCGTGTTAGGGGTAGGAGGGGTGGGGGGTTGGGAGAGACTTAAATTAAGAACAATAAGTCTTCAGATAATTGTTATTTTGGGTTTATCACCATTATAAAGGGAAGAGTGTATGTCAGAGGTTTACTGTTTTGTGGGGATGCATCTGTGAACGATTTCCAAAATACCTGTCTCCACAATAATGCCAGAAGTGTCCCTGCACGTCACTTCTTATGCAAATTCAATGGCATGTGTGACTTGGCATGCTTGAGGCCACATAAGGAATATCTGAGGGTGGTATGTGTTTTTTCAAAGGCAGTCTTCATCCTTGCATGAGGTCTTCTCATGTGAGGACAGTCCTGACCTTGCCTGCTGAAGTTGCTCTCTGGCTCCTGGCTGGTAGCGCAAAGCTTTTGCAGAGAGGAACAAGCCATTCTATCTTCTATGTTCCACTTAAGTTTGAATTAAAACTTTATTTGGTATGTCCGGTGATTTAGGACTTTAAAGACCCCTTTGGCCTACCATCATTCATGAGTAAGTATGTCATCTTTCTGTGCACTTAAATGGAAAAAAAAAAGTTGAATTCTATCCAAGGAATATATTTTTGACTGGAGCTGGAAAGCTTAAATGGTGACTTTTTGGGCAGCTTTTAATAGGAGCTGAAATCAGGAAATATCAGAATATGGCTGCTGAAGTGCATTCTGTAATGCCAGGGGAACATGCATTTTTTTTTCTTTAAATCCTCAGTTTACCAAGCTTGCTATGATGCTTTATTAAATTGGAAATCTCTTTCCTGAGGTTATTCCACCTTAGAGTGATATAGGGGTTGAATCTGCTCTGCATGGCTAAGTTTGCTCTCCCCAGAGAGAGTGTGCCAGGCAGCAGAGAATGGTGACTGGTGCTTCAAAGCAATGCTCCTCAGGGGCAGTTCCAGCCCTGACCTTTTGAACATGGGGTGCCTGTGTTGTAGTTCAGGCCCAAAAGATGGTCTTTGTCCCATTTAATTGCTTTCTTTTCCTTAGGGCTCTTCAGATCTGTGCTTGGGAGCTCATGAGCTGGTAGGATTTGTCTAGATGTCTTCAACCTTCTGCCCAGTTGCAAGATGTGTGTAGGGAGCCTTGTTTTGGTGATGTTTCAGGTGCAAATCAGTCTCGTTAAGGACAGTTTTGTTGAACACGCCACGTGGCAAGAATGGTTGCACCCATCTGCTACTGGCTTTCATGCTGGCCTCAGCCAACAGCACAGCTCTGCTACATCTTAGAGAGACACAGGAACCTGACTCCCATGCCCAAGTGTGTGGTCCTGAAACTAAGCCTTTGGGCAGGAAAATTCCATTGGTTTGGCATTTTTAAGCCATATACGTGTCTACCAGACAGCTGAGGCAGCCTGAATGTTCAAGTGGTAGCTTCTTTTGGCTTTGTCCTTCTATAAATATTCAATAACTGTGCTTTTTTGCCTTGGAACAAGGAGCAGAAAACTAAAAAATAGTGTTTTAACAATTATTGTCTTCAGCAGGACAGTTCTATAGGCATTCCCACAAACTAGGATGGGTTGAAGTATGCTCAGCCCCTGGTTTACAAGACCGGGGTCAAACGTGACATGCTTCCAGTTGATGGATGGTCAGGACTGCTTTGCCAAGCCACATTACCAAAATTCTAGTTCCTTGTGCATCAGCACTGTATTTATTTGGGTTGCTGTTTGAAAGTGCCATGATGAAACCTTCTGTATCCACTGTTTTGCGCAATGAGTATAACAAAGCATGTAGTTGGTGTGACTGGATGCTGGCTTTTTTGCGCTTGATCATGTGTTGTCTTAATTTTCTTGAGTTCTATGCACTTTCTCAGAGAAAGAACTTGCGATATTTGTTGAGGTGTCCTGTATTTGGTTCTGTATTTGGGGGTGCATGGGTGGGATCACTGCTCCAAAGTAAACGGCTAAGTCACGGATGCTGTGAGTCTTTAAGAACCCCAGGCTACAGCACAGTGTAAGAAGTTGGGAGTAGTTGTGTTGAACAAACTCTTCTGCAGTTAAAATGAAGACTTCCTACTTATTCAGCAGCTGCTGCAATGTGCTGTGAAAGTGGCAGTAGATACCTAACTGGACTGATTGCACACACGGAGCTCCAGGGCTGAATCTAGCACATGCACCAATGTTGCTTGGACTTGTCCAAATCACCAGCCAGGGATCTCTCCCACCCTATTCACACTGAGCCTGCACTTCTTTCCTTCCTTCTACTCTGGACTTGGCAGACTGGAGCCACCCTATTGCCACTTTGGGAAGATAAACCAAGTTGTTAGATGGAAAAATGGAAGGACCAGAATAGTGCTGTGTTATTGGACCAACGTGTGAGCAGCCCATCAGCATGAAACAAGGGCGTGCAACAGCAGAATGAAAGAGGTTTTTCTTGTAACTTGCTACGGGCTTGGTTGTGCCATGTGCATGGCAAGGTCTCCCACCACATGGGTGCTGCAAGTGTTTTTTTGACTGCGGTGACAACACATGAGTTGATGGTCTCTAAGGTATGGTTTCTCATGCTCTGCTAATGCCTCACTTCCAGTGAGCATAAAGCTTCAAGTCCAGTCAGGTATCTTAGTACCACAGGACTTCTAAATTTAATTGAAATCACTTAGCAAGACCATCCAGAGTAAATACTCCAGAAAACAGAACACGGTTGGTAATATGGAACATGTGATTTATTTTATTTTTTTAACAAACTGATCTGGGAAAATGTTTCCACGCTGACAAAAACAGAACAAATGTAGGTCAGTGTCTGAAGGAGATGAAAGAAGCCAAGTGTAATGAGAGCCTATTGTTTCATGCTGACATATGCAGGAAGCTTGTGGAGAATGAACATCAAACTAAAATGTGAGGAAAAAAGAATAGAAGGCATGAAAATCATCATACTCAAGAAAACAAAGAGATCAGAAAGTTAAGGGGCATGCTAAGAAATCTGCACTAGGAGACTAAATAAATGAGTTTCATATTTTTCCTTCTCCCTGCTCTTCAATTCTGTGTTTCTCTCTCCCTTTGGTCTACTAGGTAGCAGCCTCTTCTTCCTTCCAGGAATACTTTGATTTTTTTTCCTTCCTATCCTGCAGATGCCAGGGCCCAGAGAGATCCAGATGGCAAGCAGACCAGCAAAAAACACGTCTTTATTATTTCACTTCTCATCTTCCTCTCAAGTTAAAAACATATGAAAGGTCTATTGAAAAGAACAGACAAGTCTTGCTTACTTTTTAATAAGTAAATTTAGTTTACTTATTTAGCAGAAGTTACTCCACTATTCAAACAGCTGGGATAAACATGATGAAGCAATTTGGAGAGTAACTCTCTACTTGTGTTCACCAATCTAACACTGGTGTATTTTCTTGAACTTCAGAGGCATTTTCCTGACTTGGGCAATGGGCATGAAGGACTGGTCCTTTGTGTTAATTATTTCTGCCACCCATTGTCGTCTGGAAACATCTTTCACAGCTCAGGCCAGTGCCCTCCCTAAAATTGCAGAGTGAATCTACGAGACTTAAATCTGTTGTCAGCAGAGTGTAGAGAAAAAGTGTTGTCTTCACCAGTGGGGCTGCCCTGGAAAAACAACTGTTGCAAAAGGAGAGGATAATGTCCTGCGTTTTTACACACAAAACACTGGTGCATGTTTTTCCTACCAACTATTTCCTTTTCATATAACTTTTTCCATGTCTGATAATAGAAAAATATCATGGTGGGAAAACTGTCTGCCTAAATCCTGTGATACCCCATTGACTTGATTCGTGTCATCCTGGGACTGACCGGAGTGGGACTGCTGTGGTGACTGAGCAAGGGTTCCCAGGATTGTCCCTTCCCATGCCCTTCTTTAAACAGGCAGGATACCAAATTTCCACCCCATCAGTATACTGAAGGACAGCCTGATATATGCTCTGGCTCTATTTCTTGTGAGCTCTGAATTCAAGGCACAATGAAATATATTGTCTGGTAAGAAGTGTTACTGTGCCATTGCTATTCCTTAAAAGTTCAAGAGTTTCTGACAGTAGAATTTTGAGCCCTTAGCAAAGAAAAAAAATCTCCTATCTGTCATCCTTATAACATATAAAAATGAAGCCCAGATTTTTAGGTTATTTTAGGGCACAGGGTGATGATGACTATTTCAATGCACTTAGTGATACATTTAAATTGGTGATTTATGCAGCCTGACATTGACTTTAATTTAGCTCATGTTACAAGTAAAGTAATTCAGTCCTTAATGAAGTGTACTCCATATGACATATTGAACATGAGATCTGACAATCAGTGGTTGAAAACCAGCCTAGGTTACATTTTCTTTTGTCACTGGAAGTGGTCTGTCAGTTCATAAACTTAAACTGAGGCATGCTGACCTATCACTCTCTGAAGTATGGTGCTGAAGACTGAGGCCTGCAGTAAAATAGACTTTTCTTATCCTTTAAAAGGAAAAAGAGGGCAAAAAAAAATCCCTTACATGTGAGCTGTGTTATACAGATGAGACCACTCTAATGTGTATGCATATATGTATTTATTTACTTTTCAGCTATGTGAATGTATAAAAAAAGGGTTGTTAACAAAATTGCTTGCTCCAGAACCTATGCAAAACTTTGGATTGTATGGTATGAGAGTGAGAGACTTTAATATATGTGATTCTGAACAAATGGATCCAGCTGTGAAGTAGTGGAAATTACGCTTACACCAGCTCTTACAGTGGTTCAGGGTAAGGTTCTGAAGTAGGCAATGGGAGGCACAGCCTGGATAGCTTTGGGAGCTGCTTGGGGGACTCGATGCTTCTGCATGTCAAAGGAATGAACAGAGCAGCTCTGATCTGTAAATATGCAAATCTTTTTAGCACTTGTGTTAAGAGCTTCATCCTTGTTTGCATCTGGAGAAGGAAAGCAAAAGTTTTGAGTGACTCCAGGAGGCAACATTTAAAAAAAGAGAAAGTCTGCTGCAGCCTGTGTTAAGTCACAGCTGTGTTGTTTCTCAATGCAAAAAGTTGACTTAAAGTAGCATGGCAAGGGTTGTCTGATTTTTTTTAAATTTTATTTTTTTTTTTTTTCTTCATATGTGGAAGGCTGTGTCAGACATCTACATCATCTGCTTCTTTCCTTCTTTGTTTTACAAGGCTGTAGAAGAATGCTTTTAGTATTTGAGTGTGGGATTTGGGGGAAAGAATGGAGGCAAGCAAGGGGCATGATCTTCTGGGTCAGCTGAAAATGATGTATTTTCTGTTTTAAAAAATTATTAAATAAAAGAGGGGAAAGGACAGATGTTATGTCCCAGAGTGCTTTTTGGAAAGAGGAGGAGAAATGAAAGGACAGGAATAAAGGCTTGTAGTGAGGGAGAACTTGTCAGCTGAAAGCATGTCTGTGCTACAAGGGAGGAGTGTGGGAAAGATGTTAGCTTGAGTTAAAATAGCACTGCAACTGGACAGCCTGGCTTTTTTAACTGTGCCTAACATGAAATTATGATGAACTCCCCCACCAGTCTGAACTCAAGATGCCAGTGTAAGTAAACTGTAACCCTTGCCAAAACTACCTTGATTTTATTGGTATTTTACCCCCAGATGATGTACCTCTGATGGTCTGCCTGCCTTACAAATTAAATAGTTGGCAACATAGAATATTTTGTGCTAGAGAAAGACAGGGTTGCAGGCACAGTGGTGAGAAGCAGCTTGTTTTAAATGGAGGAAGAGCAGAGTAACAAAGCTGTATTTTGATGAGTGGAAAGCTGTTGCTGGTAGCCCAAGTGTCAAAGTGGAGGTCTGAGCTTGCCCTGTGCCCATGGGATGTTCATGTTTAGGGGCAGGGCTGCTGGGTGGAAGAAACAAACGTGAATTTATTTAAAATGGGAAGCATGATACTCATTCTTTGTGTTTAGCCTAAGTAACTAGGTTTTTTTGTATTATGCGGGGAGTGCTGAGTAGCCTCAGTGCTTCTTGGCTGAGAAGGGAATAAGATTGGCAATGAGCAAAAGGGCAGAAATAACCATCTTGTATATATTTGAGGAAAAAATAATTGTTTAGCAAACAAACAACCCCCCAAAAATACAGTGACAGATTTTGAACTTTCAGGGTTCTATAAATGCTTGTGAATATCCATTTGATCTTTCACATTAGGATGTAGTTAATTAGGTATATCTGATATCTTGCTTTTTTTCATAGCTCTACCTCAGAAATTGCAAAGATTACCAGGAGGCAGGAAAGGGAGACCCAGACCCAAATGTATGACATTTTATTTTAACATTGGGCATAACATGGATTTAGAAGCAAAATATGCAGTATCATACACCACTACTGTCTAATTGCTAATAGTTGAAGTTTTTGTATGTTTCTAACCAAATAGCTGACTGATGGTGAGAGAGATGTTTGAATTTTTCGTGGAGGACACAGTAATTAAGCAGAAATAAAGTACTTCACGAAAAAATAAAATAATCCCAGGAACAGAGCACATAATCATAGGTTCCAGTTCAGCCCAACACTATAGAATTTCACATTTGATTTATTATGTTTTAGCCTGGGAGCTTCAAAAGTGTCTAAGAGTTTGATAGGCAAACCCCAACGAGGTTCTCCTGGCTCCTTTGAAAATGGCAGGAATTTTCTATTTACAGCATCACTGGTGATCAATGGAATTTTTGGGACAGTTCAAGAAATATTCAACAGGCTGAGTTTGCTCTTTATGAATTAGTCTAGTGTTTATTTAGCAGCTCATTTTTCATCAAAGCACAGTATTAAAATTTCACTTGTTTGTTATAGGGTTGTCAGAATGAAATCTATTTCCAAAAATACACATTTCCATCTTCTCATAGCTAAGGTTATGTCAACATTCCCAATGTAAACCCACTCCTTTCAAAGATTAGTAATGCTGGCATCATTGGTCCAGACTCGAGCACAGCAAAGCTATAAAATAACCTCCCTAGGAGCTAATTTTAAAAGTATTGTTTCCAATATTGTTGCCTTTTGTGTTGAACATCCTTCTGTACATAAAGCAGTTATGTTCAGCCTCTCTTGCAGTTACCATTAAAAGAAGGGAAGTGACTAGGCCTTCATATTGTCATTACACCATTAAAACGTTTGTGCCTCAAAAGTTTAAACTGGCTGCCCTGCTAAGATTCAAAAATCAGCCCCTGCTCAAGCTCACTAACTTTTTCCGTGGTGTTGTTTACCATGTGTAACCGTAGTAACATCACAAGGGTCCACGCCAGGACTCTTGGATGGTGCACTCTTACCACTTGTTGCCATCTTTTGGGTCGTCCTATAATATATACATTTAAAACAAGTATGCAGATGTGTATTTGCTTAACCTGGAAATGTTTTGGCACCTCCAGTGGAAAAAATAAGAGCCAAACCCTAGATGAGGCTTAGGGATGCCTGTGTGGTGCTGCAGAGTTTACTCCTCCTTCCCCATCTCTCTGGTTTCCAATCATTAAGTTGGATGTGGGACAAGATGACATTAGCTGTGCCCCCTTTTTGGTGCCAGGTAAGTGCTTGGGAAAGCAGCTCTCTAAGCACAGGAGAGCTGCTGTAAGGATCATTTTCACAATGCACTGGTTTCACATTCAAATGCTTTTTGTGAGCCAGTGAGCTCAAGGTTGGGTTTCTAAGTGTGCCTCCTAGGTGACAAAGCTTGGTTTTGTTTATATGCAAGATTAACCTGTTAAGTTAGTTTTAAAGGAGGAAGCAGGGAATGATGGAGAATGGCCTCTAGTGGCATCAGCAAGGCTTGAAGAGGAGGGTGGTACAGAGAAAATGACACTTTGGGTCAGAGGATGGCTAAGATTGCCATGCAGTCCTTATTTTGGATTAATGATGGAAACTGCAGGTGAACCCTCAGAAATGCAAAACTTTGCTGGGAATGAGGGAGCAGGAATGGATATTTCAAGGTGAAATGGGAATGTGTAATCATGTAACTAAAAGCTGGTGCTGCAGGAAAATAAACCCTTGCTGTATAGCTGGAGGCTTAGAGAAAAATAAATAATCATAAGAGTTGGCAATTCTGGACCTGATTAACTTGTACAGGGCCTTTGGTTTACATTAAGTTGTCTTCTGGATGGCTTGATTCCCTAATCTGAGGAAAGATAGGGAGGGCAAAGCAGCCATCTCTGAGATTTACCACCAAGGAGCCAAGCAGGGTCAGACCTCGTGGTGATGGGGACCTGTTTCCATAGGCACCATACTAAGGCTGTCAGCTTGTACAAATGTGCTTCTGAATGCCAGTTGGAACACCAATCTGGTTTTCAAACATTCACTTTTCCCGTCTTTCTTTTGTTATTGTTTTAAGTCAAGGACGCCATTTCTAGATGTTCTTGACTGATGAGTACCCAGTGTTTTGAATGCTGTGCCTGGAGTCTCTGATTTTTTTTTTTTTTTCATGACAAGAGGATTACGTTTATACAATTAATTAACGTTTGCTTGACCACTTTTATCCAATTTCTTTCTCCAGCACATAAAAGAGAACCTGACATAAATTTCTGTTTCAAAACAATTGACTTAGCAACTGCTGACCTTCTGTTCTGTCATTCTGAGGATTGATTGGATATTGTTGAATTGTTTCATTCTGCAGTAATTAAACATAAAATTAATTATGCTAGTAACCTATTATTTCTTTGAACCAAGGACTAAGTCATTTGTTTTTGCTTGGTTACTCTGCAGGTTCTTACATCAGACAGCAAAACCTTGCTGTTGCAAACAAACTAAACAGTATAAAGGGAGCAATTTAATAACCAAAATATAATATAAAGACTTCTAATTTCCGTATGGCTGGCCTATTGCATTAGGTTAATATAATTTGATCTATAAATCTTTTAAACCTTATGATTTTGTAATTTAAACATTTCCTGGATGGCTAATCACGCAGGGAAAGAATAATAATAATAATAATAAAAAAAACCCCTAACCTAAAACAAAACACGAGCCAAAAATATACCTTAAAAGTAGATTAAAAAGATTAGGTAGGAGGAGCATTTGTAGAAGCCTTGGTGTGAGCCCTAGTATGGCTGAATATTTCTGGAGCTTGCTGCTTATACAAGTCTGTCTGCCCTCAGTCTGGTGCTGATGCAGAATTTCCTTATTTATGATGAAAGTGTTGTTAGAGATGTTTACATTGCTAGCATTTGGCGTAGAAAGGAACATCAGAATGACAAGCTGATATTATCAGACTGTATGTGCTCATGGACACCAAAATAGTATTTTGTGTTTTTCATTAGCATGGACCATATTAATTTAATTAGCATGATTGAAAGTTGTATCATACCAGGAAGCAGATACCGAGCCCTGGCTTATTACTCACCCATGGGCTATAAAATGCTATGGCTGACAAAAGGGGTGCATGTTTATACTTGTGTGCATTCCTAGTCTTGTGTTCACCTACATACTTTGCCCCAGAGCTGGCAGGGATGGTACAGTGATAATTACGTAAAGTTCAGAATGGGGGGAAATAACAGGAAGGTGCAACGAGCTGGCTGCAGCAGAAGGTGGCCTTTTCCTGGAGTCAGATATTGAGGTCCTTGCAGGTGGCACTTGTTCTCTTCCAGACGTGGGAGTTTTTACAGTCCAGTTTGTAGCACTGCAAAAAAGCTCCCTTCATTTCTGGCTCCTGATACCAGTCCTGGAGGTGGCTTTGAAGGCTGTCACTTCACATCCCTGGCTCCCATTGCCACCAAGGGGGCTGTCAGACAGGCTTTGCTGCCATGCAGAGGGAAGGACACCTGTGGAAATGGCCCTATGCCTCTGTCTCCCTGATCTTTTGGGCAGCCACCTGCTTTACTTGCATGCAGAGCCAGCTCTGACTGATGGAGCCCTTGCAGCATCTCCAGGTTGTGTATGTCTGTGTATGTCTCTCTTTTTCCTCTCCTTTTTCACTTTGTAGTGATTCTTTTCTGGTAACCATTTTTTCACAGCGCTCAAATCTCTAGCGTGAAGCTAAACTCTTCTGCTGTGACAAGGCATATGTCAGAGAAGTGGAAATCTTGAACATAAATGGCTTTTTAATCATATGACTCCTCATAGCCTGTTGCTGAAAGATGTGGTGGGCAGGAGAGAACAATACTTTACAGACCAAACACAGATACCAATATATGATCCCTTTGTTCTCATCTCCCTGCCCTAAGGCAAGTAATACACTCAGGTCTGTGGACATCAAGCCTAATTTGATCTCGCTTACCCTGGTGAAGCTATATTGACTTTGGTGGAGACACTTTTTCACAGATATAAATGAGAGCTAACTAGTTCTTCAGACCAGTAGCTATTAGCACTTGGGTTAAGAGCAGCGTACAGCAGTGACGGCTGCGTGTTCATCACTGGCTGAGAAATGTCTGCTTTGTGGGTATGTCGTTCAAGGCTCATTTTCCACCTTGGTGTGGAGCAATTTTGGCTGAAGAGTCTTGTTTCCAGTGTCTTAGCATTTCTGCGGGAATGTTTGAATAAAGTCTTGCCATTAGCTCATAGTTTCAACTGTGCGGTCTCATCACCTGCAGGAGTAACGCAGAACTATTTCTGAAGGATTCTGTTCCCTACTAATCTGGGTTGTTTCAAGACATTGACCTGTGCTCACACTGTGAGATCAGTCATTCCCATTTGTATTAAAGGGTGTTTGGTCCTCCATGAGCTACATTGGCTCCCATCCGTTCCGGTCCCTGAGCTCCATCTGTGAGGATGCAACTTGCTCCCTACCTTTTAACCTTACTTCTTCAACTGAAGTCACCTCTCCAAGGAAGCCTCAGAGATATTACTCTATAACTCCCAATATGTGACTTTTTTCTGTGGAAAAAGCTGTCCTGGACTGTTTCTGTCTGCCTGCTAAGTCACTGTTAACATTTGATTCAATAAATTAGATTCTCAAGCTTTGTCTTTACCAAGACAGAATTGCAGTGGTCTTTTCTAACATCCTTGGTAAATATAGGTATCCACATTTTTTTTTTTTTTTTTTTTAGAGGCTTTAAATATTTATTTAACTTGCTGCCTACTGCAAGTAGGAAAGCTGGAAGACTCCTGAGATAGTTTAAGCATATTTCTTTTTTTGATATGTGAGGAAAATATTCCACAGTCATCCTCAAGACACCTCTCATACACATAGAAAATCTTTTACATGACCAAACATCGCAGCATGGGGCTGGGAAGGTCTGCATCTTCTTTTTCCAAATACTGTAGCCCAGACAATCTGGATACAAGTTTTCTTGATACATTTGCAGCCTTTGGCCTTGGCATCTTGAAGAGTATGATCCTGATGAACCCTTCTCCTCTATCTCAAGCAGTCAATCAGAAGGATATTGTAAAAATGAATATTGTGTATCTTTGTGCCCACCTGCCCTGCACACTCTGCTCCACACCAGTCTGCTCCAGCTGTGTCTAAGCAGCTTAGCAATGAGTTATGCTTTCCAGCTGACTACTGCTGGTTATAAACCTTCAGTTATTTTTCATGGCCAGACCTTCTGAAGCTGCTCTTGGTGTCTTGATGATGGGAGGAAGAAAACATGTTAGAAGTTTCCTCTCAGGGAGTCAATTGCTGCTCCTTATGGAGCCCTTATGGCTTTTAGGATAAAAGTCCTGACTTTGCTGCTGACCTGGCCCTGATTAGAGGGGCTATTCTGGATCCTCTGGAGTTCTTTCAGGAAGCAAAGCTTAAATGAAGTCTCACACATTGCCAGGTTCAGAAATGGAGGAGAACAAAAACCTAAAACTAATTTGAGGCAAATATGGAACAAAGTAGAACTAGTTACGGGGCATACAATTCAATTCATGGGCCTCTATAGCAAGTCATACATGAATTGATTGAAATAAGCAAGAAGACAAAGAATCAAGTCTACTAAAGTGGAAACTACCTTGTTGAGTGGATTGGGAAAGACGGGGGGGAAAACATTGCAGCTGTCCTACACATCTCTTCCCCATTTCTAATTAGTGTTGGCCAGGCAGACCTTTATTTTCACTCCCTAAGATCTGTGCTTTTACCACTGGCTGAAGTTGGGAAAGGGCAATTAAAACTGACACTGGTAAAACAGTAGGAAAAGAAAGTTGTAGAAGAGCAGTACCAATAGTAGAGCGAATGGTTGAAGAGCATGTCATTAATTTCAATAACTTTTCTAGCAGAAACAGGGACTTGAGTTTTCTTGTTTTTTATTAAATGACTGCAGGGAAACACTGGCTGTAAGGAGAGATGAGTTTTATGTAAGAACAATGTCTGCAGATACACACCGTGATCAAGCCACCTGGTGCTTAGACTTCTTTATTGTGCCAGGTTACAACAGCACAATCCCCTTCAAAGCAGGTGTTTTGCTTTCTTACTTTCTAGACCCAGTTTTCTTATTCATACTGGTGGGAGTGCACCTTGCAGTCCACCTGAAGCTGCTATCTCTTCTAGCCTGGCCTCTGGAGCATGCAGTCAGCAGCTCAGGCAAACAGCTGCTGCACCCCTCCTCATGGTTCTCATGATGGAAAAGCTCACCCTCTGTTTTACCCCTGTGTTTATGGAGGTGAGAAACTACGCCAGTTGATTCTCTTCTTGCTTTGTACTTGGTTTCTTGTTCAGAATGAAAAGATAAGGGAGAAAAATCACTTGCCTAGAACTGCTCTGAGAACAAAGCACCTGGGTTTCCCTCTGATAACAGGCTGCTTCAGAAAAAGTTACCTCTAAATCAAACATTGGTGTCACCTGTGTTCTATAGTGGACAAAAAGAGACCTCAGTGTTACCATGTGGCACTGGCATTTTCAGATTAAAACAGGGGGGATTAAGGAATTTTTACTCAGCAATTTGAGATGCTTTGTTAAGAATGCAGGAGACTTGAGCTGCTTTGTTCTCCAACCACGTTAGTCAAAAAGCAAATAGGAACTTAATCTTGACAGACAGCAGAACTTGACATCGGTTGGTCCCTGGAGAAGTGACCAGGAGTTCCTTGTGTCCCAGCTAAAGTGGTCATTCCTTCTTTTTTTAGGAGCATGATACCAATCCTCCAGCACAGGGCTGGGCACCTCCATGTGCCATACCAACCCCTGTGGATTTCTACAGGGGCTCCCTGGCAAGGGCAACAATTTAAAAGCAAGGCACAAGGTGCCAAAATAGTTACTGAATAGTAAGGTCATGCTTTTAGTCTTACAAAGGACCATGAAAAAAAAAAAAAAAAAGCTGATAATTTTTCTGTTTGGGACTTTGGCTGGTTTCCTGTTACAATAAAAAATATCACAGTTGACATATAGACAGCTGAGTATATACATGCTGGTATACTGCCCTCTGACACAAACATTAATGTCTTATATAGATCTTTGAGGTTCTTTTAAACATCTAGTTACATTTTAAGGTCGTGTCCTCGGAGGTCATTGATGTAAGTGTATTTGTAGAAAGAAACAAACAGCTCATTGAATTTGGTTTCCCATTTTAACATACATCAGTTAAATTAAATACGCAATGTTATAATGTCTGGCAACAAACCCATTTTCTGATGTATAAAATTTGACTTTTCCCCTCTGTGTTTATGTCATAGCTAATACACAAAGATAAAGTGCATATACTATACTCTGCATATTTACTGAACTTTGGCAAGTCACAAAGAGCCAGTACTCAAATCAAATTAGAACCACGCGATTTATAAAACACCCTTCTAAACTAATCTTATGTTAAAAAGGAGCTCTAGGCTGATACAAAGCCAATCAATAACTCAGACTTCACACTGGGGACCAAATATCAACTCTCCCTTTCTAATCTTCCTGTTTTGCCACCCTTACAAACCTTTTGTGAAAAGCTGCCCTGGTGTATTACTTAAATAAACAGTGTAAATGCACCCAAACAAGCATTCTCTTTGGGCATGCTTGCTTTCTCTGCAGGCTCTGACTGTCAGGGGGGTCTTAGTTTTGTAAAGGGATCTAGTCTAGGTAATATGACTGATCTTCCGATGTGTTTGTGTCCATGTGTAGCAGGCATTAATTTTTTTGGCATGGTTCTGCATTCCCCTACTAACTCTTTATGCCCCAGTTTCAGTGAAAGGTTTACTTATATTGGGAAAGTGGGGTTGGCCTTTGTTTAAATGTTTATACTCTGCAAAGGTCTCCCATCTTCTGAAACTGCATTTGTTTGGGAGTAGTCCATAACCTGCATGGGGCTGATTAAATGCTTTTTGCCCTTCAAAGTTTCCAGACAGCAACAGACAATAAATAGTGAAGTTTGGGGGGCTGTGAGGCTCAAAGTAAAGCTTGATACACACACATACACACACACACTTTAAATTATTGTATGAAAAATTAAATTGGTATCGCTGTTGATTCCTTGTAAACAGCATGGGAAACCTGGCACTGGTGTAGTAAGTTCCAAATAAGTGAATAGCAATTTACTAATTCCCTTTTACAGACTAACAGAGAGTTCCCAAACACAGCTTTGGCACACTGCTTAATTTAGTCGCTGCGTGCTTCTATGAAGGTTTATTGACTATATAAGGATCAAATAAAGGGTGAGCTGAAATCAGAAACACAGTATTCATTCATTTAACTCAGCTATAGTAGAGCAAATTCAGGGTGACTCAAGGGACACAATGTCTTGTAAAACATATGTACTTAATATAAGGGTCATAAAACTTATTAAATTAAAAGCTAGGTTAAAAATAGGAAGAAAATTTATGCTGCTGTCTAAAATAGCAATAATTTCCCTTTGGCCTTTCCCTTTCCTACTAATATGGGTTCTAGTTTTTTTTTTTCTAAATAGTCAACTGGTAAAATCCTCATTCTTCACGAGTGAAGGCAAGTAACTCTACCAGGTGAATTGTATGACTAATACTATAGCACAATAAATAGAGAAGGGGGGCTGCTGTCAGCTGGGAGGATGTATTGCATCATTGTTGACCATGCATAAAAACTTGTAGGCATCCGTTCACTATTTGGAAGAAACAGTGGGTTGCTTTTGGTCAACAGAGCACAACAGAAAGCCTTTTTGGCCAAGAATTAAGGCTGACAAAAGCAAAAATTCCCTTCCATCATTTCACAAAGCTTTCCTGTTGCTGGTGGGATGCCAGCCAGGACCCTCATTCCCTGGTGATTCAATCATGGGAGGTGTGAGAAGAACCTCCGGTGTGAATGCTGAAGGTTTACTTGAGCAAGTGTTCCAGGGGCTGCAAGGCACCAAAAATCCTCTCCTGTCCTTGACAGTCGTATCAGCAAAACCAAAGTGCTTGGTTCAAGCCAATGTAATTATCCTGCACCCCAGCAGCATGACAGTAGAATTTAGTTCCTTCAGTCAAGTCAACCATTTTCTATTAAGAGATGTTAGGGGGCTGAGGAGGAATTAAAGCGTTGTGACCTAAATCCTGCTCTCCAACCTCTAGCAAATCAAAGTGATGCTGGACCATCTTTGACTCATTACACTATCCAGACCACTTCTGGCTAAGAGCCCTGCTAACATTTGCTCAGTGACACAAGTTGTAAAGTGAAGGTTGTGAAAATCTTGCTTGTGCTGGAATATACGGAATTTAAAGCTTTTGCTTTTTTTTTTTTCTTTTCTTTTCCCCCCAGTCCCTTCTGGTCTCAGAAACCACATCACCATTGTTTTTCTATTGTTTCCTGAACTAAAAAAAAAAATAAATACCCAAATGGTGAAAGTGTTTATTTCTTCACTACCATCTTTTCTAGCTTGGCCAAGGTGAGCTTGTTCCTCCCTCAATGCCCATCTGTTTAGTCAAGGTTCCCCATCACCTCTTGCCTTGCTGTTTGAGTGTGTACTTCTCGTGACAAAGGCCACTCTTTTTGGGGTGTTTTTGCACCATAGGGTAACACAGGCACCCTTGATTCACATCCCCTGTGTGCTATGAACGTCTATATTTTAAATTTTTTTGTTTGTTGTTGCACACTGTTTTAACAGTTCTGCACCCAAATCTGTCACCCATGACCTCATTAAGTTGCATTTAATCACAGGAGGATGCCCATCAGGCCTAACCCTATCATTTCCTGAGGAATTTTCCCCTGATTTACTTAATAGCTCTCAAGCACTAAGCAGGAGACCTCCGGGTGCTGTTCCCTGTGCTTCTTGGGTTAAAGGCATTTATACTGTGTTTTAAATAAACAGTGTTTTGCAGGCACACTTGTTTTGAAAAATAAACTTCTGGGCAGAAGGAGCTAGTTCAGTTCAGAGCCAGATTGGTAGCAATTTGGCTTTCCCTAGCAGATGGGAAGAGGTCATGCTTTTTATTTTTTAGAAAGGGAAAAAAAAAATATCACCCTTCTCCGAATAATAGCTGGGATTTCACATTGCCCAGGGAGAAGAAAAGGCTGAAACTGAAGTGCTGGCTCTTCAGAGTGCTTGGGAAGTGCTTTGGGAAGGAGGATATGGTGGCATATTTGCAGCGTGGTTCTAGTACTTCCCATGATCTCCAGCTTCAGGGAGTATGGCTGTGTCTCTTCCTTGCTCCTGTCTTCTTCAGGAAATATGTTAGCCCACCACCTTCATTATGTGTCTAAAGGCTTTTGTAGTGGTAAAGGCACTGCTCTTTTTCTGCCAGCTCATCTGTATACCCTGCTGCCTCTAAAAAGGTTTAATTTCCATGAGATCCATGGAAAGATGACAGAGCTATCTATTCTCTTGGGCAAGGGTCTTCTGTGTGATTCAGTGGGGTTTTTTCCTCCTTAATTGAGAATGTTTATCATAGAGAGATGGAGGTAGGCTAATCTTGGGTGTCTTCTATTTCTTTTTGAGACTCTCCTTTCTATGTTGTTATCATAAATCATTAAACGGTGGCAGTAATGAGGCCCCTTTGACTGCAAGCCCTGTGATGGGCTAGTCAAGGATGGACACGGGCAGTGGGGGCAGCAGTGGGGCAGGCAGCCTCAGGGTCACTGCAGTTTCTGTACTGAGCTGGACTGAGGCTACCTTAGTAGGAGCTGAACTTCCATAAGGAAATCATGAGCAAAACCACAAAGCAAGGTTTACAAAATGGTTGTCTGAGAAGTATGAGGTGAAGATTCCTCATGATCAATGTGACCAGCTGTGACTTTGTACGTATATATCAAAATACATATACACGTGTTTGTTGCTCACTGGTTTGCTGCCATCTGGGAGGGGTGAAAGTACAAAACGGGGAAGTTTCTTCTTCTTTTAGGCCACCACCGTGTCCTAGTGCTGTATCCTCAGTTTTCCATTTGATCTTGGTAGCAGAGTGTGCAGCTAGTGAAATAAATGTAGGTGTTTTGCAGAAGGGAAAACATTTTCCCCATGTGCTTTCTTGCCCATTTTGCTGCCTTCCTCCCAGAGAACTCATCTTGATCTCCAGCACCTTGTCCTGACATTTTCAGGAGGATGTATTTTAGAGCTGACCTTTCAGTCCTGATGATTGTATCACAACACGTCTGCCTGCACCGTGTTCGATGCTGTTTCATTCTCTTCTCCTAGAGAGCTGAACCACTAATGGAAAATGGGAGCCCTCCACTCCCTGCCACATCACTCTCCTCTCTAAAACCATAGGGGACAATTTATTAGGTGGATGAGGTGAAACAGCATTCAGCTGTTTCCTTCTCTTTGGTCATTCTCAACAGCTAGTACTGCCTAAAATTGCTACTAGAGTCATGCCTGCCCTGCAGTACCGTGGAAATAGGTTTGTAACAGTGGTCCTGGTGAAGCCAGGCAGGTGGTGTGGGTGCTTTCATTTTTATTGGATCAGAGGCAGTGTGTCAGAACAAGGTGTTCAAACTTCTGAAAAGACGGTCCTTTGAGAACCCTGGGGCTGGGCTACAATACAAATTGTTTGTCCATGAGAAGGGTCACCAATTAATTAGCAGTATTATTAAAAAAAAATCAAACTGGCAGCCCATCTGAAATTTAAGCACATTGTTCATGGTGTAATTATAGATGAAATATTAGAGAAGTGGACTAATTACACACAATGCACTTGAGCCCAATTAAAATAGCATCTGCAGTGAACGTAGGGGTATTCTCTTTTGTTAATAAGAAATACTTTCTTAACAACAGAAAATAAAATAGCTAAATTGGATATGCAGTTGAGATTATAAATATGCTATTAGCATATAAAATGAGGATTAACCTTATTTAATCACTGCTTGCTTGATCATCAAAAGTCATGTTTCACCTCTATAGTGTAGCTGTATCCTCTCTGAAGAAGAAGAAAAAAAAAAAACAACAAAAAACCTCCACAGCATGTTAATAAATTTAACTAATTAGGTGCTTTTTCTCATCTGCTCAGTGGAGCTGGTGGAGTAAACTGGCTGCCTCTAACCACTTGGCTCTTCCTCATCTTATATGAAGTTTAAGCTTATTACCAAGCAAGACCTATTGGTGAAGATGTAGTATTTATCATATAGATTTGTACATGCAGTTCCAACCCATGTATCTTGGTGGGAGCAATCGTATCAAAGAAGACTTTAACTTGTGATGATGATGGGGAGGAGAAAAGAGATGGAGAAGAAGGAAATTATGTAAAACATGGATTTTTATCCTCTGCAAAGTAGAGCTCTGCATAAATATCACCATGTGAGGGCCCATTTTAATTTCAGCTCATTGACTCTGGCGGTCAGACACTCTTGGATTGCTGTGGGTCTCTCACCATTGGTGTCCCCAAAAAACAGCTGGTGCTCAGAGGATGCTGAGCTCCTGGCATGGTGGGGAGAGGTGCTACCCACCAGCTGGTGACCTGGCTGTGTGAAAGCTGGCCAAGGGGGGCCTGAGAGGCGAATGAAGCCATCTGACCTCCAACCTTTTCTATAAATATTCAGCTGATCTGCTATGCACAAAAGGAGAGTGTCTCTAAGAAAGAAGGCAGCTTCAAATCACTTGTTATGGAATACAGTTTGGCCATGCCTTGTAGGGAATGAGCCCAGTGGTATAAGGCCTGCTGAATCCAACGATTACTTGGCAGGTTTCAGAACTGGTCTTACTTAAAGCTGTTTTGCCTCTGGCTCCATCATGCTGCCCCTCTGCCGAATCTCTGCTTGGCAGACAAAAAAGGCAAAGCAATGACGGGGCAGAAGCAATCCTATGAAATATGTGCATGGGCTGATCTAAACCCATGCAGTTTTGGTCCCTTGTTGTGTCACGTTTCCATTAATGTCCATTAATGGGTTTTCCTGGAATGAGGGCTGGTGGCTGATAGTTTGCAGAAACTGGGGACACACGTTCAAGGACTGGTAACTGTAATATGGCCTCTTGGTTCCTTGGCTTAAGGTGAGTGTTGTCCCTGAGACTGGCATCAGCATCATCCCAACCTGGGGACCACTTCATCTTTGCTAAAAAAAAAAAAAAAAAAAAAAAAAAAAAAAAAAAAAAAATCACTTCAAAACCCAACCCAAAATGACCCCAGCCCAGTATTTCAAAATACTTGATGCTGCAGTGCTTAAAATAAATGAAATGGTTGTCTCAGCCATAGCAATTGTGCAAATGGAGGTGGAGATATAGAAAGCCCCATATTTTTTTGCAGCTCCTTTTTGTGAATTGCCCCCACTGAACTACACTGAGGCATCAGCTGCCTCTGTCCTGACCCTGGGTTGAAGGGCGAATTTCCCTCGCTTCTACAAATGCTAGACAAGTGCACCAAGGGATGGTAGTTTTATTTATCGTATTCAAAGAGCCACAATTGGATGTTTTGCAACAAACTGGGCTCAGCCTGTGATTTACAGTAATGGGGAAGAAGAGCGCTCTGCTGGCATGGCCCTGGTGTTGCCAAGTCTTATGATGGTTGCAATGATTTTTCCTTACTGCCACAGTGCCTGGAGCAAAGTGTTCATAAGCGTTTCAGCTTTTTTTGTTGTTGGTAGTGGCAGTGGAGGGCTTTGTTTTCCTGTATTAAGAGCAGCTTTCCATCCCTTAGGGCAGAACAAAAGAGCTTGGAAGCATGTTCTCAGTGTCCCCACAGACTCAGAAGGCACTAGGATTTTTAAATTATTATTATTTTATTATTTTTTTAAAGGAACCCCCAATTTGTTTTCCCACAATTGATTTAAGTCACTCTGGCATGAGTTCATTTCCTTTCTTGCCTGATTCATGGATGCTGGAGATGGGTAAGAGTACCAGGAGCAGCAGCAGCTACCTCTCTGCAGCTCCTGCTGAGCTCTGGAAGGCAGGAGGTTGGGGAAATGCTACTGAATCAGCTCTGCAGAAGGATTTGGGCTGGTGTGATAGGCATACACTTTTTGTTGCTGTTGTTCCCATATTTAAATCTCATTTGCTATCCATGGTTTTAGGATTTCATAGCAGGTTTTCCCTTTCATGGTAATACAGAGCTAAGGGAACTAAAGTGCGAGCATAGCTTGAAATATTAAAATCAAGCTCATGGTCCTATTTTGGTTTTCTTCCAAACTCTCATTTTCAGTGACTTCTAGCAGTGGCACAGGCCACCTTCTCATTTGTGGCCTGCCGTGTTCCCCCTCCTTTGCTTTTGGTCCTAGAAATCACATTTGACTAAACCCTCCAGAGAAACACAGGAAGCAAATTGAAAGTGACTGGGAATAAAATAGACTTTGCCACGCAGAGGGATTTAAGGTGCTGTACTGTCAGGGAGAGCTGTGGGTGAAGTGACTGAATCCAGAAACATATGGAGAACGGAAAGGTCTGCGGGTGATCATAACATCAAAAACATAAAATAAAGTCAGCTGCCCATGGTAGAAATGCAAGCTCAGGGTCTCCGCTGCAGAGAAACGAATGGAAATACAAAAGGGAATGTGAAACATTTTCCTGACTTTCATGGCTATTGATACTGCAAGAAATCTCTCTTTGGGCTCAGGTTTTAAATTGTTTATGTTTTATTTCACTGCTGCTATACCCTTAAATCACAGTAATATTCCCGAGCATAGAAAAGATAACTTGGGAGACTCTAGTTCCACTGGCAGGAGAGTTAAATGATGCTTTCAGCAAAGCTGAAGCCAAAATCCTTCCTGTTTTTTCCCCCCATCCTGAGCATCGATGCATTGGGCAGGCTCAAGGGTAATACCAGCGTCTTGCCTCATCAAGTGAGCCAAAGAGTTACACCAAAATGAAGCTGGCAGTTGACTTTTGTCCACTTACATCCAATTAAGAGGAACTCAGCTTCTTTTGAGTCCCTGCTCCCTGCAAAGAAAGTCTGAAAAATAAAAAAATCCCAAAATGCCACAAAAATGTTAGGTTTGGGTTAGACTTCCCAACAAACAGCAGCTTCGCTTCATTTTACTTCCCACTTACCCACCAAAAATGAAGTGACCAGATTTCCAGAAATGCTTGGCAGCTGACAGGTCCCTTTGAGATCTTTACCCCTGCTTGCTCAGACCCCGGAGCTAGAGGACCTCCTGCCCTTTTGATGATTTAGGGGGATAAATAAAATTTGACCACTTCATTAAGATGCCTAAATCAGGCTTGAGCTTGTTTGTAAGCCTGCCCCTGGCCACTGTGGGTGGTGGTCATGTTTGATCATCCCCTTGAGTTCTTCCAGGGAGGTTTACATTGTAACTCAGTTTTGCCTTGGAGTTGCTACATGGTGGGTGAAGGGTCCCATTGTGACAGAGGGTCTTATTTTATGGGGGAAAAATAGGAGGTGAGAAGCTTTGGTAGTGGGAGGACGAATTGATCTTTTTTGAGAAGAACAAAGGGACAGAGAGGAGGGGACTGACTTTTGTTGAGGAGAGAATGAGGATCATCTTGCTGTCTTAGTGCTGTAATTCATGGCTTGTTTTCAAGACCCATCGTATGATTTCTTCCATAACAAGGGGGGAAGGACTTGGTTAAATTGTAAGTGAGTATTGCTTCAAGCTCTGAAGAAATATATTCTTTCCCCATTGAGCCCATACATTATTCCCCTGTAGTAGGGCCTTGCTTTTCCTGGAACTATCATCTAGACCTTAATTCTCCTCGCACGACATCCCTTTTAAAATTGTGGAGGTCTCTTAATCAACCTTTGTATCAGTGGCAAATTTGCAGTATGACCTAATTTGAGAGATGTCTTAAAGTGCTGACTCAAGGAGTTGGTGAATAAAGGCCAGTCATTGCTTCTGTGACACTAATGTGATGCAAAACAAAATCGAGTTGCATCAGCTGAACGTTAGTTTGCAAAAAATATTAGTGATTGAAACCACTCGCTGGTAATCTTTTATTTATACTCATGAGATTTATACTTTTTGGGCCCTGAAATGGCTCTAAAACCAAGTTCTAGAGAAGAGGTATGATGAGGCTCTTTAATGGTGAAAAATCCCAGTTGGATTTATACATTCAAGCTGCATCATTTGCACTTCATAATCTCCTCTCTTTTATAGAGCGGGAAGCAGACACATTATTTTAGAACTTTTATTAAAATATTTATACAGCAACAGATGAAAATTCTCATCCTAATATGTCACTTTGCATTTTTCAGCTGTGTTCCAAGTCTTTATCTTTTTTCCTTCTCTAATTGAAACTCAACTGATACTCCTTCATTCTCTCGATAAGTAACTGTCTTAAAATGACTAGCAATTACTTTGGGACACAAAGAAATAAAAAGAAAAGAAGGGATTCAGGCCAGAAAGTTTATGGGGGTGAAAAGTCCTGTAAAAAAAAAATAAAAATCAACAACAAAAAAATCCCCCCACCATGGTTTTATTTAACGTCTCGAAAAAGGAAAAGTGAGTATAAATTATTGAGGTTTTTTGCTAGCATTTTAAGGGGGTATAATTTCAGTTCTTTTTTCTTTAGCTTCTCTTTTCCATACTTTCTAAGGGAAACATTTGAGCTAGAACAACCTGGCTAGAGAGGAGCAGAGTGTGTTTCTTAGTCAGTTTGTCAAATATTGTCTGCTTATTAACACTCAGAAGAGTTACTTAAGAATCGAAGGTCTAGGGATGAAACAACTCAGCAAGAACTATTTTTCCTTGTACTTTTTTTTTTTTTTCCTTTAAATTGAAACATCAATAATGCAAATCATCTAGTACGTGCTGATAAAACATCTATGACTTTGCACTGAAGTGGCTGAAAATCACATGCACACATATGCACACTCAGAACAAGGGAGACAGGCCATTAATTTAAAATTTAGGGGACCAATAAGTTTTTGATAGCAATGGGTTACTGTGCTAATGATTATTTAACTCGCTTCACGTTGGGTTAAGTATGTATGGCTATGTAAAGTGTAACACCTTATTGAAGTTCAACAATGAGACTTTTGCCTCTGAAATGTTATATTCAAAGTGTGGGGGAGCAGTGGTGTTGTAAAAAGCATTTACTATATGATAGCTAATTTCAAGCCGTCGTGAAACAGAAGCTGCTACAGTTAAAGAAGTACATTTTGATACTTCAGGAAAAATAGCTATTACAAATGCTTAAAATACTTTTACATTTCCCCCTCTGTTCCTTCTTAATCTGTTATTTTAGCAGGGCTGTATTTATCGATGGTTGCATGCACAGAGAGGGGAGCATGGCTGGATGTTTTACTTGCTGGTTATTCTCCTAATTGTTATTTTATTTAATTTAAAAATATTAATTGTTTTTAAAATTAATTTTATTTTTTTTATATTTTCTTTTATTTATTCTCGAGGAACGTATTTCCATGATAAGATACTGCAAGGTTTGAGGTTTGTTTGTGGCTTTTGAGCTTGAAGGGACAGTTGTACTTATTATTCAATACAATACTGATAATCCTTCTCTAAGTAAAAGATAATGCCACTTTTAAGTAAGGAGAGGAAGAAAAAAGGTGAGAATAGCAATAAATGTTTGATTCCCTGTATATGATTTGCAGACCTTTTTTTACTCCATCATTCTTCAAGCACAATTCTGTTGGATTTTTTAAAAATTTCTTTTCTAAAAGTATTTCATCTTTCTAAAGCGATTGCACTTGCTAAACTCCCCATTTTGGGTCGTTAGTGCTTTATGTGGTGGATTCCTTAGCAGTAGTACGTAAGTGCTGCCATTTGTGAATATTTTGTGTCCTTCAGCCCTCCTAGGAAGGTTTAGGTAGGAATGCTCTGAACCTTGTAAGTGTTGCCTATCGGGAGAGGATGGAAAAGTAATGGCTAATGATCTTGAAGCTAGCTGGAATTCAGAGACAAACATTGAACATAATCAATATATATATTAAAAAAAGATTTTTTTCCTTTTATTTTTTTTTTAAAAAAAGAAAAAAAAAGAAAAAAAAAAAAAAAAAGCAATGAAAATTTATGACCTTAACATTCCTTCAGGGTCAAGCAATTTATCAAATTCTCTCACTTTCTGGTTTCAATTACACAGCTATTGTGGAAGGAACTTATTTTAGCAGGTTCATTTGCCTCAGTAGGGAATACAGGACTTTGGCCTAATGCTTCACCTTTAGTGAAAAAAAAAAAAAAAAAAAAAAATCTGCATCGGCATGGCCTATTGGAATGGGGTTTCTGTCAAGGTAAACGGTTTTCGGCAATGACTGTGGTAGAGTGGTGATAAATCCCATTTTATTGCTGAAAAATTCCAGCTTCTCTCCATGCCTGACAGCTCCCCACATTCTCGTACCCATTTGGGCAATTTCTGCACTATGTCCATCTGGTTCTTATTACCTCTCAACCTGCCAGTGTCTGATCCAAAAAAAGTGCAGGTCAAAAACAGGGGAAAGAAACCAAGGTGATGGACAAAACAGAAAGAGAGTGATTGAGAGACAAAGACATGGTCCCCGTTCCTCCCCCTTGCTAGAAAAAAAAAAAAGAAAAAAAGTTTTTTTGGAATAAACACATTTAAGGGAGGTTAAAAGCTTCATTATGAAGATGTCAGCAATGTCCATACATAGAAAATTACAATTTTCTAAAAAATAATCCACACTCTTCAAGCTTTGATAACAACACTTTGATAACAACACTTTGATAATAACACCGATACTTACCTAGAACAGGAATGACTCCTGCCTAAATAAAACCTTTCAGAAGTGGGAAAAGTCAGGACATCAAACCCACAGTTATAGGAGTCCTGGTGTGCCCAATCCTTTGGCTCTCACGATGGTGACATTTGCTTCCAAAGGCTCACTTTGGATTGCAAATCATTGCAGGAGGTCAGCCAAAGTCCAATTAAAATGTAATTGGAAAAAGTAAAACAATATAAATAAAAGTTAGGCTAGTTTCATGTGATAGAAAAATGAACAGAAAGAAAAATCTTCATTTCCATGCAAGTTTTTTGCACACTGCTGAATCCAGACCTACTATGGGAAGTTGAGTTTCTTTTCATTAAACTTTTTGACAAATAGAGGGAAAGTTTGGCCATTCTTTAGGTTTAAAAAGCAAACAAATTATACCAGGACAAACTAAACAGTGAAGTCAGAAAAACAACAACAAAAACAGGAAAACCAAAACAAACTCATGAGCACTTCTCTTTCTCTCTTCTCCCAAAATACTATTTTGCACAGCATTTTCAAGGACACATGGGTGCCACTGGGAGACATGTCTTGATGTATCAACTCAACCTCCCACTTCAAGGGAGCCTGGTGAGTTTACTTTCAGTTCTCATATTTATTTTACCCCAAACACCATGTATTCCATCCAACACATGATGGCTCGCTGTATCTTTTGTCCCCAGAATATCACTGCTCTGAACCTCTTACACTGTCTCTTCCCTAGTTTTCCAACTATGCAAGGGAAATGAAAACCAACTTTTCAGAGCTATCTTCTGTCCCAAAGATCTGATAGATTTCTCAACAGCAGGAAATTTGGAGCATGCCCTACAATCTGCTTTGGTGATGAGAAAGGCTCTTGAGCATCCCATGATGGACATCTCATCTATAGCAGGACATGCTGGTAGATGTAAAGGTGTGATCTGGCACTGAAAGTTTGGAAATTGTGATTGTGGAGTTATATTCAGAATTACGTCGCCACAGCTTGTAGGAACCTGCTGGCTTCCAAAAGCTCCAGCAGTGAAACAGCAAATAGAGATATGGTTTCCAGTGGAGCTGCAGGAACCTATTGGGCTTTGAACAAAGGCATGGGGCAGAAGAGGAGTAGGAGGCAAAAGGTGTGTAGAGTTCAAGTTCTTACTCCAGAATCAGTCACCTCAAGGTGCCACATGTAAATAACAACCTCCATCTGTCCTCACAACTTCTCCCTCCAGTGTTGGTGCATCCATTTAAAATAAGAATATAGGGGGCTTTACTTTGATGGAAAAAGTCTTCCTCCCTGTTACCTTTCGGTGTCAATGGCACTGAGGAATCTGATAGCCTGTGCTTTCATTTTTAAAGAATTATAGAATTGGATTTTTAAAGAATTATTTTCCATGTGCCTCTTTATTTTTATTCAGCTTGAGGGGGACACACTATGTGTTTTTATCAGCCAAGCTATAAGAGGGCAGTTTAAGGTGCCTCTGAAAGCCTTTGCTGGTTGAATGGCTCTCAGCCACCCTGTTACATTTGCTTTGCCATTGAAAACAAAAGAGGCTGACAACAGGGAAAGCCCCAACTTCGACAATAAAAATATGTCAGCATGAAAATGGTTAATGGTGAGTATTATAGCTTCAAAAGAACCCATTGGCTACCCCTAAAGGATGCCCTGCAATTGTTAAACTCATCAGATGCAACTACCCCTCCTCAGCTAGCCCTTACATTTGTCTGGCTAACAGTAAAAAAATACTATAATAAATCGGTAACATATGTTGCCAGACAAGAATCAGTGATATAAATAAAGAGTCAAGAGACATAGCCCCTCAAGAACAATGTGTAAAGATTTAAACTTTCAATGTATTAGTTAAGCTAGAAACATTTTAAGAGTAACTTGAAAGAAGTGTGCTGTTTGTTTATATAATTCCTTTTTTTTTTTCCTTTTTTTTTTTTTTTTTTCCTTTTTCTTTTAAATCCAAATATATGAAATTGTGCATCTGCAAACAGAGCTACTATCAAGAAAGGCAATTCCTCATGAAGGTGACAAGTCTCAAAACTTGTAATAAATTAGCAGCAGCAGCATTAAAAAAGAAAGTATAAACCAAAATATGCTTTGAGACTTGACTGGATATTTTATTTATCTTTTTCTATTATTGAGGCATCCTTTGAAAAATGGCATAAAATAAATAGTTTTACAAAGCAACAATATAATCAATCTCTAAATGAGAAGATAAATCAAGGATTTCATTAACTGCTGGTAGCCAGTTTAAATTGTAGTCTTGTCCATAATGTCTATCTATCTATGTATGTCCAAGTTATATTAAAAACCTTTAAATGGCTTTGTAATATCAGCTACATCTAGCTATTATAATAATTAATGATACTGTTTTATAAATCAATATATGTATTCTTGATAAATTCATATCCAGTTAATGGTGTAATTTAAATAAAAAATTAATGTAATAAAGGACATACTGGAAGAGGCAGGAAATCTTTAAAGGTTAAGAGGCAAATTTGTCTAAATTCTTTTCTTTGTACCTATTTTTTGAGAGCGCCTCCATTGAAATTCAGCTGATAGCAGGCTGGCTCCTCGAATCGCACTCTTGCCATTAGTTTTGTATTAACAGTGCTCGGTGAGTTTTTTGCAGCCAAAGGAAAGGGGAAAGCTCCTTCATCGAAATGAATACTTCCCTTTCTGGCTTCTCACCCTGCTGCAAACAGAAAAAAAAAAAAATCTAAAAAAACACTCCAGCATTTGGCAAGAAACAGATATGGTAAAAATGCCTTTTTTTTTTTTTTTTTTTTTTTTTAAACCATTCCCTATCTATTCTGTGCTTGTAATACTGCAAGGATATTTTGCTTATTCTAGGTAGTGTCATTAAAAAAGGTAAAAGAAGAATATCTCATTCCAGGCATGAAGTGCATTCGGAGGAGCACGGAAACCCTGCAGACTGCTCAGTGTAATAAAAAAATGTTCTTTATCTCTTGTTTTAAATACAGTTAATCCCGTTTATTCAGCAAACACATCTGAAAGCAACTTGGAGGGAAAAAAAATAAAGAAAAAGCTGGAAATTGCCTTTTTATACTTGCCATGGTGAGAAACTGTGGCTCTGTTCCTTTGCTCTTATTTATAGTCAGTAACCACAAAACATATCTCTAATAATAACAGGGGATTTTAATAGGCAATATTAATTGTTCTTCCCTTAACTTTTGATCTTAAATGTTTCAAACAAAAGCCCACTGCTTGTTTATATGCCAAATTATTTCAAAGAATATCTTTTTGAAATGATGCAAAATACGACGCTTTGTCACCCATACCGACATGGTACAGAAATGTCATTTTAATCCATCAAGAGATGTTTTTTTAGGGGGAGGAGAGTTTTGGGGTTTTTTTTCTGAACATTGCTCTGCCTTATTTAGAACAGCAGCAATCTGCACAGTTTCTTTTGACACTGATGGGTATTTCAAACCCCTTACGCCGAGGAGAGGGAGGGAGAAAAAGGAATTTGCTGCCAGTCACCACGGCTGATTCAGCTCCATGAGCCATCGCTTATTTGCTAAAAGTTTACATTCCAAATGAGCTTGAAATTTAAAGGTGTGGGTTGTCTGGACACTGGAGCTACATTTAGGAACAGAGGGAGAAAATAGAGAGAGGACGATTACGCTTGTGTGTGAAAAGTCTACCAGAGTACTGATGATAAAGCTCTTAAAAATGCCTTTTTTTTTTTTTTTTTTTTCCTGTGCTGCAGCTAGGAGCAGGAGCCACACCACCATTCCTAGGAGGCTTCATTCAGGCTTTATAGGAAAAACATCAAACAGCAGCATACAGTAACACGCCGAAATACATTAAACATTTTAAATATCTTCATTTGGAAACACATATTTTGTAAGTTGGGGTTTTTTTCCCCCTCTCTCGTGGGATCATTAATGTGCCTCTCCCCAGACAAAGCAAGGACAAGCCCCATCCTTAAAAATTATCTGCCTTACAGATCACATTCCCAGGCATGCTCCCCGCTTTTTATTACCATGGATAACCTCTTAATGCTATCACAATTTTATACTTGTTAAGTGGACATCTTCCGAATATTTAACGGCAAACAAAGTGACTTCATTTCGGGGAAAGGGGGGCAGTGGAGGGAGGCAGGAGAAATGCTTTAGGATGATTAGAAACATAAGTTTCTATCTTCTGTCACACCAGTCTATCAATTATTCAAAACCCTACTAAATTTAGATGTCTGCTCCTAAAACGTTGTTTGCACTCGTTCCCTGGGAAGATGGAGGCAGCTGATAATTTGGCTAAATTATGCGTTGGAGCCCAATGGTTACAAATGAAAGTCTCGAATTCGGCAGATTTATTTGCCGCTGATGAATTTTTCTCGGCGGCGATGATTCGGACCCACTCTTTCAGGGAGCAAATCAAGGGGCGAGGTGGTCCCTGCAGGTATTTACATGAACCAAACTGAAACAATTCAGCTAATGAAACGATGCATGGGTGACACAGTGGGAGGTGTCACCGACAGGACAGGGACTGGCGACGGACAGGGACCAGCGATGGAGAGGGGGCGAAGGGTCTAAAGCATCCCCCAAGGTGCTTGGTGTCCCAGGCAGTCATTACCTGAATGCAAAGACCAATAAAGGGGGAAGTCATTGCTGTTGTCAGGAGCTGTGAAGGATGGGGGGGTGGGTGGCCAGGTGTAATGCGTTCGCCCCAAATCTACGCTTCGAGCAGCCTTGAAACAGCGAGGTGAGCAAAGCCTGGCTGCTGTGACAGTGCAAAATATCCCCCTTTCGTAAAATACCCCCCCCTTTCTCAGCAGTGTCAGTGGGTGATTGGCAGCAAAGCTTTGCCGAGCGTGGGCGTCCCCCCCTGCGCACCAGTCACAGGACGAAAAAGGGGGAGTTCTTGTAATTTATTTTGTGCTTTTTTTTTTTTTTTTTTTAATAGATAGGCACTGACAAATAATGCTGCCTCCCTTAGCAGCTGTCCTTCGCGGCAGCAAACAAACCTCTGCTTAGTTTATCAGTGGTAGAACCTTCTTTCCTAGAGGAAATAATATTTTTTGTGAAGACAATTTGGCTGATATTGCCACAGCTTGAGGGTGTCTGTGCAAAAAAACTGCCGCGCCTGTTGCAGGACCAGAGGTGTTCCTCCAGCAGCCCTGTGCATGGGGGTATCATCGACAAGAGGGTTGGTTCATGGTGCTGGGCATGACAGCAAGCGAAGCAGAGTTGAAAGAAATGCTGCAGACTAAGAAAAAATTTTTAGAAAATAAAATTAAAAAAATAAAATCCACCCAACAGACACACCACCCTTTCACTTGCAATGACAGTCAGTAATGCTGAAACACAGGCAGCCTTGGGGAAAAAAGATAATAAAAAAAGCTCATTTATAATTAGAAACGGAAAAGTTTCAGGCAAACAGAAAGCAAATTGCACAAGCCCTTGTGTCAGCGCCCCCCCCGCCCAGTGCTGCCTCTAAAGTCCCATTGCTAAGACATGTATTCCCATTTTACAACTCTGGCATAAAGGCAGGCAAGTGAGAATGGGGAGGGGGAAGAAAAAAAAACAAAACAAAACCAAAAAAACCATGCCAAAAAAACAAAACAAAGGACGTGCAAGTGCTTTCATTTACTTTGATAATCCTCCTCCTGCTCCAGAGCATTTTGCTGTCTTTGTCAAAGTGAATGACAACAATTTGGCCAACTCTCTCTGAGCTGCACTCAACAGTGACCTAGGCAAATTATCAGAGGCCCTGCACTCCTTATTATCAGAGGAGAAGTCATCAGGAGGACGTGCGGAGGATCCCTCTCCCCTGTCACTATTTGTCAGTGGGACAAGGGCCACTGCTATGGGTAGCTGACAGGTAATTTCAACAATAACAATTACTCCTATTACTGGTGTCATAAACAATTCGCCCAAGGCATGACAATAGCAAAGCTTTATAATTCAATGCCATATAAATAAATGCCAGCAGGTAACAAGTAATTTAGCTCCAATCAGGCCTTGGCCCTGGCATTAATATTGTTATTGCAAGAAAATGGAAAATTGAAAAAATTCAATATGTTAATGAATTAAGAAGGGTTCAAAGGCTAAGGTAGAGGAGGAGTGATGTGGGGGAGGGAAGCAAAAAGCAAAAGAGACAAAAATCATGCTTTCAAAACCAGTGCAATACTTGTGTTTATATAACCTTATAACAAGTTTTTGATATAAACCATGGTCTTGGTATGTTGCCTTTTAGGTAAGGGCAAAATGCATGCAGGAACCTGAATGCCACCTCTTGCCCCCACTTACCACACCACAAACAAAGTGCATGAAAAGAAATAAACTGAATTTAATGGCTTTATTATAAAGAGAATTGTATTTGAAATGCTATGCAAGACATAGATTTCACAAAGGTTAAAGGTTTATTTGCAACTCCATTGCTTTATTGTCCACTACTTGCATTCTTTTAATCTTTTTTTTAAACGGGCTGCATTAAATCATTGATTCTTATTTATCAAGAAGGATTTTATTGTACTTTTTCTCTCCCCAGATGTCCTTCATAGGCCACAACATCCCCAGCCCTCCTATGAAAGTGATGATCAGCAGCAAACGAGCCAGAGTCCAATATCTCCAAGTCCAACTTCTTGATCAACCCAATTTGCAATTTTACTATTTGACCAGCAAGACAATGTGGCATCAGGCTGACAGCAGTAAAAGAATTTGAAAATCTCTAATTAGGAGAGCTGCGGAGCAATTAACGCATGTCAAATTTCACTTCATCAAGTGCCACTCTAATTTTCCCACTAAAAATTAATGGATTTTTTTTTTTTTTTGGTGTCTGTGTGTGTGCGTGTGTCCCCTCAAGGCAATGTTGATTCAAATCTGCTCAAGATGCAGCGTTGCACAGCTAAGCATCTTCTTGATTACAACCCGCCACACTTCTAACTGCTTTCATTCTCACTGCCACAGATACTTTGTCAACAGTCAAATTACGCCATGCTGATAACAATGCATAATGGTCTTCCTCAAAGGAGGCTCCTGTCATGGAGCAGCCTTTCATAAAAACCGACTGGTTTCTTCTCCAGAAAACAGATCTGGCTGAAAAAAAATGAAGTTTTTGTTGTTTCAGCATGGGTTGCAATGTAATTTGTTGGTGGTGTTTTGGGTTTTTTTCTTTTTTTTTTCTTTGGTTCTTTTTTTTTCCCCCCTCCTTCTCTCTCTCCCTTATGCTATAATTTATTTATTTTTGAGCTCATCTGAAATTACAGCAGGGAACTGTTTGAAGAGCTATACAGAATGGAAAATATTTATAGTCACTGTTTGTACAGGCTTTGCTTAACCACTTTGCTCCAAGACATTTTCAAGAGCAACATCCTCCTTCCACTACTGTCTGTTTCTTGTGTCGGTTGGGTTTTTTTTTTCCTTTCTTTTTCTCCCTTTTTTTTTTTGTTTTTGTTTTTGTTTGTTTGCTTGTTTTGCTAGTTTGTTTGTGGTGGGTCTTTTTGTTTGTTGGTTTGGTTTTTTTCTTTCTTTTAGGAAGGTGCAAGGCAGCATCCTGCACCCTTTGCATAAGCACAAGATCCACTGACGTCAACGGGAGTTTTGCCTGAGCAAGGGCCGCGCGCCTTGGCCCACTGCTGTAAACATGCTGGGACTTTCTCTGTTAATGGATGGTATTTAGATTCTGCACGGGGCTTATTTAACGTGCACATTTGCCAGAGTCCTCAAACATCACAGGGCACGCAAGACAAATTGTCTTTCTTGTTGGAGCAGTGTGGAGTGCAGGAAAAAAGCACTGTGCTACCCCAGTTAGTTTTTACTGACTGCTCTCCGCCCCCCCCCCAGCCCCCAGCCACCTTTTTCTGGAAGATCAAGAGTAGTAAAAGCCAGAGGGTGGCATGAGGCAGGATTTTCAGCAAGTAGAAGTGGAATTAGTAGGCATAACATTCTTCAAAGATATTTTTTGCCTTTACATTTCAGCGTTTAAGTGTGCTTCTCTGCTCAAACTTTGGGAGAGGGGGATAGCACCCACAGGTCTTTCTGTTGCTGGACTTGCCAACACTAACAGGAAAAATTCAGCCCAATGGTACAGGTAGGACACACACACTGTAGTGGTAATTTGTGTATGCCACATGTATGCCAAAACCACATGTTGCCTTTTATCTGAGCCACCTTTCCATCAAGAACTTCTTTTCTGCCCGAGAAATGACGGATGCTGCAGTATCAGGTACCCTGGACCCTGCTCCACTTTCCTATATCCTTCCCATTTACAGCCACCCCCACCCCTCCAGGCATTAACATTTTGCAATTAACTCTCTCCATTCTATTTAGAAATGAGGAGATTTGTGGTATCTGGTCACTGCATGTTCCCCTCTTTGTGTCCTGCAGATAGGACAGAGGAATGAGCCTTCCCCTGATGCACAAGCAGTCCTCGAGCATCCCCTGACCAAAGGCTCTGCAGCCACTGGGGCTTAATACACATGTAAGTGCTATTTTTTTTTTCCTTTTATGTCCTTCCCTAAGCTTTAAAAATTATAGTACCACTTTTAAACAAAGCACAGCTTATATACTTTGCCTAAACAAATGTCTCCTCCCCCTTTTTCTTTTTTCTTTTGGGAGGGGGGACCCAACACACAAAAAAATGCTGTCTTAAAATAACAGGCAGGACTCTAAATTAAAGAAAGAAAGGAAGAAAGATGTGATTATATAACACGTCCTGCAGTAATCAATTTTACCTCCAATATCTGCTTTTGTTTTCAAAATGCTAAATAAACAATACATAATGCATCCCTCATCAGCCAAAACCATGAGGGCTCAGTGCTCAAATAACAGGAAACATATTCAATTTTCCTAACAGAAGACAGTTCATTAAGCTGTGCCACATCAAATAAAACTTTAATTTCTCCAGCATCAGAGTCGCAATGAAAGCAATTGAGGAAGATGAGCCATATGGTACTTCTATCAGCAAACACATATTGCTCATTCCCCCAAAGTTTTCTAATTCTGCTCCCCAGACCTGTGTAATATAGATAATGTGCTCTGAGCGCAGCAACCATGAGCTATCTGGTGTACACTTCTAATACTGTATTTAATGGGAAATAATGAATCATAAAAGCCTGCAGAAGATGGCTTTTGCTAACCTAAATCTCAGCTGTAATTTCATTGTTCTGTGCCTAAGATGCTGTTTGCCCTTTTCAAACAACAGCAGTTGAACATAATTATGCCGCTACAAACCTGGGCTGCAAAAAGAAAGCCTTCCTTATATAACCAAGTTTCTATTAACTCTTGAAATCCTGAGCTTGGGGAAACTCTGGGCTGCCAGAGAGCTGCCTGACAGCTTTTAGGGTTCATTAAAGCACACGTATATCCTGGTTTCCAGAGCATAGCCCTGCAAATTAAATTGATGACTCTCACATCGGGCCAAAAAATGCAACAGGAGAAGTCTATGAAAAATTAGGAAATCTGCTTGACATTGGGAAATCCGACACTTGTCTGCTCTAACATCTGTAAGTGCCAAAGCCGTATAACCCACTAAGAGGGAGATTTTTTTTCTTTAAAAAAGAAGGTAAGTCTATTTTTCCTCTTCTTGCCAGATATAAAACCCCCCATCATTAGTGACTTAAGTAAAGAGGCCGCTAAACTTTACAGTGTTTATCCTTCGTTTATAAATCTGTAATGATCTATTCAATGATATCATAAGGTTAAAAGTTAAACAGTCCTGTATTTTATTTGCCTTTTCTCCCCCCTCTTCCTCTTATGAAGTAACCTGTGTATCTCTGATACAGGATCTGGGCTGTTTTCTGAAGAAGGCTATGGGTAAAGAGACATCCCTACATTCACACAGGAGGATTCATACAGGCAAGAACAGCAATATAAAGGTATTATTTTGACATGGTGAGCCCTGCTTGGAAAACATCTTCTCATCAGAAGTAAGCCTCTTTGTTTCCTCTCCCCCCTCTCCTCCAAAAAAATACAGGGCTAATTTAAAACATTGTCTAGATATGCTACTTATACATATTGAAAACATATTTTAGTGCCTGTGTTTGTTTTGAATATATATGTACAAGAACCCCCACCCCAATTAAATTAAAAAGAGTGACTTTTAAAAGTTAGAGATTGCCTTTTAAAAGCTTATTAAAATCAGCATGTTCGATGTCTGTCTTTGAATTAGCAAAGAGGCTTGATTGCTTTCATTAAAGCTGCCTGTTTGGGTGCTGCTCGGTGAACGTTCAAATCTGTTTTTTCTTCCACCTCTCTCCCCCCGGCCCCAAGCTGCTTCTCACTATTTGTCAACTTGGATTTTCCCTCCAAATTTTGAGCGCAGTACTCCTTTTTTTTTTTTTTTTTTTTTTTTTTGAAGCAGCAGCAGAAAACCTCTGCATGCTCCGATGGGTTACAATAACAATGCTCTATTGCAATGTAAAACAAGCTGGAGGAGAAAAAGGTGCTTTTTGTTACCATTTTATCAAAGCTGTTCATCTTCTAGCTGCAGGCAGCATTTTGCTGGAATTGCAGATATTTCTCTGTCCGGGCTCCTTTGTTTGTGCATCTCATTTGCATATATTTATCTCCAGCTGAGGGTGCTTTCAGCTCATTAAGGCCTCCCCTCGCATTATTTCATAAGCCAGCTGCTAGGAGGGATTTCACCTGTGGTGACTGAGAAAAGAGGGGTGAAAAAAACAAATTCTTCATAAGAAGAAAAAAAAAAAGCAAGAAAAAAAACAAGGAAAAAAAAAAAACCAACAACCAAGGAAATCTTCTGACTCTCTTCCCCTATAAATGGGCACCATTTGTGTTAAACAGCCTCTTGTCATGATAGATGCCTCCTGGGGTCAGGGGGGAAAGTTGATTTGAAGGTCAGCAGTAAAACAACAGACAAACCAGACGCCAAACTGGTTCCTTAGCTGTCGGTGGGAGCAAGCGGTACAACCAGGTCTTGAACCTTTTTCAACCTCTAATAAAACAGGGGAAGAATCTGAAGTGGAGCAACCAGGCCCCGGAGGAAAAAAAAAAAAACCCAAAACAAAAACCAACCCACAAATAATATCAATATCAAGCAGCAATGGGAAACAACGGGGCAGCTCTCAGCGTTACGGGCACGCTGCTATTGTTTCAAGAGCTGGGGAATTAATTCCACTTATTTATTTAAGGCGTGTCAACTCACTGCCTAAACCTGTTTCAGTGTCAAGATGAATAAAACTTTTATGGCTCATAAAATAGAGCCATTCATCTCAATGGTCTTTGTGGTGCCTGGGTTGTTTTTTTTTCCCCCTCTCCTCCTGGCAGGCTGAGCTGGGCCGAAATCTCAGTGTCCCGGCACTACCAGCTTGCTCACAGGAGCAAAGAAAATTTGGATGGGGCATTGCAATCTTAACTTCTGGATTTGATTACAGATGGTAAGCGTTAATTCATCCAAATCACATGCAAAATTCTCCCCTCTTTATCCTCATCCTAAAAACGTACAATGAATTTACGTCATCTATAAGGAGTTTTGGACCAACAGGTAATAAAATACAATAAAGCGTGCTTTTTATCAGGAAAAAAAAATCCCATTAATTATAGTTCATGACTACTCTAAACCAAATGTTCAAATAGTAGTTGGAAATGATGCATAAAATCTCAGCATGTTCTGATAGGTTATAGAGTCAGTGGTTTATTGCAATGTAAAACAAGCCACAGGAAGAGAGGGTGGTTTTGTTTACCATTTTCATCAAAGCCGTTCATCATGTTGATATACTTATGTTATATTGTGACCCCTACATACATTGCATTTCATTTATTTATTTTCCAGGTTGTTGCCACTTTTGCTGCCTTTGCCTCTGAGAAGTCGAGTAATTCTCCATCCCTTTTGAAATATGTCTCATCTGTACTGAATTTCTGCCGACAAACCAACCGATAGATACGGATGTAAGAAGTATTTATTATCGCTGAGTAAGGTTTTCTTTTTACTTAATCTGAGGCAATTAGTACCTGAATAAACACAGACTAAGTAATCTACCTCCTCAAAAGGCAATTAGACTTGAAAAGCACTGTTCAGCTCTACCCAGGGAAAGCACAGATCTGATTAAAACTTCGGAGATTCGCTTTTATCCCCATTCCCTCTTGCCCCAGAAAACCTTCTACAAAATCCCCAGAAGTTTTAATTTTTCTCATGCCAAACCTGGGGCCTCTCTCAGCCACTGCTGCCTTCTTCCCTTCCCCCCAAAATCTTTAACCCCACTTCTCATTATTCTTTGCCTCTAATCTAATCACTAATTCCTTGTCTTGGCCAAATAGTTAAAAATGTTAAGTGCTGCTCGCAATTCCTGCTGCCTCCCCCTCGTATCTGTCTCTGTTTATGGAACGGGCCCTGGTTTCCTCCTGCTCTTGTTCAGCTGTAGGTCTGCAGGTCAGGAGACTGTAAATACACACAGCGCTGCCCCAACCCATAAATCTGAGCAAAGGGCAGCCTTATATATTCAGATAAGGGATGCAAGGGCCGGGACCGGGGGGAAAGAAAAGAAAGGAAAGAAATATATAAAAGAAGAGAACAGGAAGGAGGTGTTCTGATGGAGACCAAACCTGAGGTGCCAGCGGGCACCGGGTAAGGCCTGTGGGAAGCTCCTACCGCCTCGTAGGATGAGCCATCAGGAGAGGAATCTGAAATGTTCACCTTTTTCCCCCCCCCCCTACCTGTTTGTATATAAATTATTAAAATATATGTTTCATTACCTTTGGGATAACAAAATTAAACAAGAATTTTCAATGGTTTTCTCTTCTCCAGACCGTTGTTGGTCCATTCTTCCACCCCCATTTTATTTCCAGCACCTCTGAAGCTTTCAAGGGAGCAGTCCCCCCTGTTACTGCTTCTCAGTTCCAAGGTCTTAGAATAAATAACATTGTTATTACTCACTTCACCAATTTCCAAGAAGAAATATTGCTGCAGCAAATGTGAGCAGCACTAATATTTGCAAAGTGATAAATGGATTGTTACATACCTTCCCGTCTGTGTGGCCTCCAGCCATCCTCCGGCCACCTACATCCCTCCTTGGGGCGGGAGGGAGTGTGCCTTTGAACTTAGCAAGGTCCAGGCAATTAGTGCCTTGCACAAGAGCCTGCCCGTGGCCCCCTCCCTTGCCCTCAGATGGAGAGATGATTTTTAATGGCAAGTCCATGCCGGAGATGGTACCACATCCCAGGAGAGCAGGAGTCCCCTATCGGCACCAAACAGCCAAGATGCCTCCAAATTTGTGGGTTCTGTTAAAGCTGGGTGCTGCAAGGAGAGAGGTGAAAGGCTTGAGATGTCCCTATGGTATGGTGGCTCCCCCACTGCCCTCCCTGGCCCCTGCAGGTGCTGGCACAGACACTCTGGTGCAGGTTACCACATCCCTGGTATCACAGCAAAAGCCACCTGCCCTTCTCTGCCTGACAGTGATGTGAAAAGTGGACGGAAAAATGTATGCAGAGGAGAAAAATAGTTTTTCTCATTTCCACCACTCTGGCCACAAAACATACCCAATATCTGAATGGGAACTTCAGTGTATACACGAAGTACCACAGGTACAGTGGGGTGAAAATTGGTAAGATGTATTCCCAACTGCCACCTCCCTCTGAAACCTCAGTAACATGCATGAAATTCTTGGCAAATATTCTTAACCAAAGCTGAGGTTCGGGAGGTGCCGAAGAGGGGAGCATTCTGCGAGGCTCCTCACCCCAAACCTGGTGGGTCATCACATCATTTCTGAGATTAAAGAGAGGTGGCAATCAGAAAATGTGCACTGAATAATTTAAAAAAGCAAATCAATACAGAACAACAACAACAACAAAAGCCTGTAAAACTGTGGATTTCTTTTTTAAAGCAGCAATTTTATCTAGCTCTAAGGCATGGTTTGGTCGCTTCACTTTTATTTAAAACAAAATCTCCAAATCAAATTACCCTTAGGATGCAAGTCATGCAGAAAACCACTCTGAATTTGTGGTAATTAAAAACAAAGAAAAACATTTTGCTTTAGACTCACAAAGAGTAACCTGCTGACATGTCAGACCAAGCCTGTTGCACTTCCATGGTTCATGGCATAGGGTGTGGGATGGTTTGGTCAATTGATTTGAATTTCTTAGATGTGATGAGCAACTCAGCCTTCGGTTACTCAGGCACCACACATGATGCAAAAGTTGTTCTTCCTCTATGGAGCAAAGCTGAGCTGCTCTGGGAGCATAATCCCCACTCCCCTAGTGCTGGTAGAGCACAGCCAGGGTACCACCAGGAGAAGGAGTGAAAGCATCCTTCATCACACCATGCTCCCTGGCCTTTTCTGTCTGGACAGTCCTTAGGAGACTGGCAGAAGCCCTAGGAGATACCCACCAGCATGTGCAGGTCTCACATGAAGGTTAAATGCAGTGTTATCAACATCTGCATGGCACCAGCTCAAGATAAGGATGTGTGCAAAGGTTTCAGCAACCTCAGGTGAAGGTGGAAAGTGTTGGCATGGTGTGGCAATACTAGTACATGGATAAGTCTAAGTCCAAGGGCACAGGGAAGGTGGCTGAAAGGCTGGACTATATATTTGGTTGTTTTTTTCCTAAGTGGTAAAATAAAGAACATAACTCACTGATGGCAGGGAAAAAATCACCCAGAAACTGCAGACAGAGGTACGAAAGGGTCAGTCAGAGAGGTGGGGGAAAAAAAAAATAAAAAATTATCTCACAGGTTTTCCTCCTGACCATGGTAAATACCACACAGTTCAACAGCTAATTAATATTAAGTGATAGTCTGTATTGGTTTTTAATCAAAGATTCAGTATATAAACCATCCCTACTCTCTCATCTATGTTTTTGTATGTATGTGTACATGTATACATATATATACAGAGTGCAGTACACCTGTACACATTATGCTCACATGTACACGTGAGTGTACACATATGTACACAAGGATGCACACAGATACATGTACACATTATGTGCATGTACACACCTGAAAACCCGCAAGTGAAAAATAATGAAGGGCTGCAAAATCATTTAAAGAAAAAAAACTATGAAAGCCAGGGAGAGCTGGGCAGTGGTGTTGTGGGTACCTTGTTGTATTTTACCACTTAGGAAAAAACCAACCAAATATATAGTCCAGCCTTTCAGCCACCTTCCCTGTGCCCTGTTTAAAAACATTTAAAAAAAATCTCAAATTACCAGCACCTTTTCTAACTCCAGGAGCATGGCCACGTTTTCTTGAGCAGTTCCTGGTCAACAGGAGCCCCTGTGAAAGCAGTGTTTCTCATGCTGTTCCACTTCCAGCCCCAGGAAGAGCACAGCTAAAAAGAAAAAACAAGACAACTGATACATACAAAACATCTACATTTGTATAAACAGCAAGCTTTGAAAGGAAAAAAAATCTGATTGTCATTTTTTATTACTTCTTTTTCTCAAACCTCTTAAAAAAAAAAAAAAGTCAAGGCAGTTCTTATTCTATCCAGACCAGTTCATAAATCCCAAGTAATAAATCCACATGATATCCCGGGCTGCTGGATTTTGCATTTGGAGCTCTGAAAGACTGATAGCTGAAAGATTTATAAAATCTCAGGTAGCTGGAGTGCTCCCTATTGGCTCCACATCTGAGGGGTCCCCATGTCCTGCTCAGCCCAATGAGCTGGCTGTATGGCATATATTGTCCTCAAGCAGCAGGCTCCTATTTTCAGCCACAAGAAGGGCTAAAATTTGGTAACTTGGGGGTGGTCAGGCCCTGTTTAGGGACTTTTCTGTGCAGACATGGGGACAGCCACAAGCTGGAGGTGCCAGGAGCCTGCTTGGTGACAAAATTATATCATGGGTTGTGTCCTAGATGTACAATTTAGTCTGCGTGGAAGGCCTGGCTGTAAGCAGCAGAATTGTTTCAGCTGCCTTGAATACACATTTAATTTTGTTTGTTTTGAATAGGAGCAACTGTTCAGTAGGAACTTCTGGGCCCAGAAGGTGATAATACCTAGAGGGGAACCGGACCAGCCCCTTAGCACGAAAATGGTAGCTGGGATGCCTCAAAGTACAAGCTGCAAATAATTTAGCTGGCAAAGCAGCACGTTCCCATTCCCCCAAGAGCACTGAAGGATGCTGATGTGGTCTTTTTTTTTGTTATCATAGCTTCTGTGGATGTTGCACATGAGACCATGTGTACTGGGACAGAACTCTCCCAAAACACACTGTCTGAAGTTTGGCATGTACTATTCATCCGCATCCATAGGGTGTGGAAAATGTGCTTAAAGCCTTCCCTTCAGTACATTCCTCTGTCTTTCCTCCATGACCTTATTGAAGCCAAATATTTTTCTCCACACTTGCAAAGACAGACATTTTTATATGCTACTGTTGCATTAATAAATATATGTATATGTATTTATATATATGTATATACCTGACCCTTTTCTGCAGTTGCAGGAGTTCCTTTACAGTTGTAAAGATATTAACTAACATTTTCGTTACTGAGAAACAAAATTATTTGCTTTATATTTCAGATATTTATATTCACGGGTCCAAAGCCATGTGGAAAATCCTCCTTCACCCTTCTGGGGAAGGACAGTGGAATCAACCTGAGGTCAGCATTGCTTGTTGGCAGTTTTATCAAAAGCACACCATCCAGCTAAATTTAGATTATTTTTATGATTTCTTGGTTGTTTTTTTGTCTGATTGCATTAGTAGACATTAATCCATGGCAAGAATTTATGCTTCCTGAGTGTTGCAAGCATCTCTGCCTTTGAGCAGGCACCTTCAGCTTACACGCCACAGATAGCTGCCTGCCTCCAGCATGCCTTCTCCCCATCAAAATCCCCAGCTTCATTAGAAACACTCATTTAAGAGGTCAAACTAAACCAGACACAAGCAGACGAAAGCATTTACATGAGGACTATGTCAGATTCATGGCAGGAGAGGTTTTTCCTGGTTATTCTTGAAATCCAAAGCTTTCCCAAGCCTGTTAGTGGCTCTCATGAGGTATCCTTCCTCTTCCCAAGTAGAACATATTTCTCTTTAAACGTCAAACTACTGTGGACTATACTTATGCCATATTTCATCCTTTTTTCCCCATTTCCTTGTTCTTTATCCCTCTTTCAGGTGGGCTGGAGTCATCTGGAGCTCACAGTCATGGAGTGTGAGGCAGGGTAGCTGGGCATGGGGTTTGGGATGCTATGACTGGTCCCTGCCCAACCCGCTCCTGGGCTGCATCAATGTTTGCACAAGCTTGGTTCTGGGGCTGGTTTGGATAGGCTGGTCCTGCTGCAGGAGAGGGAATTCGCTACACTGTACCTCTTCAGCCTTTCAAGTGTCCTTAGCATTTCCAGCATCTCAGTTTTGGGAGCTTTGCTTTTCTAGACACACTTGTGTCCCAGCTTTATTGGTCCCATTCATCTTGAAATGCTGAGATGGGCTTTGCTGGTTGTGCATCAAGCAGATTGGGCTGAAATTAAGCCCCTGCTGCAGAAAAGCTACTGGACCAGGGTGAAGGGCAAATGCTCACTTGAGTCTATTGACCAGCCCTTTCCTCCTGCACTTTTGCTTGCAGTGTATTTGGAAGCAGAAGATTTTTCTTACCCTTCCCAAACAGAAATTTGTGATGTGGAATTTGACTAAAAATTAATTTTTTTGCAATTTTAAATGTGCAAGTCATAATAAAATTTTCTTTTATTAAAAGTATCCACAGAGGCTCTTTCCTTCCCCTTTTTCTCCTAATTCTGTTACCATTTCACTAATTAAAAATGCTGTACAAGAACTAGTATTGAGCTATGGAAATGAAGGTCAATACATGAACAACACTTCATTTGTAAATAATACAGGTCTGTAATCAATTATCTTATTTTCACAGAAGACATATTAATCTAAAAGTAAAGGATAGAGACATTTAGAGGATGTACAGAGGGGATCTTTAAATGTTAAATGTTCTTTAGCATGTGCTAAAGAAAGGGTTTGGTGGAGTGAAAATGTGGTGCAGAGCACTGACACTCCAGGGAGAGTCTTTAGGTCAAGTGATTTTACCTTCAAAATAGTTCTCCATAGCCCTGTAAAGCCTCTCTGTTGGTAGCAGTGAGATCAGTGAGACGGGTCAGTATTATTTAGGATGATAACTGTAGCAGGGAAAATGCCAAGAATAAAATAATAAAAATAAAAAAATCATCTGCAGGAAAAAAAAGTGCGTATTTTCATAGGTGACTCAGCTGCATTATTTCTTTTCCGTGAACAGTGGGAAGCCAGGTTTCCTACCCTCCTTCTCCATAAAGACAGGTTTCTGAGCTGCAGGCTGGAGCTGGGACATGCTCATGGGCAAAGCTGCGTGGCCCAGTGCTTTGTGTCCCGTGGGCACAGGCAGAAAAACTTCCCACTGAAACCCACCCAGGGCTGCTTCCTCTTCCACCAGTCTGAGTGCAAATCCACGGAAGGGTTTAAATAGATAATGGTCCCTGGTTGTTGGCGATCCCACGCCTGACTTATAAAGGTCATTAGGGGAAATGACACGAAAATCTCCAACTGCAATGCAGATCAGGTTTTCATTGCAGTCCTATCAAATGGAAAGGCAAGGCTCTTGCCAGCTCTGCTGAGAGCTGGGTTACCTTGTAGGCTTTTTTGCCAAATTTGACAACATAGAGAAAACCGGGGGGGGAAGGATGAATGTGATTTCGGCTTCATTTGTGCCTGCTTGCACTGGATTTCCTGTACGTCAGTCGTGCCATTTGCCCCATGTTTCCAGCTTAAAAGTTTCTATTGAACATATGTTGGGACTTAAGGGTAAAAAACCCCACCCCGCAACTCTCCCCACCCCCAGTTCTCGCCATTGGGTTGATCTCATCCCATCCCGTGCATTGCCCTCCCCTGTCCTTCTCTGAGAGGGAGGAGGGACGTGGGGGGCCAGAGGGGACAACCCCACCAATGTGAGGCCTCGTGTGAGGGGAGGCTCTCCTTCCCACTCCCCTCTGCCCCAGTCCCCTCTCCCCTGTTCCCACGTCTCCTGCTGGCCAAAGCCATTGCCTAGGCGGCGAGAAAGCTGGGGGGAAAAGAAAAACAAAACAAACCCAAACAAAAGGATAAAAAGAAACTGAAAAAAAAACAACAATGGGAATTGTTTTCAGCAGGCTTCATGAGCCAGGCTGGCTCCCAGGGGGCTGGTGGGTGCCCTCCCACGAAGGGAGAGTGGCATCGGTGGGGCTTAAGGTTGGCTCCAATGTTTTGCCTCACTCCCCTCCGTCGTCTTTTTTTTTTTTTTTTTTTTTTTTTTTTTTTTTTTCTTTCTACAAACAGCAATCCACCCTTGGCACAGGACGCTTGTGCAAGGCATCATCCCAGCTCCCTCCCAGCCAGCTGGGAGAAATCAGCACGAAGAGCCAAGACCACCAACGCCACCAGTGTGAAGGAGGCAACGGCAAGCCAGGGTGCAGGGGGCTTGCTCCCCCTCTCGCCACACTGGCGTATGCCACGGGTAACTTTCCTAAGATGACAAAACCTCTGAAAAAACCTTTTTTTTGGCTGGCATGGCAGGAGAGCTGGTTATGGAATTGGCATTACCGAAGGAATGGCGGGGCTGTTGAGGAAGAGAGCCAGGAGCTCTGGCTGCATCACAGCAGGTATTGCCATGAAGCGGGAATGTATCCACTTCTTTAAAAAACAAAACCTAGGTTGGGATGAAAAAAGAAGAGAAAAAAAAAAAAAAAGCCCCCCAGATTGATTCCCAAGGTAAACCTAAATATTTCCAGGTTTGCTCACCCCTGTGGGTTTGGTGCATGCTGTAGCTGCTTGACCCAGAGGGTCTTTCAAAGCGCTCTGCAAGCCTCCCTGCCAAAATAAATGTTACTTTACCATCAAGCAGGCAGAAGAATGAAAGCCACAAGATGTGCGAGTGAGAAAAAAAGACCCAAACAGGAAAACCCCTTTCTTCTGATTTTAAAGTCCTGGATGATCAAGGCTGTTCTGCTCACTCTGATGTAATCAGTTTGCAGATACCCAAATACACATCCAGCCTTGGAAAGTGCTCTCCCTTTGATTCCAGCAAAATCCTTTCTAATTCTCTTTAAATGTTCCAGGGCTTTTTGAAATGATTGCTATCAATGCCAACCAAATGCTTTAGATCTCTCTGGGTTTTTTTCTGGGTTTTTTTGTTGTTTTTTTTTTTTTTTTCCTTGTCTGTAAATACTTGCCTTATTTTTATGCAGCCCAGTTACATGGAAAACGTATCTAAAATAAAAGAGATCTGGTTTGCTTTAGCCTTTATACCACATAGAATTAAACACTTTAACCTTCTTTGTATTTATTCGTGTTTTTTTAAATATGATTTCTGTAACCCCTATGCTTTTTTTTCCCATACAACTTATTAAATATTTATAATACAGTAGCCCATACACATCACATAGGTCAGACTTTTATTACTTTAGGCTCAACATAGCTATCTGGTAAAGTATGTCACGTTCCCCCTAAAAGTTAAAACCCAGGATTGTTCAGGTGAGTCCAGACCCAGTTTGTGAGGGACCAGCTTAAAAAAAGCTAAGCTGGTTAAAACAACAGAAAGACTTGTTTAACCAGAAAATAATAGATCCCCTAAGGCAATAGATCATCAGCATTTACCGTGGGTAGGAACACTGCTGGATGGTCTCTTACCCTCTGTGCTCCTCAGTTGCTCTGAGGTGGGTGCGTGACCATCATTCAGAGCATTTTTCCATTGATGTGATGGCTCTTCCAGCACAGCTTTAAATAGACCATGAGATGGTCCTCTCTAAATCTCTTCAAGTCCTCTCTAACTCTGTGAGATTTAAGGAAAGCACTATTTGGGGCAGCTTTCAGGCTTTGGGGTATGTTATTTTAATTTTTTTTAATTTTTAGGATTTTTAATTTTTTTTTTTCTGAACCAGTAGGGTTGGGACTCTTTTACATTTTCCTGGAAACTGTTTTTCTCTCCCTACATTTCAAGATGCCAAGAGCAGAATTTAGAAGAAAAAGCACAAACAGACATGCAGCTCATCAGAAAGCTCTGATGCCTGCCATGTAGTTGGACATTGCACCTTGAAGTTAGCCACAAAGTTTTACAGGTAAATAAAACATGGAGCGAGTAATTTTTTTTTTCCATTTTATTCAGTGCCTTTTGCATCTCACCAGCTTTCATTGAAAGCCAATGCTTCTTCTTCATTTAAACACTGTTTAAATGGTGGCCCAAACAGTACTGAGGGGATGTCTCAATACTGCACCCATGTCTGACAGGGACATGAGCAACATGGCCCAGAGCTGTGGCTGCTGGTGACTCTTCCCATGACAAGGCATTGCCAGCAGCTCCTGCAGCACTGGGAATGGTGCTGCTGTTTCTTCCCCGGCATGTCTCCATTCAGTCACTCCATCCATCCCCTTACAGAGCCATGGCTGTATATCATTTCTCCCCACCACCAGTCTCCATCCCTCACTGTGGCTCTGATGCCCCATGCACTCTGCCCTGGCATGACACAGAAACCCCCGCCAAGCCCACCCCACCTTGGTGGGGCTGCCTCAAGAAAAGACAAGATTTCTAGCCCCTGACCCTTTTATAAAAATCTATAGGGTAGGTGCCTAGGCAGGATAGGACCAGACTCTTCTCATTGGCACCCAGGGACAGGACAAGCTGGAGAATAGGTGGTTCAACCTAAGGAAAAACTTCTTTACTGTGAGAGTGATAGAGCACTGGAACAGGCTGCCCAGAGATGGTGTGATTTTCTGTCTCTGAAGTCATTCAAAATTCATCTGGATGTGTCCCGGTGTGATCTACTCTAGGTGATTCTGCTGTAGCAGAGGGGTGGGACTTCAGAGGTCCCTTCCAACCACAAACATTCTGTGCTTCTGTGATCCCTTCTGTCCCTGGGCAAGTTTGCACCCAGCCTTGGTGTCAAAATTTAGAAATTAAAAAAAAACACCAACCTCTTCCAAGCTTCCTTCCCAACGGGACTATTTTTGCAGCTAATGTTCCCTCATGTGCTATCTGCTGTGCTGTTATTACAGCCCAGCTTGCCGACAACCGGGGCAGAAATACGCAGACCACACCACGACGCTTCCTCCGCTCGGCTTGGGAGCAGGACCCAGGCGGCTGGGGTGGCTGCCTCTCGCCCGCCTTCCTCCGGATAAACTTTCCCTGCGGGATAAAGAAACGGTAATTTGTGTTTCAGCAGACCATAAAAACCCTGTTTGAAAACTTTTCAAGCCTTTTCCAAGTTGGAACAGCCTTGAAAGACTTCAGACCACGTTGCCATATGGTTTGGTGGCATATGGTTTAATGCACGCTATGCTGCCCTCCCCTTTCGTGACGGGACCAGCAATTTTGCAGGAATGTATTCACTATAGGATGCTCCTATACAGCTCCTCCCATTTTCTCCAGCTCAGCGCTGTGGCTTTCTCCAGTTGTACCCTGTGGCTATACTCCCAACAAGCTGATGGGCCCTACCTGCACATCCAGGTACACGTAGATCAATACGCAGAGGAACAAGTGTCCCCTCCCCCACCCCAACACACACACTTGGTTTTTTCTCCTTGCCCAAAAACTTGCACAGGAAGCATTTGGAAGCAAATATAATGTATATTCTGCTTCAGCTGGAAAGTTTTCCTTCATTTTTGCCGTGAACCAAAATTTCTCAGGTATTTCAATTTTTTTTCCTCCTTTCTTCTCTCTCGCAACACCACTTGCAGTGCTAGAAAGGGAGACATTCATGTTCTACATTTTTTTTTAAACTTCTTTTATATTTTAAACTCCTGATCCTCTCCTTAGCTCCCTTAATTTTACCCTGCCTTTTCCACTCTGGAAAAACCATATACCAAAACCGTATGAAGCTCTACAATTGCCTCTCTATGTGGTTTCAAAAATAAAACCAAGACTAATTGAAAAAGATGACTAAATACTTTATTTGGGAGGAAGGTGGGAGGCATTCTTCTTTTTCTCCTCTTGAAAATTCTCACTTGGCTCTAGGGTTGGGTTGGTTTTGGGGTTTTTTTGGTTTTTGTTTTAATTTTTTTTTTTTTTTTTTTTGCTTCCCCAGCTGATTTTCAGAGCTAAAGCTTATATTTAAAGCCATTGAGCTGTCTATCCAAGGTGTTTCATAATTTAGGCTGCAAAGCGTCCGGGCTCCATGCCATACTTCAGGACATGGATCACCCTGTACTTGGCACCTTGAATCCTGTGTTCAGTTCTGGGCCCCTCACTACAAGGATATTGGGGTGCTGGAGAGAGTCCAGAGAAGGGCAATGAAGATGGTGAAGGGGCTGGAGAACAAGTTGAATGAGGAGCATTTGAAGGAACCAGGGTTGTTTAGTCTGGAGAAAAGGAGGCTGAGGGGAGACCTTCTCATACTTACAACAACCTGAAAGGAGTTTGTAGCCAGGTGGTTGTTGGTCTCTTCTCCCAGGTAACAAGTGATAGAAGAAGACAAAATGTCCCCACGTTGCACAAGGGGAGGCTTAAATTGGATTGTAGAAGAACCTTCTTCCTCAAAATGTCTATCAAGCACTGGAATAGGCTTCCCAGGGAGGTGGTTGAATCGTCTTTATCGTCTTGAATTGCCTCCAGGTCTTTAAAAGACATGTAGATGTGGTGCTTAGGAACATTGTTTATCACTGGACTCCATATAGTTATAATAATGGTTGGACTCAATGATCTTAAGGGTGTTTTCCAACAAAAGTGAGTTCTATGGTTCTATGAAAGCCCATGTCATGATGACAGCTGTGTGGCCTAAGCAATGCAAAAGTGCCAGCATACATTATACAGTACAGGTACACACAGACATACACAAGCTGCGTGTTAAATATCTCCATGTACACTCCATTTTTGCTTTTCATCTGCTAGAGGTGTGAAAGCAGGGATAAGCTTTGAAGGGGGGGATTTAAACAAGAGAAGAATAGAATCATATCATAGAATGGCTAAGGTTGTAAGGGAGATTAAAGATCATCTAGTTCCAACCCCCCTGCATGGGCAGGGACACCTCCCAGTAGATCAGGTTGCTCAAGGCCCCATCCAACCTGGCCTTGAACACTTTCAGGGAATGGGCAGCCCCACCTTCCCTGCGCGACCTGTTCCAGTGTGTCACCACCCTCACAGGAAAGAATTTTTTCCTAACATCTAGCCCAAATCTCCCCTCTTCAAGTTTTAAATCATTGTCCCCTGTCCTCTCACCCATGCAAAAAGCCCTACCCCGGCTTTTTAGTAGCTTCATAGATCCAGCCAGCTTTTTACAAAGGGCAGTAGTGATGGCTTCTGCTCAGGGGCTGCAGAAGTACTTCCAGCCCAAGCGGTGCCTTCCTTCTGAACCTTTGGCAGTGGAGATGTGAACAAGTGAAGCCACCTGGGCTCAAAAGAGGGATGCTCTTGGCTTTCCTCATCTTGAAAAAAGTTATTTTCTGTGGCATATTTAATGGAATTTTTTTGACAAGAATCCCAAGCTTCTGCTACAAGATAGTTCTCGTGGAAAATTTGCAGCCTGCACCTGGCAGCAGAGGTTGTCACCAGGGAGCACCTGGGTGACGTGTCTTCAGACACCAAAAGCCAAGAAGATGCTGATTCTGGAAGTAGCAAAATGGCACTACTTCAGGTAATGAGCAATGGGAAAAAATGAGAAACCAAACATTCCTGTTGACAGGCAAGCAGGACATGGTGATTTCTCCCACCTTCTCCTTACTGGGCACGGAAAGCTGCTAACCAGGCAGCTATGTCCCAGAGCTCTCCTTCTGCACTCATAATGAATACACTTTTTTCTTGCACTCAATATGAGAATCACAAGCTAAAGATAAGACTAATAAGACACTAAAAAAGGGTCCTTCCAAGGCTATGTTTCTCAGGTTAAGAAGGACTTGTTGATCCCCTCACATCACACATACAAACGATGCTGCTTATGCTTTCCAGCGATATCCAAATGTTCTGTGCGAAGCTCTCCTCCTTTGCCTCCTCCTCTTCTCTCCCCTCCCTCCTCCTCTTTTTAAATAATTTAATAATTTTATTTTGGGGAAGAGGGAAGATTGGTGATCTTCCACTGAAATCCCCACTGACTGTCACGACATGCGGTCACGACAGCAGAGCTCCCTTATGCAGTTTTGTGGCCCCATCAGACATCCTGGCATTGAGACCAAAGGGAACTTCTGGACCATCTATGTCTCCAGATTTTTGCTGGAGCAGATCATCAGTGTGTTACCCTGCTCACAGGAAATATATGGAGCTGTGCTTGAAACCAACTGGAGCACAGATTTCCATGGCATAACACACAAAGAGTACATAGGTGAGCTCTATTTTCAGGAGATGCAGTGCTTCTGGGCTGAATGTCTCTTTATTTTCCACATAGCAGTCTAACCCTTTCATGCTGCTAATGTACTTTCCTCTTCTTTCTTATGCCACTCCCACTAAAAAAGGATAAGAGGGGGTCTATCTGGGTAATGCATCACTCCTTTAAAATTTATCACGTCTGAGGTTAAAATAGAGAGCCTTTTTTCCCCTCTAAAAGGGAATTCTTATATTTAAATCACAAAGGTAATACTCATTGCATTGTAGCTTCATTTTATTTTATTTTTTTAACCCAACAATGGTGAAAAGATGTGATTTTTACAAGCAAATAGGAAAAAAAAGCCTGAACACACCCTGGGACCATGTTTATAAGTTGATTTATGTTTCATGCTGAGCCTTACACCTGCAGTTCAAGCAAAACTCAACTTTGCCGCCCCACAGAGTCTAGTTTATTAGGTATCAAGGAGTCACAAGAAGCCATGTAATTAAAACTGTAATTAACTGGAAAAGGAAAGTGCCACCTGAGTTTTGAGAGGCTGTCAATTTTATTTCCATTACAGCTCTCCTTCTGTTTCTTTTGTCTATAGGGTGGACTTTCCCCCATCCTGATATGAAAAAACAGGCTTTTTTTGCTTTTTTTTTTTTCTTTTCCTCTGCGTTAACTAAAGAAGCCACCAAAGTCTCTTGTGTTTTTATTCTCAGGAAAAAAAATGAAGCCACTTAGTTTTTAGCTCAGATATGGGTTTCTAGCAGTGCCATTTGCAGCTGCGTTTGCCCAACAGGTGTCAAGTGTGGCCCAGGAATATAAGAAAAACCCTGAAATGTCCTACTGGTGAAGGGTCAGTTGAGTTCAATGCCCATTTTAACAAAACATGATCAATGCCCTTTAAGAAGGGGATCATTGGTGCCTTGTTAAAATCCATGACCTTGCTGCACTGGGCCAGCCGAGCACCGCGTGTCCCCGGATCTGGCACATCCTTCTGAAGGCCACTGGATCCTGCTGGAGACCACTGCAGCATATTTGTGGGCAGGACAAGGCCACATGCAGCAAGACAGAAACACATCTGGGAGAAATATGAGGCAATGTGATAAACCTTGTCAAGCAGAAACATTAAAAGTGAAAAAGGGGCCCAATCCCCTGGCCAAAAAGATAAATCTCATGAAGATCTGGGTGGGACCTCCTGCCATCCCTGCCTTCTCTCCTCCTTGTGCATCCACCAGGAGAAAATTCCCGGGGGATCAGAAAGGGATGATGGAAAAAAGAGACAATTATTTAATAAGTTTTAAAGAAGGAAAGAATTAGGTAAACTTGATGCATGAAAGAAAGTCATAGTAAAATATAGTTACAGAGTAATTACCTAAAAGGGTAAAATGATGAGAACAAAGATAGAATCTATCTTAGAAGTCATTACAAGTGAGATTTATGAATATATAGGAATTTTTGTAGAGGAGATGTTTGTCTTAGACCAGTGTATGAAAGGGGGGATTGACATTCTTCCTTACCCATTTAACAGGTGACAAAAACCCATCAAGTAAGCCAGCCTTGAGAAGGGAAGTTATTATTGTAAAAAGCAATTTTCCTTTGGTGCTGTTCTGAGAGGCTTGGGGGTTTTTTTGTTTTGTTGGTTTTTGTTGGTTTTTTTGGTTTTGTTGGGTTTTTTTTTGTTTGGTTTGGTTTGGGGGTTTTTTGTTTGTTTTTGTTTTTTGTCTTTTTTTCCCCACCCTTAATCATTTGTGTCCTGTCTCTTCCTGAAAAAGACCCAGCTTTCAAGGCAGAGGTCTCAGGACCCTCTGGGTTTGAAGGCAGATCTCAATCAGCCCTAATTTGGGGAAGTGAGCCGGAGGTACCCACAGCAGATGACACGCAGGGCTCAGCTTCTTATTCAGCTACAAGTCAGCAGGGGCACCCCCTGACCATCTGTGGTCTATAAATTACAGTAACACCGGCACACACTGCTTGTAAATCACCAATGAACAGGCTTTACCTTATGACACACTACATGAACCCTGTTGGATATTCCAATAAACTCCCATAAACCATCCGACATAAACTCTGGATTATGTTTCTTTTAGGGGCAGGAGAAAAATCTGGACTTTTCTGCACTTGCACAAATTTCTTATGGGTGAACTGAAGATGTGGCCTGGGCTGTGTTGTGTGTTTCTGCACCATCTTTCCTTATGAAAGAGATTCCACGCCATCCCCCACCCTCCATCATTATTACTTTATGTATTTCACTCTCCAAGAGTGCATCAGCCTTGGGTAGACAGAGTGGTATCTCCTGCAAAAGAAAACCCAACACAAAACAAACCCCAAAACATGCAAATTAACACACATTTCCATGACCTGTCCTTGCTTCACCAAGCACAGGCAGGTAATGGGAGACCCTCATCCATGTCCTTTGCTTTTGGAGGACTAAGAAGACCCAACACATGATATCAAGACACTCATACCTTTTGCAAAGTGAAAAACACACCACTATTTATCACCATCTTTGCATCCCGAGGGCTAGAGCTGTGGCTTGCTACTCCTATGCAGGCAGACCATCCCGTAAGAGCTCCTCACTTGCTCCTTTTCCTTGTGAAACATCATTTTTACCCCGGTCTGGTAACAGGGTGGTAAGCTCTGTGGCCTGACACACCATCAAAACCTCCCCAGGAGAAGATAGACTCCTGCTGCCCAGCTTGGTTTGGATAGCTCTTATCTGCCATGATGTTTCATGGAGGCCATGTCTGCAAGGAGATACTATAAGTAGAAGTCTTGGCCCATGGCCTTGTGCTCCTTAGTATGTGCCTGGTTGGGGTCGTAGGCACTGATCCACTGAGAAACCTGGCACTTGACTTCAAATTTTCTCCCGAGACCAGTCAAAGGATTGCTTTTGATAATTATATTAGTAAGCCCTGCATCTAGCCTACCATCTGGGAATAAATCTGTAGTTTAAGTTATTCAGACTGGGGGGGGTTTGCCAAGTAAACAATCTGATACATGATATTTGACCAGATTATTTTGCTGACCATGAACAAATGTGGGCTGTAGCATGGACAGCCAGCAAAGTCTGCATCATGACTCCCTGGAAAGCTCCCTGATTGACTCTGAAATCCTAACCACCCTTCAGGAGGCAGAGGGAGCCCACAGTCAAACACACAGAAAATAGGGTTCCTAAGACAACGTTATTTTTATTATTTTTCATTGTCTTCTCATCACTCCGCATGAATGTAGAGTTGTGTGGGTGCACGCCTGCGTCAACACACATTTTAAAACCCACTGGATGACTGCAGTTAAACTGGACAGACGTTCCCACCTTATGAAAGCAGGGGACCAAGGCTGACTCCCATGATAACAATGGGATGAATTCAATCATCTTTAGACATCAGAGAATCCACATCTGCAAGACCAGTCCATGGGAGAATACCCTCCCTTGCTCCCTCTGATCATAAGCATCAAGTTAATTCTCATTAATACTGCTCTTTTTTAAAAATTATAGCACAGCTACCAGGCTCCAGCAAAAACTGATGCTTCCTTGCCTAAGAGTAACAAGGCAGAAAGAATCTAAGTATAATCAGAAAAACAAACAAACAGGTAAAGGCAGTGAGGATGTGTTCTGGAGATCCCAGGGTCACCAGCATAGTGTGATCCCAGTGTCAACCTGCAAGACTGTCCCTGGCTGAAACACTTTGAAGAGCCTTGGGAGAAATTTTTAACTCATCAGAGATGCATAGTTGAACCATTTATTGAATCTAGGTTAAGCCCACATAGTTAGTTTATTTTCAGAAAAAAATAGTGTAAAAAATATTTTACTCAGAAAAAAAAAAAAATTGGACGTAACATACAAGGAGCAAGTGAACCCAAAACCTAATTTTTCACAGGCCTGGGCATCATGACACCATGGTTCTTCCAAGCTCAGATGAATCATGAAGATTCTCCCACCTCCTGGACACTCAGTCTCCACCTCTACTTTTCCACTGCCCCCTCCATCCCCCCCTTTCCATGTGCTCCCACAAGAAGTGATAGCACTATTTCTGTATTTTAACAAGACTTGGAAAGTGTTCAAGTGCCTGACTAAGTGGCTGGAAACAAGGAAGCAGAAGGATGTTTTGGCATCCTGTGATGTGTGCATGAAGAGCATAGACACAAAAACATTGAACGCACATACTGTAAAACAAGATTACAAGGAGAGTATGAACTAATAAAAGCCTACTAAAACATCATGGATGCTTGTGTGTATGCCTACATATTAAAATAACAAATATTTCACGTGAACGTGTAGTTCAAACATGACTGACCACAGATATAACTTTCAGCAGCCTTTAAATACATAATGTCATCCTGTAATTAATGTAGCCTATCCTGAAATCTGAGGGATTTATTGATACTGGCAGAAATATTTGCAAATAACTTGGGGAAGTTCATGACACACCTTCTACCTCCAGGGATTTCATTCATTTTCCCCCTTTTTTTTTTCCAGTTGCCATCAATAAATTCATTTAGAATTTATCATACAATGAGAAATGCAGTTGGCAATCCTCAGGTGAAAGTTTGAAGAAAGAGCTTAGTTGTGTTTTTATTTGTTTTCTTCTCTTTCACTTATAGGAATATATCTAACCCCACCCAAAGGGGTTGCTTGTGAGGTCTTCAGTGACAAAAAAACAGTAAAAGCAGACCACAGGCAAAGTAAGCTACAGAAAGATTTTACCCAAGGTCTTCAGGAAAACCCATTAGCTCCTCCCTAAGCATGAGGGAAGCACTGCCAGCACTGGTACAGCCCAGACACACCTGTGGAAAGGTCACATCTTTTGTAAAGCCAACTGATACAGTTAGGAGATAAAAAAAAATCACAGAATCGTTCTGGTTGGAAAAGACCTTTAAGATCATTGAATCCAATCATTAACCTAGCTCTACTGATGTTTCATCACAGCCCTTTTCTGGAGGAATGAAGTGTCAACACCCTCAGCTTGGGAAGGTGCTGGTCTGTTGGGTGGCCAAGAAAGAAGAGAAGAATCCCAATGTTGTCATGCACATTTCTCACATTCTATAAACACTAGAGCTACAAAATTTGGCCATGACCCTACAGACACTTATTTAAAGTCTATGCACTAACAAGGACAAGAAATAGCCCACCATTTTGCTAGGAGACAGTTTCCATAGCTGAAGTCTGCACAGTGCCAGCATGAACTCACAGCATCTGCATCATCAGGTGCCTGGTTATTTTGCTGTTACCAAGCTGCATCGAAGTAAGTTAGTGGAGCAGACTGGCAATGTTCCCCCTTCCTTGATCTTCACGTTCCTGTATGGTTTCAATAAATATTGCAAAGCATTTCTTGTCTGGGACTAATTTATCATCAGGCGGTATTTTTACCTTTGAATGCATGTATTTGTATACACTTACATACATGGGATTAAAGATGGGAAAGAAAAATAACATTTATTTTAGAAAACTGTTACATTATTATTTATATTATTTTTTTTAAAACTTTTTCTTCTTCTTTCGAGGGCTCAAATTGGAGGTACTGATCTCCCATGACAAGCTATCAGCCATCTCTAAAAACAGTGCCAAAAAACACCTGAAAAATACTCCAAAATGTGCTCCTGAGCTACTTCTTTTATTGACTTGGATGTGTTGTCTCTGTTTCAAACAGCAACCAGAGCCAGGCCAGGATGCAAATGGCTGCACATGAAATGCTGCTGTTGCCTCAGCCCTCCCTATGGCTTCTCCATCTCTCCCATTTGCTTCCCACCATACTGCATCAAGTTTGCTTACTCAGGCTTTAGTCTGCTGCACCACTGAACACTTCCAATAAGGCAATGTCTCCAACTCAGTGTCCACAAGTGCCCACTCCAATAAACTAGGGCTTTATTTTGGGGGGAAAAAAGAGCCATTTTAGGTTCTACCACACTGTGATTCCTACTGCATCAAGGGAGAGAGTAGCTGGCTAAATGAAGAAGAGCACTTTTCCCCTCCAAGAGACAGAAGGAAGAAATGGTACATCAGACTCCTGTCTGGCTGTGGTAGGGATGGGGTGATCAACCCAAATGGACAGCCCTGTTACTTCTAGTGTCAGGGGGGTGTCTGGCTGCCCTGGGGGGAACAGAAGAGCTGTGATGATCCTTAAAGCTTGTGACGGTTTTATCCCATCAGCAAGGATTTCCTGCCAGAAAATGGCCATGGGAAGTTGTCAGAGAAAGCATCACAGGTTGAGGTTTACCACCTCTCAAGCGAAAATTAGCTGCAATGGAATTAAAAATGAGGTTTAGCTTCTCACCTTCCCCCACCGTTTTAATCTGCTTTTATCTATTTCACTGCATTTGCAGATAATGATGAAAAAATAAATTATGGTGTAATAATCCACCTCTTGAGCTTAAGTGCCCACACTCATGGTGAAGTGGGGTGCCAGGGCTGTGACCTGAAGCAAACATTCAATACTCACACAAAGTACCAATAGCAAGTGGGATCCACCAAATCAGCGTCTTCCCTTCCTACCCCTTTTACATGAAAAACAATTTTTTTCTGTCAAGGACATGGATAAAACTGATGCTGCTATGGGAAAGAACAAAACAAACAAACAAAAAAAGATCCAAACAAAACCAGCAACGGGCATTTCTGTTGCAGGAAAAACCCAACATTTTGCCCATTGGGAGTGGAGGTCCCCCCTTCAGCCCAGCTTTCTTCAAACTTCAGTCCCTGCAGTGCTCAGGAGAGCCGCGCTGAGGCCCCAGAATCCCCCAGGAAGAGGATGAGGAGCCTGTCGTGCTGCTGTCAGAGGACCAGAGTTGTCAGCTATGAGGATGAAGAATTTGAGGCTGGCTGTCAGAGTACTCCAAGCTCAGGAGGGGTTTGGAGGAATGCAAGCTGGGGTTACATAAAACACTGACTCATGCTGAGAAATCCCGAGTTTTGAAAGAGTCAGCTGAGGAACGAGGGAAAACTCAAGCTGCATGTTGCTTGCAAGTCAACAGGAACCGAGGGGTACTGGGGACCTCTGAAAAGCAGGCCTTGGCATGGGGTTTTTTTGAAGCCCTGCCACTGCTACCAGGAGGAACTGAGAGCCATGTATGTCTGTCAGAGGGAGAAATATGAGATTTTTTTTATTTCAAGAAAAGGTGATGTAGGCATTTCAAGTTTACCCTTTGTAAAGATCTGCCGGGGATGGAGTAAAGTTCAATTAAAAAAAAATTTTTTTTCTTTCTCAGTTTTTAATGTTACTGTGTACAGTATTCATATCATGCAGAATATTTACTTTTTGTTGGGATATCTGATGCACCAATATTTGTGGTTTCATTTGCTGGGAAAAATCAGTTGTGGATTTTGGCTGTCTGAGCTTTTCCATGGTTTCTGTGAATGCTTGGATGTGGTTCTTCCTGGGGCTTTATGGGTTCCTCAAATCATGTCCCGTTATACAGGTAATTTGTGTGTTGTGACGATGGGGTATGAGAGGGATATGTATAAAGAAAACTACAAGATGAAGAACTTTCTGCCACACATTTGCAACACTGACCAAAACCATTTGCACTTTGATATTTAAATCAGACTTCTAAAACCCACGCTCAGAGACATATGAAAGCAGTTGATTTTTGGATCCCTTACAGTTTTCTCTCTCTCCTCTTATTTACAGGAGGTACTCAGCATCTCTCACACAAAAAAACCAGTTAAATTATTCACGTCCTTAAATAAAGATATGGTTGCCTGCCTGTGTTTGACCATATTTGAAATAATGCTGCCTGCTTTTAAGTTTTATTTCTCTTTTCTTTCAGTCACCGTCTCTCTCCCCCAAACACACTGATGGAAAAAAGAAGATGTACAGATGGGCTGTTCATTTTCAGCAGGTTGCTGTGTAAATATGGCATCAGGAAAAGAAGAGTGTTAGAAACACAGATGTACACAAGGCATCCCAACCATCACATTTGGGCCGCCTCTGCATCACTCAAGTATGCATCATCCAGCCCAAGCAGAGCCGCATGGGGCCAGCGGGAAATGTAACTCATGGAGAAGGGACTATTGGTAAATCGTGTACCTTTCAACCTTGCACAACGGGATAAAATAAATATGGGTTAGTGTCAGGGTCAAAGTTTTTATTATGTGAAGTACTGCACATACAAGTGCCTCAGTTTCTGACTTAAAAAGAAAGTACTAACAGTAGAAATACACGCACACAGATGCATGTGGATGGATATACAAGCAAGCAAACAAATAAATTTATTTAGGGTTTCAATTGTTTTGCAAAGCTCCCTTCAACACAGTCCCAGCTAACTTCTCAGCCTCCGCATAGCGATTGCTCTCAATTCAATCACCTTATAAACTTCTTGCAGTGACTAACGCCGCATCTATGCTTTTTGGCACACCACGGTCAGAAGTTGTTTTAGCAACAGCGGTATGTAAAGCAGACACACTATTTGTGAGGCTCAGAGCCCTTCAAAATCATTCCTTTCTCTCTGGGCTATCGACATTCCTGAGCGCTCACAACGCAGCTGCCGAGCTGCTGGACAGCCCACATATGGCCGTGCGCTGAACAATAGCGACTCGCTGCTGTTCTTGTTAGATGTATCACCATATGTGTTTATTAGAAACAGCAATAAAATGATGACAGCCTTCTTCAGCTATCCCTGCTGCTTGGGGAAAAGGAAAGCGACGGAGTAAGCCGGATGGAATTGGAGAGTTCTCTCCCCTGCTTTGGGAAAGATGGCTGGTGGGGTGGCACAGTCCCACACTCTAGGGGATGTTTATTTATTGGTGATACTGCCTAATTAATACTGACACCGCTATAAATGGACACCAAGCCTAAGTCTCATTCCCTTTTATGAAGGAATTGCTGGAAACATGTAAGAACTGAATCTGAAGGCATTGGCATTCAAAATGCTGGTCCACCAGGGCTCACCTGTGTGCAGCCTAAGCTGAGCCACGTGGGAGGAAACATCCCAACATTTCAAGGAGCCTTGGAACAAGACCTCACTTGGTGTGTACTTCCATCGTGAACACAACCAGCTACTGTGGGATTGCTTTCAGTCCTGGGCTACCTTGAAACAACTTCCTAATTGCAGAAGTTTGTGCTGTGGACTTCAGTGTTCTTTGGATGGAGGGGTTGAGGTGGGCATCAGGAGCCCAAAAGAAACAGAGAAATAGTTTAAGGCTGTTTTGCCATCAGCATAAAGACAAGGCAGAAAGGAGTCCCAGGAAAGGGGAAGGGGTGTTCAAAGTAAAAAGAGGAGATGAACTAAGAGACAAACTAAGACAGAACATCTGAATCTACATGTGTTCCAAATTCAGTATAATTTCCCTCCATTTCCAGAATTCACTATATTTTAAAGCACAACGAGGGAAAAATAAACTTTGGGAGTGGAGTTAGAAGGACAATGTATGTAAATATATATCATAATGTAATTTTGATATCCTTGAGTGTTATAAGCTGCCTGCAGACATGTGGAAGTCAATGAGAGCACTTGTATCCAAAGGCAGATGTGAGCCTTGGCATACATTATCCATATGTTTTCATGTTCAAATCTTAATTTTTCTTGATAATAAATAGAGTTTCCATGTGATCAAAATAACAAACCTTAACCACTGTAAAAAAAACCCACAAAAACCTCAACCAAAATCAGTTTTAAAAATGAGTTTGCAATGTTGAGTTTTTTCTGTTTTACTGCAACCTTCCAACTGTGGTAAGAACACCATTTCTACTCTTCACTTCTTTTTTACTTCCTACCCATAAAAGTAAACAATTCAAGACAATGTTTTACATCCTTGAAAAGTTCCCAAAACATGATTTTCCACTGAGGCTGAAACTCCCTTGGCTTGCTTTTTCTTTTCTTGTCTCACTTTTTTTTTTTTACTTTTTCTGTTGCACAAATCAATTTGATGACTACAATGCTGAATCCTGTTATCTTTACTTATGTTTCTAGCAGAATGTATGGCAATTATTACCCCAGCAAAGTCCTTGCCTTATTCCCCCATCTGCACATAAGCTACTTAAGCTACTTTTTACAGTCTATTGTTTTCTTCCCACAAAAATTCAAACTTTTTTTTTTTTTTTTAATGGACCCATCCACTATTTCTCCACATCTTATCAGCCTGAAAATGTCACTGTATTGGTTTCACACAGTTTGATAACTTCATCTTGAATGGATCTTTGCCTTGGCTTATTTTGGCAGGAGAAGTTGTTTTTCAACAAGCCCCTTTAATTCTGCTTCCTTTCAGTAATTGTCTCCTGAAACATCAACACGAGTTAAAAATAACCTGTTTACACCTTTTGAAGAGCAACAGTGGATCAGCCAACTTATCATACTACTTATTTATTACTAGTATTCTCCATCCTGTGCCCATGAAAGACAATCAGGGCTTTGCCACCGAGTGAAATAAAAGCAGGATGAGACCATATGGTTCTTGTTAAACAAGCCTCATCTTCCTATTGTTAGTGCTTATCTCCAAAATAAAGAATTTCTGCAGAAAGCATATTCCCATAGCATGTTCTCTTTCCAATGACCAGCTGGTTGCCAGTTTGTTATTTGCACTGCAGTAGACCACTTTCATCTATTTCTATTCCAGTCCAAGAACACCATTTGTACATTGTCCAACTTGGAAACGTTAATCTGACACCATTGGTCACAGGCCTTTTAACTTCAAGTGGCATACTTCCAGCTAGCTGCCAGTTGACTATTTACACTGGAATCTTTCTTAGCCCAGAAATAAACTATTTGTTCACCATAAACATCAGCAACACACCAATAATTTCTGCAATACACATGTAGGAAGGTACAGCCCACCGCACTTTGCTGTTGGCTTCTTAATAACCTCCTAAGCAGCTCCTTGGGGAGATGCTGCTTGTCTTGAGCCAAGACAAATGCATTTATTTCCCCCTCCATGCTTGTACATAACTTTTATTTACATTCATAGGAGCTGCACGTGCATACTGAAAGGCAAGAAAGAGGGACCAAAATTAGGATGGTTCTGCAGGAGTCTGACAGCTTCTCCTCCAAGACATAAGAGCCAAAACATCAGGAAAACCCTAAAGCAAAAAGATCCAGTTGTTTTGGCATCACCCACAGATCCCTGTACGTGACCAGGAGCTCAGCGCTCGGGATGCCCTCCGGGAAAGAGGGAACCCTGGATGTACTTCAATGCAGCTTTTCAGAAAGCAGAGTGGTGTGAGTCCTACGGGATTTTGCTTAGGAGATTGCTATTACTTCCAGCAATACGATTTATGCTTCCTGAAAGAATATTATACTTTGGGCTCTTTTCAATGAAATAAAAGACTGAAGGAGAAAGGAAAGAAAAAAAAAAGGGGGGAGGGAGGGGGTTGTGCTGGGTTCTGTGATTTAACTTAAGGAATGTTATGCAGCAGCAAGGGTGTGTTTTGTGTACTTTGTTCAACTCTGTTAAAATAAAACATTTCCTTTTTACATATTCCTGCCGTGACCTGCGGATGGGAGAGGCCAAAGAAAGACTTCAGTGAGTTCAGAATGTAAATTTCAGGAATGGAAACCCCTTCTTTAAAGAAAAAAGAATAATAACAATGATGCCCTGTTCTTCCCTTCACTTTTCCTATTCAGTCAGAAAATGTACCTGTCACTTTTTGTGTTACCTTAGTTGCTCCAAGTAAAATAAAATAAAATAAAATAAAATAAAATGTTAGAGGAGCACTGACACTAGGGAAGAACTTTAGTCTCAGAGGACCATTTGGGATGTAGAGATGATCATATTATTGATGGACTCAGCACACACCTGTGCATTTAGCTCAGCATCCTCATCCATCCGCACCTCACAAGTACCAGGAAAACGATGGTCAAAATGCAAATACTGGCCAGCATGAGAAGCAGAATCTCAAAAATGCACATTATATGAGCTAAGAGGATGCATGCATCCATATCAAGCTGGACACTGGGACTTGAGGAATGCTGTCCAGGCACAAGCTGTGGGGAGTGGCAGCTCGCAGTCCCCTTCTCCCCTCTGGACAGCAGTACTTGAGCAAAGTCAGGCAACTTAATATGCAGGTTTAAACCCTCTGCCCTGGATTTGTGCCAGAGGAGAGCAGAATTTGCATCCCCAGTGAGTGAGCACCTGAGCACTGGCAGTCCTTACTGACCTGCCTAGGCAATGATGGGCCCAAGTGGTAACAGGGAATATTTTCGTTGTTAAGGATGTGACTTACAATGTGTTTCGGCACCGAAAGGCTCAGATTCTTCAATAAATCTCCCTTTGCTTGTAGAAGTCCTGTAAAAAATTGCTTTTCCTATCCACCTATAGTGACTGCCCGAAAGATGCTAAGAGACACTTCTTCCTCCTAGATACTCTAACATCTTGGTCAAAAAGCAGCTGTACTATGACACCAAAAACTTCTCTTTCCAGTTCTGCAGCTCACTTGCTCCTGCAGTCAATGAGATTTTTATGTATCAATTTTAATTCTGACCTTTGATAATTTTGATTTTTTGCACCCTCAGCATTCCTTCAATTTGGGAGTATGAAATATATACAAACATGTAGCCATCCACCATGCACCAAAATGTTGATAAACATACATTTTCCTTAGCTCACCTAAGGCTCCTCTTGCAATCGAGTGAAGGAGAACAAAATATTTTGACGTCTTGAAATATATTCTCTTTTCCAGGAGGGCAAATAAATAGACCTGACATAAAATAATGTCATAACAATCAGAAACTACAACTTGATTCTTGCTGCTGTAACTTGAAACTTGTAAGAGAAGGTTAAAGTAACCCAAGTCTGAATTCCTGGACACTATAAAAGCATCCCCTCCTTTTGCATTGCGTTTTTCTGTAGGGCTAATCTGGTAAAGCTAGGTAAAATAGCAAAGTATTTCTCCAAAATACTGAAGAAAATTTGACAATTGGATATTGGCCTTGTTGACTATAGCCAAGCAACAGGAAAGTGGAGCAGTCTGAATTGCAGACTGAGGAAGGTCACTTGGACTCCAAGGAAAGAAAAAAAATCAAGCCACTTTTGGAAGAAACATGGTGGCCAGCAGAAAACTAGAAGTCTGCAAAAGGTTAATGAGCCTGATATGAGTGACAGGAAGACTAGGGAGAAGACCCAGGTTACCAGAGAAAAAGAGTTGAGTGGTTGAAAAAAGACTTGGAGAACTTAAAAAGAGAGGCCTGGGGCTAATCCTTCTAAATTTGTTCCCCCCCCACCCCTGATTTCTTGATCAGATTTTGGATCAATTAATAAAATATCATGCAAATATTCCCTGTGTGAATGCACATGAATAACTTTAACTTTGACAAACATTTGTCCCACCATTCTGAAATATATCTGCTGGTTGCATTAAGATAGTCTGCTAAAATATTTGGAAGTGAATTGCAGTTTTTATAAGATATTTACGAAACAACCTCTTATTTGTACATTAATTTTCTCTACCGTAGCCTGTTCTTTTGGCTGATGTCTGTCTTCCCCAGAAGCATCCATGCCCTTTTTCAATTACAGATTGGGCTGAGTACCGTCTTCTGGAAAAGTTCCAACTGTCTGGGAATGGCTCAGCATATACTTGTAGCAGGCTGAGGAAATAGTACCAGATCTGCCGGCAGCCTATGACAAAAAACCCCCACAACAACCCCAAAGAATAAAATAAAAAAGGTTGCACAAAGGCATAAATCACATGGTATTTGCAGAAATTCTGGAATGACACAGCAGGAGTGTGAGATGCTCTGCTTCAATGGGGTGATGCTATGGAGAGGCAACAAAAAGGCTTGGAGGCTGCTCCCAGAGTCCCCTCTCCCCCCTTGGTGACCACACACCACATCAGTAAGTAAATTAAATAATTTTTTACTCTTTGTTTCATCCTCCCAGGGCTGTCTTGTTCTCTTTGCACACAGAGAAGCCCTGAGGGGCTGGGGAAGGATGTGTTGGTTAGTATTGCAGCAGCCTGGAAGAGCCCATGTGTAGCCCTGTTTCCAAGATTTCAAAAAAGATGTGGAAAATCAGGTCATTTGTCATCTTCCAGCACTGATACTGGGGTCAGGACCAGTGATGACAACCCAAAGGGCTGAACCCTGTGGGAGGATGAAAAGCAAACACGTCTACATGCTGGAGGACGCTGCTGCTGTTCAGTCAATGACGTATCTGCACAAGTTTCAAGCATGGGTAGAGACACTGCTGGGGGAGCTCAGGGTGGGCAATGGAACCCTCCTGAGATGCATGTAAATCCAAGATGAATGCTGTAGCTTTCTCTAGACAGGACCTGCATTGCTGGCAGCACCCAAACTACTTCAATTAAAGTTAGATCATGGGCTTTGGCCACATGAGTACAGACACATCTATAGCATTAAATGTTATGCCTATGTCCCTCTTAAAACTCAGTCCAGAGTGCTCAGGGTCTGCCACAGTCCCACAAAAGACATGTAGCTGGGCAGTACGGAGTCTATGAAGCTACCAAGGAGCTTATTGACCCTCCAGCCTCCTCCGACTACCAAGTATCTTGTGTCCTCTCAAGAATAGGCACTGGCTGCAGATTTTGTGTCCAGACACAGAGCCTATCTGGTTTGGAGGATTTAGAGTTCAGAGTTGGAGCAGCAGTGGTGTTTGGGTGTGCAAATCACAGACTATGTACTTCTGAGCTACCTTACATGGAGTGCCACTATCATGACTAGCATTGTCTTGCATTACATTTACATTACTGCTCCATCCCTACCCCATAGCTTAAAGCTGAATGCTCATTGTAAATGTGAATGGGATGAACTGAGAAGAAGAGGAAAGAAAAGACAGCCTAAGGCAGCCGTGTTTGCATTGAGATGGTCTAAATTCTGGATGAAGAAGTCTGGGAAAGAGACGAGGAGACAATTTAAACATTTTGACACTGCTTAACATCTTAACCCACAAATCCCCCTCTGGTTTGGTATTATTAACATTACTTGCATGGAGTCCAGCTTAAAAAATAATAAAAAACCCTCCATGGTACAAGATGGCTCACCTTCCTCTTGCTTGTATCCCACACAGTGTCCATACCACTGCTTGTACTGGCCCAGTGACCCCCAAATTGAAGCAACAGGGTGGGGAAGTAAGTAGGGGGGTGCGTATTTCATCATGTATCAGTCCTCTCACATTCACAACAACATAATCACAGCCTGGGGCTGCGTGGCCATGTTCAGACAGGCTGGCCGAGGAGTATGGGTACCCATGTGCTGCACCAAGCCCTGCCCGCTGCCCTGGCTTCACAGAGCCAAAGGCTCTGGCAGGGTCAGACCGGCAATTGTGCAACCCCGCTCAGCCGCACATTTCCTCTGGCAGCAGCAGCACAATAGCAGGCCTGTTGGTAAACAGGAACTGTTTTCCCGCCACAACAGGGCTCAGGATGAAATTATTCCCCAATACCAGACAGCCCCAACGTGCCTCGTCCACTCCCCACCCCAGTTGAGATGGTAGCGCCTTCCTGCTCCCCATGGGCCTCGAGTCCCTCATAAAACGACAACACAATAAAACAAAATAATAATGGAATCCATATAAGGCTTGATGTCTTCATCACTCCTTAGAAAAAGTGCCAAGGGAGCTTCGCTTGAATACGGGCAGCAGGTTCCCAGCGTCAGCAAGGATTTTTTAAGAGGAGGAAAAGACATTTTTCAAGCTTGGAATGCCAATATCCATCTCACCCATCCTCAGCTGTACACCGCCAGCAGAAAGAAACAAGTAGTTACAGGAGATGAATCCCCATGTCTGGTAGATATATATGGAGCTGAGCTCTCCTTAACATTTGGTACTGCATGGGAAGGGAGATGACTGCTAACACCAGGGAGGCTTCGGTGGGGGCTGGCCTGCTCCTGGTCCCCTGGCATCGGGGACCGCTGGGCTCTCATAGAACATTTTGTGGTTGGGGTAATTGCATTGTGTTGTCTTAAAACTGCCGAGGCGTGGCTCTAAATAAAACCAGACGCCGGTCTCACTCCAAGCACAGCAGCTCCCATCTCCCTGCACGCGCAGTCTGACACAAGGCCCTGTCCACCTCTGACATCGTTTCAGGCACATGGTTATTAATGAATTTGTAATTGCACGGGGGGGAAAAAAGATAAACATACAATTCACGACAAAGATATACATGTCATGAACATACATCTATATATACACACTCTCTCTCATATCTATATATACTTCTTGGTCAATGGTGTCCTAGAACCAAATGCACCATTTAATTATTTGTGCTGGGAGTGCCAAAGGAACCTACCATTTATTTATACAGTTAAATCAGCTGCAGATGTGTGTGTGCTTTTTCCTTCGTTCTTTCTTTCCTTCAGCATTGGCATTTCTGACATCTCCAATTTTTTCCCCCCTCTCTCTCATTCACTGAGGGCATCTGAAATGCATTGGGAAACAGCCTGCTGTGCCTTCCCCAGTCCTGTCCACAGGGGTGGGCATCCCAAATGGCTCTCACAGGGCTGTGCTTTCCTCCCACCCCAAAGTAGGGGCTTGACAAATTAAGACCTCAAGTACTAGGAAATAAGGGGTATAGGACAATTTCTTATGCTGCACAGGCCGAGGAAAGTTCCTCTGGTGGAGGAAGCCTCACAACTGAGACCGCACAGCTCACTGCACCTGTGAGTACACACCAGAGGAGCAGAGTACCACAGGGTAGAGAGCATCATGCTGCTTCCTGAGAAGCTTCCTCCCCCTGCTTTCATTTGAGCCCCTAAGATATAAGAAGCAAATTCTGCTTTTCGGGGAAGAGAAAGAGTATGGAGCAGCTGCCTGAGCTGGGCTTTGGCAAAACCTGCTGCCTGGGAGGGCTCTACCCTGGCTGTCATCGCAACTTGCTTGTGTCAGCCTTGTATGGTGGTTTGGGTTTATCCCCAAGAAAACCAGGTTCAGAGTTCACTTTCAGCATTAGGCAGGTAACACAGCTAAAGTTAGAGATGCCTGTTTGATTTTCAAAAGCAGTACCAATTTTGTCACAATCCACTTCCCGTCCTTATCATTTTGCTTTACTTAAGTGAAATTCAGAGGAGTGGGGCAGCCACTCCAAGCAGCATGGCAAGGACTGCAGTAGGAATCAGGACAAATACTGCTCTATCCATTTTGGCAGGAGGAGGCTAATGTTTTCTGCTTTACCTGGAAGACAGTCATCAAGGCTCAGTAGCCCCAGGAAGCAACTTAATGCTGCAGCCAGAAAATGCGCTTCAGATTCTTTTGGAAGGAGACTGATATTTCCTCATATCACTCTGGTTGCTAAAATGATATGATAATAAGCATATTAGAAGCACTTAGGAGATAGGACTATTAACAAATGATGATTAATCAAACGTACCTAAAGTTGATGTTCACATGTTGCTCCCAGATGAGTGGGTGTCAGGTACTGGCTGCACCCCCAGGGCTGCTCCTGACACACGTTCTACCCCACCTAGGCAGCCTGCACACTTTAAAAAGCCAAATACTATCACTCCAAGGACATTTCCAAGTACCTTGCACAAATCCTCTTGGAGAAGCTGATAAAGACATCTCTGGGGCAGTCTCTTTAAATTCACCCATATACGAGGAGAAGAACTGATTTGCTTTGTAACAATAATGCACTATATAAATTATATAATCTGGGTCATACTCTATTATCTGAAAAGGTGCAATATCTATAAAACAGTTCTACATATGCATTTTGTATACAAGTAGAACCTCAAGATGTAATAAAAAATATTTTTTATACTTTGTTATGTATCTACATTCCATATATTTTTCTTTATGTTTTATCTCATGAAATGTAACGAAGTTTAAACATATATGCAAATGGGTGTATGCTTACATGTATATTCAGTACTATGCAGTGTGTCTATAAATATCTACGTACACAAATATGCATATATGTACATACAGATTTATATTCCTTCTCCATATGTATGCATGTGTTTCTGCTTACCTTATCTATATGTATGGGCACATGCTGGCTGTGTAAAGACGACTACCAGAACTTTGTTCCAAGGCATGCTGAGTCCCAAGGCACAGACTACGAGGAATGTCAACAGCTCCCAGGCTAGACGTGTAAGCAAGTCCACTTAGGCATACCAGCCTACTCCCTCTTACACATTATGAGCCACTTTCATTAAAATTCAACACTTCTTCTAAGAGGCTTTTCTTGCAGACACTACTCCCAAGCCCAGTTTCTCTCCTGCTCTCAGTAAGGTGATCCTTCCCCCATGCCTGCCTTCCAGTTCCTCATGGGGCAAGGGCAGCATCACAGAACCAGATCTGGACAGTTGGTATAATGCGTCGACCATCAGCTTTATTGCCATTGAGCTGGCTTACCCAGGAGTCCTGAAATAGTTTTACATTATCTCCAAAATTACTTTTTATGTCTTATTCTCTAGCAGGCACACTGCAAGCAGCACACAGGCTCCCCAGCAGTTCACCGAGCCAACTAAACTCTGCATTTTTGGGGGTGAGACTTGACTGTACAAACCAGCTCTTCTGATAGCTGATGATGGCCTTGCTCTGCAGGGCTTCAGCACCTCCCCAGCACGGCCGCGCTCGCCGAAGGGCTGCGGCTCCGGCCTCCGGCTGCCCACCTCACCGCTGGGAAAAGTACCAGAGGCAGGCAGGGAAAGGGGCCCAGACCACAGTGCCATGAGGCACTGCAGTGCTGTTTTGAACCAAAAAAAAAAAAAAAAAAAAAAAAAAAAAAAAGGCTGGCCACAATTCAAAGTCTCTGCAAAGTCACTGGGAATCTTCCAAAAGGCTTCAGCAAGAGCAGGATTAGCTTCCCCTATATATATATATATATACACACACATAAAATTTGTTGCCTTTTGCATATCAAAGTAGTGAAGCCTCTGTTCTCTTCAGCTATTGCTTTTAAGTGTGCTATAAACAGGGCCTTATCTGCCCAGAAAAAAAAGGCTGTGACAAGGAAGACTGGCTGAGATGCTGAGACAAACTTGGCCACGTTCCTGCAGCAAGAGCAATGCCAATAAAGATGTGGGCTTGTTTCTAGATGCTGTCGATAACGTGATTTGGACGCTTGTTCGAAAATTCTCGCTATGTCCCTGTTGTTGTTTACACTAATAAACCCTTCATCATCCCCTCCTCTCTGCCCTCGCCCTCCCTCCCACACATGCAAAGACGCCATATCGCAGGCAGGGTGTGTATCATCCCTGATTCTCCCAGCCAAAGTAGCAGACACCAAAGAATCTACAAGAGCAAGAGAAGTTAATCCGGAGGAATTTCCCAAGCTGTGGGGTGCTTCTTGAACTGAGCAGCTTCACTCAGTTCCACTTCTTGGAATTCTACCTTCATCTTCCTTCTGTTCTCCTTTCCAAAGTCCAGATATGACTTCACCTACTGTGTAATTCGTAATTTCTTTTGCAGTACTACACTTTTCTGGGGAGTTGCTCACTGATGCCTGTGTATATCATTAATACATTAAATATGCTGGAAATTTAGTTGATAATTAGGCTGATGAAACAACCTACTAAAAGAATGTGAGTGCAGCCAGTTCACCTGCTGCACTATGAGCTTCTCATGACCAGCACTGACCAGAAGTGATAAAAGCCAATAACCTTAACCCCCCAAATTCTCTTTTGTCATCAATTTGAGCTAAGTTGCTCCAAATATGTGCAAGAAACCTGTGCGTTGTGTTCGGAAAAGGCACATTGATGAAGTGGGGGTTTAGGATAGGATTGAGCCAAAGAGTTAGTGCTGGAAGGGGTGAGGCTGCAGAGGTCTCACTGGTCTGGCTATGTCTCAGCTGCACAGTGGATATTGGCAGAGTGGATGCTTTCCCCAAACCAGTATGCACATATTCAAATATATATGAATGCACAGGCACATAGAAAAAGCCACTGCAAATCTACAAAAACCCTAAGGATGTACAGGGGCTGGTCTTCATTAGCATTTGGACAGAAAAAAACACCTGCTTCCCTGTCTTGTTTCTGGACACTGACAAACATCAGCACTTTTTTGCAACTTCTTGAAATATTTTTAGCATGTGCTGGCCCAGCTTTCCTCTGCATCCAGGGATTTATGGAAATACTGAAGACTGATGGAGCTGCCGGGGAGAATGGTGGCATAGTTATGCCTGGGCCAGCAAACAGAAGATCATTTCCAGCATACGCTGAAAATTCAGATTCTGTCCAAGTCTTTGGAGAGCAGATGTCAATTATGAATCACATGACTACTCTGCCATATTTTTCCTGGTTATGCTCATTGACTTAGATAAGGTACCATTTTTCACCTACAAAATACATTGCATATACAATAAATAATATGCATAGTACCATAATAAATATTCAGTATATATGGTGTGTGCATTATAGTGGTCCTGGTAGACTTACAGTAGAACAGTCAAGGCTGAATTGGCATTTTCATTATAAAGGCTGATAATTCAAGATCAGTAGCAAAAGACAATGAAATACCATCTGCTCACATACAAACAGCTTTTATAGAGGGGGTTTAAGGTCTTCATGCAAACATATTTGCATAGAGGGCATAAAAAGAGAGAGCTCCTGAGACACTCTCACCATCAGAACTCTTCACCAGTTTTTGTTCCTACTTACATTTTTGTTTCCTATTTACAGTGGGTGATCTTCCTAAATATCTGGCTTCTGAAGCCAGAAGATACTGAGAGCATACGAGAGAGTATTCTCATAGGAGACACAAAGAGGCATTTTCTAACTTCCTGGCACAAAAGAAAAACTTGCGAATGTGAACTCCCTAACTCAACAACAAGAATACAGATGGGGTAGCTGAAGTTTTAAAATGTTTTCTTTGCTAAACTTGGACTCCTTAACACCAAGGAGGAGCAACACATGCTCAGCACTTGCTGAAGGACAGGATGGTTTGGACTGGGGCTGCCACCGACCTCTCCCAGCGGTACCAAGTTCAGTAACCAGCACTGGGTCTGCATTTGCTCCCTTCCAGTGACCCCTGGGGCTAGTTCAGGTGTGGCACATCACATAGTACCAATGTTTTGTCCTCTTTACACCTAAAATTATTGTCCCTCTAAGCACTACAGCCTCTTCTACTTTCAATGCTATTTCTGCTGTAGCTTGTATGAGACAGGTTGAGCAGGTTGCTCGAAGTCCCATCCAAGCTGGCCTTGAACACTTCCAGGGATGGGGCATCCACAACATCCCTGGGCAACTTGTTCCGAAGTCTCATCACCCTCACCACCAATGCAATTAAATACTCTTCACCCAGTCACATGACTGGCTTATACAAAGTCTTCACAGCATTTTTTGGTTGCCTCAAGCCAGCCTTTATATCCTCGCTCAGCTTCCTTCCGATGCAGTCCATCAGGTGGAGGTTTGTGCAGGAACATCATCATCTCAGCTGCAGATTTTTGGACCATGGTCCAGTGGTGGTCAAAATGGGGCTTGCTGAACCCAGGTGATGGGCTTTGCTGGTGGCTAGGAGGAGGCAGTTTTTTCCAGCAGAGTGTTAAAGAACGAGCAGGAGGTCTGATGGTAGGTGGCAACCTCTTCTTTCAGCACAGCTGCTTGCAGAGGGCATGTCTGTTTACACCTTGAACTAATCACAGTGACAACCAGCAGTGAAAACCTGGATGCAGGGAAATTCATGGGAATTTTGCCCAGACTTTTCCCTTGGGTTGTTGCACTCGTAGTTCAAACGTATTTCTTCCAGTACATGGTACCTCCAACGATAAAGTCATGCAGATTTTTTAGCTCGCACCCAGCAGGCACCTAGGCATCTTCCAGGTCCCAGTGCAATTAAGAGGACAGCAATGCTTCCAGGTGCACACACAGGTGGAAGGACCCACCTCTGACCATGTAAAATCTGACTTCCCATCCTGACAGGTTAAGTTTGCCCCAGGTTTGTAATCCCCACCCCCATTTGCTGACTGCTTCTGTGTTGATAAATATTATTTGCACATCATCACAGCCTCAGTTTGTCAGCTCTTTGAGCCTGTTTCCAAAAGAAGCTGTCACACACAATAAACACCAAAGTAACCCCACTTCCAATTTAATTGTTTTCTCAAAATATCACTAGCAATTAGGCTATATTAGCAACAGATTGTTTGCAGTAGCTCATTCTCCGAGTCAAAACTGTTTTCTTTCTCTTTTACAATCGTACAAAACATCTGAAACTAGAAAGTACCTAGAGTTTTTTTTTTTCTCAGAGTCAGAATCAAGCAAACAACCCACATTAATTACTTCTACAAAAGCCAAAGTGTCCGGAAAACACAAAAGAAAAATATGGGATGGCTGGATTTTTTTTTTATGTTTACAAATTTATTGTGAAAGTTTTAAGAAAATACAGTGACAGCAGTGCCTGCAGTACAGCAGGGAATGACAGTCAATAAATAAAACTAAAGGACTGTGAAATAAATAAACACAAGACTAATATAGTATAATATGTTTGTGGGGGGCTGATCAGTTTTAAACCCTCTGCCTAAGGCTGAATTTTACAGTAAAAAAACCAAGCCTGGATGCTTTTCTCTATCGGTGTTCGGTGAGCCCATTCATTTATGGCTGGGCTTACCTTTCTCCCCACCCATGTAGTTTTTGGCCATTTCAGTTTTCTCCCCTTATAAAGAAAGAAATCAAAAAAATCAAAACCCAAGCAGGGTATGATATTGCCCAGAGGTAAGGTACACTTCTTACTGAGGTGGTTTCCAGGCTCTACCTAGATGTGCTGGGTCAGTAGAGCCATAACATATGAACATCTGCACTGACAGCAGCCAGCCCCTTCGTTATTTCATAGACATGCCCTTCGCCAAAGTAAGCTGTGCCACATGTGTCAAAATGTGTCCTGTGGTGTCCCAGGGGATTTTTCTTTCAAGGCTGGCTTAGCCAAGTGACCGCACGTCTTTTTATTACGTTCGGTGGGAAACATTGGCCCTTTCTTTTAAGCAGCACTGCATGGTTGAAGAGCCTCGGAGGGCTCCAGACAAGCGTCTGCAAAACCATCTCTGGCTCACTGGCTGTGATCACGGGCTAGGTAATTTGTTTGATTAGAGGATCCGTCTAAGACAAAGAAAGTGTAGTGGAGTGAGTCGGGCTCTGGTCTCATTTACAGGTCTGGAGATGCATGGAGAAGCTATTACAAGTGACCTCTGACCTGGCCCACCCTCAGGTGAAACGGCTTTGCCCAATCACCTCCTGTTAGCCTCAGCCAAATGATAGGCTTCAGGGAGCCTGCGATGCGGCGGCAGTTGATCAGACAGACAATATCAGACCCCCAGGCCCAGCCCCAAGCTATGCAGATGCAAAAGCAGATGAATTAAAAAAAAAATAATGGGTTTTCAAACTTATTACGGTGATAGTGTTACTTATAACAAATTTGTCTGCAGTTTTGGGGCTGCAGAGATAAAGGCCCTCAGGAAAAATGTCAGCGGATTGAGTTTATTTATATGTAAGGTAACCATGAAAAATGTTAGCATACCACTAATTGTAGGGCATATTTATTCTGCACAAGTTGTTTTCCACATTAGCACAGTTGTTAAAATGCAGTTTTGCCTCAGGAATATTATAACTTTATCTGCTGTAATTATAAATGTGGATGTTGCTGTGGTACTTCTATACATTGAACAAGAAACGTAAGAAATGGGCACTGCAAGGAGGGAAACAAACGTAATTAAAAATGTAATGTAGTAATTATATGAAACATACTTGGGAAGTGGAGACTCATGGATGAGCTAGCAGCTCCAGCACATTAGATTCTGGTTTCAGATTTGTATGCCTTCTCAGTTCAAATTTCTCCCCTGGTTTTTCACTCAAACCAGCTAACAAGGACCAGTTGGCAAGGGAGGCATATGTGCAGCACCACGTTATTGTGCTCTGTGAAGCCATTATAGTATAAGAGCAATTTTGATACGAGAAATTAAAAACAGAAACCTGGACTGCATAGCGCATTGTAGCTATCCTACAGCAAATCTTTAATGAAAGACAGTGCAAGAGCATCTTCTGATGGGGGAAGGAATATTTTAACAGAACACCCAGCATTACGCAAAACACCCAGTGTCACTGACACAATCCCAACTCTGTACGTGTGACACAGAGGATGCCAAGGGTAACTGATCTGCTGTACATTACAGGTAACACACCAAGTGCAAAAACATAGACACCAACTTCCTTGAAAAACTCACAGCAAATGACATTTGAAGTTTTCCTCCTGGTGCTAAGAGGCAGAATTCAGACACAATTTGCTCATCTGGAGCAATTAAGGCCACAACTATATTCAGGATTGGGATGATCATCCTCAGCCCATCCTCCTTGGGAGTCAAAGATTTCAGAAGAAGGGAATCACTGCAAATAGGGCTGCAGCAGTGACTGCAGTGGTAAGAGCAGATGGTGATACTGCCACTTTTCCCTTCAGGTAAGGTGCACCCCAGGCACAGTGTACGCACAACACAGACAATGGATGGACACATTATATATGTTATATAATATGTTGGGAGCAGGAATCTGTTTCTTTCCTGGGAATGGGAGAAACTTTTAATGGCATATGAGAGTACAGGGTACCATTTCAAGGCCTTTAGATGTTCTATGTTTTTATAGCAAACTGCAGACCATGCCATCCTGGGTTTGAAAGACAGATAACACCACATTAGTCTCCAGGAAGGGGACAAACACCTATATGCTTACTAGTACAAGCTCCATAATATGGGCATTATTAGAAACCAGTCTATATACCAGGAATAAAAAAGCCTGAAAAGTTCAGTACAGTCTGGAAGTTTGTCAACCAAAATACAATCCCTCTTCAGCACTCTGTCCCATCTCATACCTACCCCATTCTACTTTTTCTCTCTTTTTTCCCCTCAGAAGATACTTACTGCCCTCTAAGGGCTCCTCATACTTCAGTGTCCTTTCTCCCTCCACAGTGTCTCCCACCATGCCTGTACTTTTTTACCTCTCCTCTAGGTTTTAGCAAACTCCTGTGCAGCTGAACAGTGCAAATGAAACACTCCGATCTCTCTCACTTCTTCACTCAGGGGTATCTGTTGCCAACCAGAAAGCTGGACAGTGAGGTACCCTTCATCAGAAAAAGAAGGAGAAGGAGACGGTCCATTGAAAGACTTGTGACTCATTCTGCCCTACATTATTTTTTCCTCAAACAAGGTATGCTAGTTCTTATTTCCTCCAAACTCACTTATCCATCTCTGGAGCTCCAGTCCGGCTGCTGTTGCTCCTCAGACTGAACAATGTGGAGCCTCTCTCACAGATGACAATCAGCATGAGGCAAAACTCTAAAGCTGTTTCACACTGCAGGCCTCTCAAAAGTGCATCCCTACCAGAGACATTGCCTCAAAGGGCTGGAGGGGATTTCCAGAGGTCACCAGTCCCTTCCCTGGCCCATGGCACCTGTGTCATTCCTGGTAGATGCTTATCTTGGGGGTTTTAAGGCCTTCAGTGCTGGAGATGCTGCCACCTCCCCAGGCAGTGTCTTGCAGTGCATTGCCATCCTTATCACAAGAAGGTTTTAACCTGAATCTTTCTTACTGCAATTTAAACCCATTACTTCTTGTCCTATCTGCAAAAGGCGTGGAGAACTGATTATTCCTTTCCTCTTTGCAGTGATCCTTCACATTTTTGAGGATTGGTTTGTTGACACAGATACTTCTTTGAACCAAAAGCACACTCTGAGAAAAGGTTTATCTCCCCATCAATGAAACCAACATACTTTCAGCTATAATGTAACTGGTGGCATTTCTATTGTAAATTCACTTCACAAAATGAACTGAAAAATGAAATGAAACCTTACTGAAAACCTCACAGCATGGGAATTTATATTCCCCTTTTACTGTCCCTTAAAATACAAACAAGACTATTTTTGAGTTCTGTGTAATTAAAATAAAAATAAGCAGACAAAGCTTTGCCAAGTGCAAGTGCTGAATACTCATCATTTAGGACCCCAGAAATTATCATTTGGGCTTAAAAAAACCAAATTTCAGCGATGCATATGAATCTCTTCATAATTGCCATCTGGGCTAGGTTCTCTAAGAGCTTGAGCTGGGCTTCTACTCACCTCAGTCAACTACTCATGCACCAGAAAATTAGATGTCTTGTCCATCTGTTGTGGGCTAAGGGGTATGGAAAAGCTGACACATCTATTTAAGATGGCATAAATGACTCCCTGGAAACATCTTTCTTCATCCCCAGAAGGTGCCTAGGCATTCAAAGCTTTTGAAACAACAAATCATAACGAAGCAGGTTTTATTTCCACAGACTTGCTTTCAGCACCCTCTCTGTTGGTATGTTTGTTTGATTCAGATATATCATATCAAATCTTTAAGGCCTTTAAGAAAGATGACAAACAACAAAATACCCATGCCAAATTCACTGGCAGGTTAACAACTTTTTCAGGAAGCTGGATTTCTGATCGATTTAGAGTAATTCAGACTTCAAAAAGCCCTGATCACTTCAACAGGGCTGTAACCACTTTGAAGATGTCATTGACTCAGGGATGTATTCCTGTTGAGGAGCAGCCTGGTGAGTATTTTTCGGCTTCTACAAGCACCTTCTTCTTACTGCAAAGTTTTAGGAGCTATAACTTTTCTAACCTGAAGACACCTGCACTTCTGAAGAGAACAGGCTGTGTGTCTCCTTGGTTGATTCCCAACCTTTTGGTTGACTTCTGGGAGCAAGCCTTTCTTTACAAAGTACTGAGTTAGCATATGCTGCCTGCTCCCAAGTGTGGTGAGCAAGCTCTGAATACATTTAAAGGTGTCCCTCTCAGAGGGCTTCTGAGACCAGATAATACTGAGGCTGCAGGCTCAGCCCATGGTCCTTGCCTTGACAAAAAGGTAAAAATCTGCACGGAGAAAATGGAAATATGGGTCCCACCCACCTCCACTGGTGGGATACAAGGAAATAATTAACGAAGCACAATAATTATGATGCTGACAACGGTTGAATATAGGAAACAAGGCACATCATACAGAAAAATCTTTGCCCTGGTATTCTGTTTTGGAAAACAGCAACCTACTGCTTCTGAGCTTATAGTCAGGTAGCGTATTTCCAAATCACCAATGAACATACCTGCATGAATTAATCTGCTTCCTTTCTGAGTAAATTTATACTTTATTTTCCAGTGTGCGCAATGTTGCTGGCCCCTCCTGGGGCCTAGAAGTCCCATTCTAAGTGTCAAAGTGCCCTGTTTTGGCCAAAAGAGGCACACAATGACCTCTGCATCCCTCCTTGCTTTCATTGGCTCAAGTAGTAGAATGCACTTGTCCTCTTAATTAAGTTAAATGACCACAAGAGGCTCTTACAGTGAAGTGATGGAGCTTTGGAAGCTGCTGTTAGTGAAAGGCTTTTAAAGTATGTGCATTTGTTCCAAACTAAAACCATGTTCTTGGGCTTTCCCCAATGGCAAAATCAGTCAGTTGCATTATATGTTGCTTCTCAGTGCACTTCCTCGCTCCAAAAATAAGTTGGAAAGTTGTCTTGTGCCATATTTATGTATTTAAACATATTTCTTTTTAGTCATATTTCTTTAAATTATGCTATCGGGATGCAATGGAGACGAAATGTTTCAAAAGGTACTGCTCAGATTCAAGATTTCCTTGTTTACTCATGAAAAATCCACTGGGGGAGCTGCTGGAGCAAGAGGAAAAGGGGGGATCAAAAGTTACGCTAAGCTGTGGGTGTATGAGCCAGGCCAAACTAGCTCCCTGGCTATGGGGCTATTGAAGCTGGACTGGCAGTTTGCTACACCAAGTAGGAATAAAATAACCAGCTTTGATCTTCTTGCTTGGTGCACGCACCGCACCCTTTGAAACCCAACCCAAAGAAGCTAAAAGCTTTGGATGGATCGGCATTTAATAACCACCTCCCGCTCAGTGAGGAACGATGCTTTTCCTTCCCTTTCTTTCCTCTCCTCCACAATAAATTCTCACTAGGTTTTTTTTTTCCACTACAGACAGCAAACATAATTACACAACAGATCAGAACAGCTTACATAATGCCCTTTATAGAAACCTGCCTTACCTCAGAGGCATATTAGCATTTCTTATGGGTTTAAGGGGTGAGGGATTAATTACAGATTTTCAAAATATGCCTAATTACATATTTACCGGCGGAATAAATAATTCACGTTTCATAACTTGCCATGAAATGACTAGTTTCTTTTGAAGATTAAAAATCCAAGGCTTGAGGAATGTTAAAGTTCAAACTCTGAATAAAGGCTCCTAATCCTTTATAGATCGGCATTTTACTCACATGAAAAATACAGCGGGAAGTCGCTCTTTCACCTGAGTGACTTGTAGACCCCTTGCAATTCCTCACTTGGCAGTCTTTCAAACAAAACGCGCCAAACATTAAAAATGTGATTTGCTCATTTACTTTGGCACCTTGGTAGATCACGCAGGGTTTTGGGAAGCATCTAGATGGCTTGAGAGCACGAGCTGGCCTGATTCTTGTCTTTTTCATTGGGCAGAGGTGGGGCCAGCAGCATCTCCTGCACAGCACGGTGCCGGCGGCAGCTGGCACCCTCCTCCTCAGGTGCCGGCACGGGGGCTGCTGCTCTGCCGTGCATGGCGGTGGCAACCAGGGACTCCTTGCATGCTTTGCAAGCCAGCGTGCCTTGAAATGCTTCATGACACTGGGTCATTTGAAAACATTAATCAACTTGCCCCTTTCCTGACCTGCCCTTACATACAGCCAGTGGTTTCCTCCACTGATTTTTACTTTAGCCAGAATTTGCAAGAATATCCCTTTTTCGGCATTTAGGGAATATACAAATTACTACAGAAGAGTAATAAACTGCCTCCAGAAAGGAAATAACTGTTTCTGAGCATTTTATATATATATATATATATATATATACACATATATATAAGTATAAAGCTTCCTTCAATGACAGGAAGTGCCATGGTCAGTAAATACTCCTACCACAGGAAGGAAAGAAGGAAAGGCAGACAAGCCAGTACAGCTGGTACTGGTTCAGGTTTTGGTACACTTGCAAAGGAGGAGTTGGTTGGAGAATCCAGCCCAAAATTGGTTCTGTGCACGTACAAGACAGTCAAAATCTATCCCCACCAGTCCTGATGGATTATGGAAAGTGGAAGGAGCATAGATGAAAAAAGCTGCAGGACATGGAGAGTGATGACCTGGCTAAGTTATCTGCTGATCACTACATCACCGGGCAGCTACCTAAGGGACACACAGAAAACACTTCTCCTGGCCAGCTTGCACATTCACCTGCTCAGTTCTCCACGTTTGTGAAGATCTTTAAAATAAATACAATATACCTTTCAAAAATAAAGATATTCAGGGAATAGTCATAGCGTATATCAATGGAGTCCACCTCTACAACTACCTCCACTTAAACAATTACACAGATTCCCAGAGACCAAGGAAATAAACACTGATTACTAGCATAGCTGTATTTGTGATTAACTTGTAGACACAAGTCTATATGATTTGGACATATATATGAAAATAGCAACATGCTAATCAGCATTTTAGTTCTTCACAAGCAGAGGTAGGTATGTAGAAGAACATTTACCAAAACAATGTAATGCTTGGTGAGACTCTGGTTCCAGTTCAGCTTTTCCTTTTGTGCCACCTTGTGTAAGTGGCTTAATCTTTCTTTGCCACACTTCCCTTAAAATGCTCTCCAACTTAATAAGCTAAATTGTTTGTGTACAGATCAGTTATTGATTCAACTGAAAGAGCTGGAAAAGTGCAAACCCACTCTCATAATCGGTTTGGGAATAAAAATATTATTTTCACGTTGGAGCAAAGGGTCTATTTTTTCATATTATTTACACATTTTTCAGTAGTTTAAAAAAGGTCTCTATAGAAAACTGGTGTTCTGGGTTTTGGTTTTTAAATTTTTTTTTCCTAGATTAATGATTTATTTTTAATTCTGCTTTCAATTATGATTTCCCTAACAATACATATTTCAAAACAGGAGGAAATATTCCATGGAAGGCACTAACAAGATTTGTTCAACCTACAGAGAGGACTCCACTACAAAATTTTGTCTATCAAAATGCTCACCTTTCCCAGGCAAAATGTCACACCTTCAATTAATGCGTAGCTGGTTTTGGTTTGTTTTTTTTTTTTTTAATTTTTAATCACATATCAGCAATATTTAAGTGGAAATACACAATTTTTAAGCTCTAAAATTACAGTAGCTATGGTACTCTACAGTGGTGACTTGACCAAATGTGAGAATGCAGTCAGTGGAATAAGGTGGTAGATGAGGGGCAGTAGAGCATCCTTAGCCATAACTACAAGCAGTGAACACTGTAGGACAGATTTATAAATGTAGTGCAAGCCATTTAAAGTCTTCTCCCTCTCTCGCCCACACAATATTAATTACCTGTGCCAGCTTGTACTAATTCATTTTCCTTGCACCTCAGTAGAGGAAGACGGTGTTTGAAATAAGTAGTGTCAAGATATGGTGTAAAGAAGTTATGAATTCTCCAAAATTGCATTTTTGGGGCAGGGAGGTGGAGGGGGGGGAGAGAAAGAATAACACCTATAAGTTATGCTTCGAACTCAGTTTCATTCACTGAGTCATGTAAATAAATATCCAGCCAGTTTGGTCCCCATCCCAGAGCAACCCTAATTACTCATCTATAAACAATGCAGACAAGCCATCGCTCAACGCCGCGTGACGCCTCACGGCCACACGCTTTGCATCCTACCTGGGCAAATATGAAAATGAATATAATCTGCTATATTTTTTAAGGGTAAAGTTATCTGCAAAGCCCAGTGATTCATGAGTTCTTCAAACGTACATAAAGTGGTTTAGTGAAAGCATTTCCTAAGGGCCTGATCCAGTCATGCTTCTCAAACCCTCTGCAGTTGTCTAGACTGGAACAGAAAGGTCATTCAGCCACTGAAGGCCAATCCATCACTCCCATTAAAAAAGAAAATACCTAAACTGCACCAAAGGTTCAATTTGTGGATCTGATGGGGAGATACTGAGAAAACAGCCAAGGTCCTCCTTTCCAAGGAAGATGAGGTCCAACACAAAACCTGTAACTTTCCTGGGGCTTGTTTTGAGGATCTGAAGCAGGAAGCCAGAAGACGCCAGGAAAATTCCTGCCTCGCAGCACATCTCTTGTTGTCCACCTCCTTTTTTTAGCATGCCTGGTCAGTGCTGCAATGCAAGGAGCTGCTCTGCTTCTCCATACAGGGAACTTTTCTCTCTGCCTGCCTGCCCTCAGCATTAGGGAGCTTGTGTATATAAAATTCAGAGCTTATGCATGTCTGATGACAGGAAAAGTCAATTCCCATCCTGGAAGAGTCTCCCCCTACCTAGAGCTTAAGATGGAGGATCCCCCTTTCTCCAGGCTACAAGTGGCCTCTTCACTGCTCTGTGCCTGCTGACATGTCTGCTGCAGGAGAGCCCCATGGTGATACTGAAGATATTTTCTGCTTTCTCCCTCATCAGTAAATGGAGATGTCCAGGTCACCGTCGGGAAATGCTCTCATCCCTCTATCACCCCCTTAGCATTGCTAAGGAACATCAAGCTGGAAATTCACCCTATACCTGGGGGATTCCCTGTGTGCTTCAGACTCAGTGGGGGGACTTCAGCATCATTACGTTCAGACAGTCAGGGCCAAAGGAGACTTCACAGGGGCCAGTTGGGAAAACCCAACAGGACATCACACAGCTGATGAGAACAGGGCATTTTTCCACCTTGAACACCAGTAACTCACTGAAATGCTATGGGTCAGCAGCAAAAGGGGCTGGGTATCAATGCCCCAGTGAGTGAGCGAGCTCCCTTTAAGTAGGGAAGAACACAAAGAAACCAGCATGGGGACTGACAGTGCGGCTTGAAAAATGTATTCCAGCTGCTCTTCTTAAACTGCAAGCTATGGCCTAGTTGTTTGTGATCACAAACATTTTTAGAGGCATTTCTGGGGGCTGGTAGGACCTGCCTCCTCCAGACACAGACGTTTCAGGGAAAAAAAAAGGCGGAGGAGAAAAGAAAAGGTGACCTCCTCCTGGATCTCATCTTTTCCATTTGGATTTCAACCACCAGAACCATTACCAAATAAAATGTCAACTTTTTTCCCTTGTTCATTAACCTTTGATGCTTATTGTACAGCCAGTTTCAGTGCTCATGGGGGACTTGGGAGGCTCAAATCACAGCATTCATTTTACTCAGGGCTTAGGCACAACTTGAACCTCAGTCCAGAAAGGAGGGAGGGAAATGGCTATCAGCCCAATTCTGCCTCTTCAGTGGTTTACACATTTAACAAAGATTGAATTTAGAGAGAAGGGGGACCCCCAACTTAGTAATAATTCCCTTCACAAGTCCTACCATAATTAAAAAATAGAGGCAAGGTCATGACGAGTGCTATTGAAAATAACAGACAGACCTGTAATTATAGCAGGGCCAGCTAAACCAAGGGTTAAAGGTCTCTTAACACTCTGTCAGCATTTCCACTATAACCCCTCAGTTTCAGGGGTTTACAGCTCACACATAAATATTTGCTGCAGGCCAAAAATGGCACGGTCAGTAAAAGGAGGTAAATTTTATTTATATATTTATAAAAAACGGCCTGGCTCTGCAGCAGTGGCATGTCCCTCACCAGCACTACCAGCACGATTCATGGGGATGAGGAGGGAGAGCTGACAGTCCCAAAAGTGATAGCGTATGGGGTGGGTGGAGGAGCTGGAAATACATTTTACTGAGTGCAAGTAGCTCCAACTCCACAGAAACCCTGTACAGAGGCAACGATCTGCAAATAAAGTATATATTATAAAGCTGAATCCTTAAATAATAGGGCCGTATTCCTACCATGAATTATACAGATAATCACTCCCACTGTTCAGCCAAGCATGCACATAAGTCTTTGTAAGATGAAAACCCAAGGCCTTGCTAGCATATTGGTTTAACTTAAATCAGTACTTTAATTGATTTATTTAAGCCAGTACCAAGCCCAGCATGACTCCCTGATTTTTGCCGAAGAGTAGCTTAGTTCAGTTTAGTTTAAAAAAGCATATCTCAATATTTTTTTTTAAAGCATTCCTTCCTCCCTTTTTTCCTATCTTTGTATTTATGTGACCCTGAATTGACATTAGTTCAGTGCTTAAGGATTAGAAGAGGTAAACTGGTTGTGACCTTTTCCAGGGCTCCTTTCCTTGAGGGGCTGAGATGCTGCCAGTGGTCCATGGCTGAAGCAACCACTTGCACCCCCTAAATACAGCTGCTTACAGGTTGGGGAGCCTAAGCTGCTGCTTCCATCCCTGAAAAATCCTATTTATTTTTCTTTAAAAATCTTCCAGAAAGCTTCTGGTCCTCAGGAAAAAAAAGAGAGACCTTCACAGACCCAAACTAACATCATCCAGAAAGATCAGAAAACCACACCAGCAAACACAAAGAGCCCTAAATTGTATAAAACAAAACACAACACAAACCTTTCTCTCAAACTGGCGTGACATAAAAGACAGCTTCCTGACTTTTGGGAGGTTATCTCACCATTTTCCAATGCCTGCCATTAGTAATCAAAATAAAGGCAGTTTGACTTGCAGCCAGAGTTTCTCCATTGCCGGCTGGTTCAAATGAATTGCTCTTCTCACACAGCTGCTCATCACCCTCAATCTTCAGTCGAGGCTTTGGGCTAAGTTAAAGGGAGTAGTGGCAGAAAAGCCAGAGCACTGAATGATCCTGGATCTAGCAAAATTCATTTAATGGAGCTTTTTGATGGTCCAGAATTGAATAGAGGGAAAAACTCAGCTTAAATTATTAACCAAGCAAACCTTTCCAGAAACTATAATTTTCATCTGTACCTAAAACCACCACAAAATAATACATTTCTTTTCCTCGCTAACTTAAGCATATTTTTCAATGTGATCCTAGAGGTGCTTGGGGTTTTTTTAAGTGAAATAATATTGAGAATACATAACTTCTTTTTTTTTAAAGTTTCTAGCAAAATATTTATTGTGCAAGACCCAGAAGATAAAGAAGATGCAACTGTTTTTCTTGGTTTGTTTTGAGGTTATTTACTTAGCACTAAGCACCTCATTTTTCTTGTGTACAAAAAGTAATTATGCAGTCAAAAGAATTATGGCCCACATACTTCAAAACATATGAAAAATGTAAAACTTTATTACATACATTAATTTCTAACAAAGGACGTCTCCAGCATCAGTGTAACTGGTATAAGGCAGATAACTGATGTATGGTATATTCGTTGATGTTCCTCCCAAATGGGTTTTATAAAGGCAAACAAACAAATAAACAATTTCTTTCCTTATGTCTCTCTCTCTCTCCTATAAATTTCAACAGCCTCATACAGGGGACTGTAGGCTTAGAGGAGGGGGTTGTCTGTGAATCTCTTTTTTATTTATTTATTTATTTTTATTTTATTAAGCTAAAATATTCTGCTCAAGCAATCTATTCACCATGCTTTTGCTTTCTTATATTTCCATCCCGTGTTTTTTAAACCGGGCAACCCCATCTCCTGCCCATACCACCAGCCAGGCTGAACCCAGCTTTCCTGCCAAAGGCAGCTCCCCTGGCTCCCTGCTTTAGGGTAGGCTGCAGGGCCAGGATTGGTCCTGACCTCCTGATCAAGCAGCTTTCTACATGCATTTGGAGCAGAGGTCTGTTTAGTACTACTATTTTCCTCCCCCTTCCTCCCCCATCGGTTGAATTTTTGTGAGCAGGGCAACCTCATTCCTACTAAATCAGCTGGGCTGAGAGGCCAAGGCAGGAGTTGTAAAACCAAAGTTCACAGCATCCTTATCTTTAGCTGAGCCACTTTAACTTTCTAACTATACATCTGGGTACCATATTCAAGAGGAAAAGGATGGCCATTTAAAATGTCAAGAATAACTGCAATCATTTCTCCTCAGCGCCTCTCTTGAAGAAACAAAACAAAATTGAAGTATGAAAGAGAGATTCAAGGAAGTCCTATCGTTTTAAGTGAATGAAGAAAAGAAAAACATTGCTTTTTTAATGGTAAGACAACAACCTAACTAAACAAAGACCTAATCTTCCAATACACATTTATTTGTTCCTGCTACTTTCAATGCAATTAGAGATAAATATGTAAGTTTTTCATGGTACCTTCTCTTACTTATAGATGTGTCATAGTAGTAGAAGTCCAGAGAAAAAGGTTTCATAGCATCTACCAAATAACACACACAAGTAAATACTGGAAGTTTCTATTTCAGTCATGCAGAATTACCACACTAATTCAGCCAAAGACAAACTCCTGCATCCTGATTTATGCACAGTCCTCCTTCAACACAGATGATTTCAGTATTTCACAGTGCTCTGTCAGGGTTTAAGGACTTTAGGAAGAATCTTGGCAGCTTCTTTTGGAGAAGATAGCTCTGCTTGTGTCACACTTCTGCTCTGCTCTTGGCATGTCTGGGCACCAAATGGGACAGCTGCTGGGATGGCATTACTAAGCCTTAAAATCTAACATTAATAATGACGACACAGTCCATTTGTGTCTTGGTCTTCATTTACAGAGTCTGGGCTCAGCCAGGTGGATGGAAGTCTTAAAAAAACATTGAAATCCCCCAATAAAGTTTTAGGTTTGACCTCTCTCCATTTGGTAGAAGTTTGAACTTGGTGCAGCCTTGAGGCCCATCTTCAATTAAAGTGCAGTATTTTGGGAACACATGCCAAAGAAGAGGGTAAGACCTATTTCAGGTTACACCTGACCCATGAGAATCAAAGCAACCCTAATGGCTGAGAGCTTTAGAGCCAGGGAGCCTCTCCAGGCTACTTGCTACCTTTAAAATCTGAAGCCACAAGGCTCTCTATTCTTCTGCATCTTCTTTAGCCCTCTCTCCCTCCTCCTGCTACCCATGAAAGAAAGCTTTTGGTATTTTCAATGTACTCATCACAGGTATCTCAAGAAAAGCAGACCAGTGCCAACTCTCAATGGCTTGTTTGTTTTGGGGCTGAAATCTATCCACTTCCATTTCAGGCATCCAAAGGCTGAGCATCCATTTGACATGCCTGGCCCCAACAATCACAGGGGCTTGGTGGGTTAAAAAATGCTAGGATTTCATTTTATTGCAGGGATATTATTCATTCTTGGGAAGGTTCAAAAGTACATGCGTCAACTTATGTCATCAGGGTCAAGCAAAGTGGCATGCAGAATCATAGCCAGATTGCATCGGCGGAGGGGTCTGGAGGCAGAGCCAAAGAGCACAGAGAAAGTAAACTGTTTTTTAGGATGCACTCTGGATCACTTCACTCTTCGGCAAGGGAAGAAAGGGAGGAGGTAAAGGATCCCTGCTGTGCCTGTTGCCGTGAGCAGTGGGAACTGAAATCGAGTTGTGCAGATTTCACTAAGCTTTCCCCTGCTTTTTGCCCAGTGACATGCCTATGGGTAAAGACCATCAAATAACAATGCCTCCTCGATTGCCAAAACGTGCCTCCAACATATACCAGCAAGCCCACAAGTACACACAGACATGCACAATAATAGCATTAGATGCCATTAACAGGCTTTAGTCTTGTTTCTTTTCAGTGGAAAAACTATTTGACATCCCTCAAGCCCAGGCTCAGCACTGCTTGACCCTTTCCCTTCCCTGTCTACATTAAAAGAACAACTAAATAGCTGCACGGAGCGAGCCAGCCCCTCCTCACTCCAGGTGTCTGTATTTTACTTAGGGCCCCAAGCTTGATTCAGCTCCTACAGTTTCTGACAAGCTTCAGCTGGCCCTCGTCACCAGACAGGCAGATCAATTAACAGAGGGATTTTTCTTCCCTAGCTCTCTTCCTGGACCTTTAACCCCTTGTGTGTCCTAATGCTCTGTGAAAGAAGGGCAAAAAGCAAGTGCTAGAAAAATAGAATTGCCATTTAAAGCTATGCTTTATTCCTCCCCAACCCCCTGTTCTTTTGCTTTGTCTACCATCTCAGAACCTCAGCTTTCCATAAAGATGCTTCGGCTTGTTCAAAACTTCGCAGTTTTTTTTGCACCAGACTTTCAGTTTGGAAATTCCCTTTCCCTCTTACTCTTCTTTGTAAAAATTCTCTTTATATTTTGCTATTGAAAGGGATGAAGCTTAGTGTTTTCTTTAGGGTGGAGAATTCTTTTCCACTTATAAATTTTTTTTTTCTCCTTTTCCACTGCAACATTTCTTCCAGATTGCTACATGGAAAGGCCAAATTCTGGCTAACAAGCCTAAGACCAAGCCTGTAGCTGATGCTCTGCAAGCTTTCTTGAAAAGCTATCAAATACAAAGCCCATTTTGTGGATCGGAAGGAATGAGAAAAAAAAACTGGATAGAAGAGAACAAGGAAAAAAAGGTGTATGTTCAAAAACTGCAAAATAAAAAGAAAATGAAATAATTTAAAACTTGAAAAACCTGAAAAAAAAAAGATGGTTACAAGTAGCCCTGTGCAAAAGAAACAATGTAAACACTGGCAATTTTATTTTGCAATTTAATTATACCTCCGTTCATCTTTGGAAAGAGTGTACAAGAAAGCATGTCAATGGCATGAGAACATCCTTCAGCAACAGCAAAACATAATAAATAAGTTTAATTGCTACTGATAATAATTAGACATTTCTGTGAAAAACAGTTCCCAGAACTACTGAAAACCATTGAGAGAAAGAAATGTGATAGCTACTACAAGGAAATCTATTTAAATGCATCCATAGTGATAAATAATTTACAACCGGTGAGGCAAGGGGTTTTGGGGTTTATTTTGGGTGGGTGTTTTTTTTAAGAAACCCAAATTCCTTAGGACAAGCCTATAACATTACTTGTACAAATGGGTTCTGCCCATCATTTTAGTGATAAAGTAGTACCACAGCAATAATGATAATAATAATTAATGACAAATAATGATAAAAAAATAAACACAAGGTAACTTGCTGATCTCAGCATGCTTCAGTAACGCTATACAAAATAACAAATCTAAATGTGAAGAAATAAACATTGCTCTTTCTCTAAATAGCCTTCACCTGGTGAACTACATCTCAGCCTTAAAATACTTCATTTTATTAGGCAGAGAAGAGTTTTAACTCTTACTTACAGACAATAGTTTCCAGGTATCTATTCTCTGAACCCAGGTATATGTGCTTTCTCAGGATTACGTAGAAAGAAAAAAACAGAATGAAAAATCCCCCACTGAAGTGGACATGATAGATGTGAAGTGTTGGGCAGAGTTAAGGGTATCACATCTTCCCTGTGGCTTATAGTGCACCATTCTCTGAGCAAGGAAGGAGAGGGAGGGCAGCTGGTAATCTCTCACTCTATTTGAGGAATCCTTATTGAGGACTTGGGAGCCAAGAGTTACTTCTTGGATGGATGGATGGATGGATGGATGGTGTTTAAAGTTTTCAGCGCTTGTTAGAAGACACGAAGTCACTGGTAAGAAATGATAAACAGTGAGGGCAGGTCACTGATGCAAAGAGAAGTGTAAAAACATATCTTTGGATAAACAGATTGTAGGGAATACTTGCAAAGGGGAGGGCTCTCTCTTGGAAAGAAATAGCTCCAGAAAGAATATGGCAGGGTGGTGAATGCTCAGCTACATATTAGTTCTATAGCTGGAAGGGTAACTTCAGTCCTTAGGATATATAAACAGGGGGATATAGCCTAGCAGATGGAGGTAATATTATCTTTGTCTGTGGCACTGGTGTGACCACTAATGGAATAGTGAATCTGGTTCTGGTGCCTATGTTTCAAGAGGCTGTTGATAAATTAGAGCCAAGAGCCAAGAGAATGGCTAAAGGACTAGAAAACACTGGGAGGATTAGAAAACAATTGTGAGAGGCTCAAGAAGCTCAGACTGTTTAGCTTAATAGAGAAAAGGTTAAGGAGTGATTTACCCACAGTATACAAGAGCCTTCACAGGAAACAGAAATTTGATGGAGAGCTCTTCAGTTTAACAAAGACATACGTAAAACAAGATCTAACGTCTGGAGGTTGAAGCTAGGTGAATTCATACCAGAAACTAAGGGGAATTTTTTAACCATGAGAGTGCTTAGCCATGGGAGCAGTTTACTCAATATTGTGGTGGCTTCACCATGGTCATATTTCAGTGTCAGCTTTCGAAGGTCTGCTGAAAGATATAGCATCATATAAAGGAAAAACTTTCAAGGACTTCTGCGGCCTTTGCTAGGCAGAAAGGCAAACTAGGTAATGGCATTGCTTCTTTCAACCTTTAGCATCCAACAATTTATAATCTATGCTTTATGTCTAAACATTCATAGCTATCTGCACTGATGTGTAACAGTGTTCCTGTTATTAAACCCCCTCCCCACACACACACACTTCCATTCGTGCTCTTAAACTGTTACCAGGGAATACAGGACATGACTCTCACATGACAGACACGATGCTGAAACCTTTCTAATTTACTTGTTGCTTCTTTCAGATCAAGCCTGGTTTGACGTTGCTAAAAACAATGACATTTTTTATTACTTTACATCATAAGTGCAGGTTGCCAGTGATTGTTCTACATCTTTTTTTAGTCAGATGATGCCAATTTTTTCCTTTTTTAATCTGAGCAAAGAAGTTGCCAGTAATTAATACTGTTGTCCTCAGATGGTTGTGGAGGGGAGCTCAGTGGGTAATAAAAAAACAGGGTGTTTTTGAAATAAGTTTGCAAAGGCACCACTATAAACTTAAAAAGTCAACTCTCCAAAATGTAAAACTGCGTTACAGGTGCTGACCTACTCTCAACCCTGCTCATCATGCAGCTCATTAAAATACAAGTCTACTGAGCAAAATAAATGCAATTCTACCAAGGCTTCGATAACATTCCTGAGAGTACACCTCTCATTTTTACTTCTTCATACATCCCTGCAACACTTTGCACACACAGTCAGTTACTGCAGATTGGTTTCTTGTTGAATCAACAGTGTCTGAAGATAGTGCCCCTTTGAAAGTTAAAGTTAGGATGAGCAGGGCGACGGGCTGATCAATCCTATGGTCCCAAACATTTGTCAAATGGGATTTAATGAAAGAGGAGTGTCCTTGCTAACATGCTAAATCCAGCCTGTAATCCCCAGTATAACAAGAAAACAAAGACGTTTCCATCCCCTCTTATATCAGGAATAGAGATAGGATGATGGAATGATGTGAACATAAAATAATTGTACACACAGAAGCCTATGCAAAAAGGCTTTGTTTGGAAGTGCTGGAAAGCCACTCACCCCGAAACAATGGGGCAAATTAGCATGCATCCAGCCCAAGGGTGCAAGCAGCACACACATGCACTCCCAGTGACGGATGCTTAGCTCTTGCTGGGAGGTCACCACTACGAATCTTTCTTGAGAAGGCAGCATGTCAGATTTCAGACACTTTCCCTACAAATGGGCTTTTGCAGCTCAAAGGAGGAGGGGGGGAGCTTTTCGATCCAGATAATAAAGTCCATTTACATGAAAAGATGCCGCTTTCAATGACATGATTAATTTCGGAAATACCTGGCATCTGAATGAAGCAAAGACTTCAAGAGATGACTGATGATGAGAAAAGATAATTAGGCAAATGTCAAGAGTCAGTGTTTTGATTGGTGACTGAGAGGCTGGCCTGACTAGGTTATCGTATACTCATTCCAGATGGAAATGAAAGGTCTTTTTAGGGGGAACAGGATGATCTCTTCATGGTTAAACATAAACTCTGTTTAAGCCTAGATTTCTCCTGTGTTTTGCTCCTAGGAAGACCTCCTATCCTGGCAAGTGCTCTACCTGAATGGTCCTGGACCAATCTTGCCCCACTTGAGTCTTAAGATGTTTTAAACACGAATAATTTAGTTTGCATTTTACTCCTGCAAGATTAGAGTGGATTTAGATTTTTCAAAACGTCCGGGGCTGCCTTCTTCCCAGCTCTCCAAAGCTGGAAGATAATACAGGCTTTTTGCAAGGAAAGCAAAAGACAGTCCTTTTCCCCAAAAAACACTTCCCAAACATGCCTGAATATCTCCCCTCAGCTTCCCACGAAATGCCTGGGGTAGCGACTGCCATTGAATGCTGGTGCCCTCCACAGGACAGATAAAAAACCGAAGAGGATGCCGGGGACCCCGGCTTGGTGTACTCTGACAGGATTGCCTTGTTGAGATTGACAGATTATCTCCCCCTCAGAAAAGGGAGCATTCACAAGGCCCTCTCCCTAATCCATCACGGCGCTCCAGACCGCGCTTGCCATCGCTTGCCCCTTCTCCTCACATGCTGCTTTTGATTTGTGGGATGTGCTGGCTTTGTGCAGGCGCATTTAATCCTCAGCAGGAAAACTGCCGACACTCGAGAGACCTCACCGGCTTTCCAAACCGGTTTTCAGAGGAGCTCAAAGCACCGCTCCCTTCACTTCTCTATTGTTGTGGCACAGACCAAATAGCAGGCCTGGTTCACCATCCATTGAACCAGCAAAGACCTCCTCTGCGAAGGCAGGCTCGAAAAAGCTGCGGACGAAGCACCGGTCTGCTAAGTCATAACTAATTCGGCCAGCCATCCAAGGCTGAGGCTGCCATTAGTTAATCTTCATATAATTTGTTAAAGTAGGCTTTATGAAGTACTGGAAATAATTGTCTCCCTCCCCCCTCCTGAATCCTGCAGCCGCGCACGGTTAGGGGTTTAATAACAGACTGTATCGCACAGTCAGAAACGCTGAAGGTTTTATAGCGGTGCATTAGCCAGAGGTGGATAACCTATCTCTAGAGGCTTGATTGACTGGAAACATATTCTTAGCCTGCTTAAAACTGCTTAGAGTGTGTCACAGAGGTCCCCCAAAATAAAACGTTCAGTGTATTTAGTGAAACCCTACACCCTAAGTACATGTAAGGGCACTGTAAGATACTAATTAGGTTGTAACATAAAACACCGTAAAAAGCAAAGCATGACATACAAAAAAAAAAAAAGAAAAAAATGTTTCAGCCCTAGCCAGCTCTTTCATGTTAGAGAAATACATTAAAAATATATTCACAGTAAATATTCTGGGGCTTTGAATAACTCTGTTTCTCTTAGTAGCCTGTAGCTGGAAAAGATTGATATTGCTCATTATGGAAAAAACTTCCACTTAAAATTGTCTTCAAATACTAGAAACTATCCTTATTTACTTTTCCTTAAAAAAAAGAAAAAAAAAGAAAAAAAATTAAAATTCCTCTAGCACTAAAACTAGCAAATAATCATTACCAGGACACTGGTTAAGATAGGCACGCCCAGCTTTTTCTCCTGTCGATCTTTTTCACAGGAAAGGTGAGGAGAAGGATGAAAATAATGTTACTCATGATGGCACACAACACGTAAATAATAACAGTAATTTCCAAAGGGTAACATACCTCAGAGCTTTTCCCCTGAAATTTAAAATTAAAAGTATTGTTCAAACACCTTTGGCTGACACATTAGCAGAGAGTTAGCTTTTTAAGGTAAAAGGCTTCAGTTTCATCTCATGAAATTACTCGCAAACCATAAAAGCAATGCTTTACATCTTTTTTAGCATCTGCAAATTCTTAAATTCTTAGTATTTAACTTTTTATACACCAGTTGCTGATCAAAAGATTTTCTCCATACGTATGCATGTTTCTTCTGTCATCTAATGCTACTCATCTATACCCCATTGCATAAATCAGAAACACTACTTCCTTAATAGTGTTGGCATTAGTCTAACTTTAAAATGTTTAAGAATAAAATTATTTACATGTATCACAAATATATTAACATAAACCACGTGTGATGTACTGAAAGAAGTAGAACTCAGCACTGTCAAGCACAGAATTTAAATTTATCAAACAAAATTAAGTGTACACACGTAGTCTTGCAGAAAGAAACTCTAGGTGAGATCAATTCCACTGCCTTAAAAAATCATTTGTAATGGTATATGCATATATAGCTATGTATATATTTTGCATTGCAAAAAAAATAACAGTATAGATTTCAATATTATCATACCACTGCCAAAAGCTACCTTTTGAAAAAGCCTTGCCATTCTTGCAGATTATTGAAAGAAATGAAGTGCTAATTTAATAAATATGTTGCTAGCTGTGTTCAAACTAAACACCATTAATGTATGCTTGTTGTTGTGTGTGTGTAAGGTTATAGATTGCAAAAACCCCTACTAGGAAAAAAAGCTGCCTTTTCTCAATGAATATATTCTTCTCGGGATTTTATAGCTTTGCTTTAATGTGAACGGTCACTTTTCCTCCTTTGTTTGGAAAGGTACAGTTTATATTTCTTCCCAGTTTTAGCATTTCCCTTGAAGGTTTTTGTGATTAACAATATAATATTTTTATTGAGTTATTTCCCACACAAATGACTGGGCCCGAAGGGTATTCTAGGTTTACAAGATTTTACTAATAACTATGCTCCCCTTTGTATTAAAGCTGCTAATTAGTGCTTTTAAACAGCTCAACATTTAATTCTTTGAAGGCACCATATCAAGGGCTGATATAAAACTGTTTATGTAGAAGGATATATAAAATAAGAAGGTGTTAAACCTAACACAAATTGAGTGGCAGGGGGTTCCCTAAAGTGCTAATTTTATGTTTGTTTTCGTCTCATTTAAAGTTAAGATGTCTGCATTATAACAGTGATGTGTAACATGCTGTACATACAGATTAAGCAAAATGTGTCAATTTATGAAGCTTATTTGCCTGGAGAGGTAGCCACCAGGAGTTTAATCAGTGATTTTATGCATGTGCATATATATAAATATAAGTGCGTGTTTTTGCATGTGGGGATACAAAAATGTGTGTTGTGTATACTTAGACATGTGAGCGACCACACACACAAACACATTTGTATGTCCACATTAGGTAGCTTCTCTATGTCCCTGCATTTCAGTGATTATAGAAAACTTAAAACTAATTAATTATTTGAGATATTTCATTTAAATAATTAAATATTTCATTTCATTTAAATATATTGTGAGATTTTAAAGCCACATTTTACTTAATTGGTATTGGTAAACTGAGCTGATTTATATGAACTGCTAATATTAGATGGCTGTAATCGAGAAATAAATGACTTGTGAGCCACAATTTATCCTTCTTTTATCTAAGTTAACCTTCAAAATGTCCCAGAAATTAATTTTAAATACGGGAATTTTTCTCTCAGAAGTGCTGAATGTCAATTGGAAAACTGCTTCTTCGGAAACTAAATATAAAAATTTCCATTTTTCATCAAAGTCATTGTTAATGTAAATACAATTTTGAGCACTGCATTCAACAAGGTTTTAACAATAATCTTGTGAAGTGAATTTCAGAGTTCATAAGGAACTGTGAATTGAGCGAAAGTCTCAACTGTCCATCTTCAGCTGACCTCACATCACTTCTTGAGAACACCACTGCTGCACTCCACCCTCTGCAACCACTTTTGGAGGGGTGATAATTGCTTTTTGATATATCCCCATAGATTTCTATAAGACACCACAATATCATTCAGACATGAGAGACCAGATCTTAAGACGAGCTTGGTGCAGAATCCCACCCAAGCTACGTGGTCTTGGTGCTATTAATCAGTTTGCAGGTCTTAAGCTATTACAGGTGTACTCATTTCAGGGTTCATGTGCAAAACTGATGAGAATTTATGCAACCTAGTGGCTGTGCATAATTATGTACTAAATGTAATTTACATAGTACCAAAAGTGTCTGATGCAAACTTTAAGATGGAGAATGTCTCTAAGGTAAAGCTGCAAGAGGGGTTAAAAAACACGGAAAAATACCAGGTAGGATAAAAAATACATCAATAAAATCTCTTTAATGCTACATCCTATTTCAAAGAAGTGGAGATTAAGATCTAAATATCCACTCTTTGCATTGTATAATGAACTTGTTTTTAGAGTTCCTTTCTTAAACATTCAGCTCTATCTTTTCACTTTCAATAGGTGAGTATTAGACATCAGCATCTGGCTATACTGGCCATTGTACAAACACATGCTAAAAATAGATTTTCCCCACAGATAGCAGTCTAAGTAAACTGCCAGTTCATGGAAAGATGATAATGTAAGAAGAAAATAAGTAATAACATCCTTGTGGGGTTGTTACTTCAAGAGCAGTGCTTCACCACAATGCTATGTTTATCTAGGCAAGCATTTTTCTCTTTGTTGAATGAATCACTTATTTTGCAAACAATACTACAAATGTTTCATTCTTTTTATTTTATACTTATGTACGAAGGTGGTGGCTAGAAATGAACCGAGTAACCTCAAAATTTTCTTAGTATGATCTTGAGAAAAATCCAGTGTGATTTTTACAAAGTCTATTTCAAAATGTTCATTAAAGAGTTACCTCATTCCCAAAGTACATGATCAGCTGACACTGCCAAAGCAGAAGTAGGAAAGCTGTCCCCACAGCTTCAGGAGCAAATACTAGCATTTCCATCTGATTTATGCATACCATCATACGCTGAAGTATCTAGAAAGACATGCTTTTTTTTTGTGTTCAAAACTGCAGGTGAAATTACATATATGATGTTTTCTCGTTGCCTAAGCATTAGAACCTAAAATACACTGACCTCCCATTTTCATGGCTTTTGTTTCTCTATTTCTAAACTCAGCTTCCCCTGGAGAGCCTCTGTGAGCAAGAAAAATTGGAAAGTTGCCCTGACTTTCATTCTGCCCTAGCACATGTGTTGCTATGCTTCAGAGCAGCCTAGAGGCAGCTTCAACAAATAACATCTGGCAGTTTGCCTCCAAGACTTGCATTTATCCTACCGAACTTCAGGCACACACACTGAGGCATCTTTGGTGGGAGCCCATCACTTTGTTTCCTCTCTGGGCCAGAAAGAAAGGCAGCCACATTGAAAATGGGCATCCCCAAGGCGTATGGGATTTGGTTTTCTTTATAAATCAATCTCAGAATAGAAAAAAGAAAGGCAGTTATGATGTGAAATATGGATGAAGTAAAAATGGGAGAGCAGCTCTGCCATTCTTCTCTTTGCAACTTAGGAAGCCTAGCCATTAACCCCAAAACATCAGCATTTTTACAATAGATTGAAAGGTGCCACTGGCTTTTACCGTACAGTGCCAAAGAGTTGCCCATAGCTAAACATCTAGGAAAGTCAGAAATAGTCTGGCTTTGTATGGCCTAAGTCATTTATATTACAGTGAGACACACCAGTTTTCTCCTTTGCTTCTGTGTGAACTTACTATACTGAAGAGTTGCCTCATACAACTGCATGACAGTCTAGTTCCTAATGAATCCCACCTGACTGAAATGAATTAGGTCTGGGAATATGCGTTCCAGATTATTAACCAGCACCTTTGCAAGTAACTTACCATCCACATTTATTAAAGATATTGGGTGATAATTTGTGCAGTGTTCTGGATCTCTCTCTAGTCTAAGAATTATGGTAATTAGTGCTCAGAGAGAGGATGTCACTCGTATGTTTCTCAGGGTGCAGAGAATAGCATATCATTACACTCCTTTAAGATTTGAGATGGATAACTCTAATGCTATTCTTATTTTTTAACCTTGGCCAGCTGTGTATGGATGCTGGCTCTGAGCAGCTCAGGAGACTTGTGCTCCATCTCCAGCTTTGCCAGCTTGGGACAGTGCACTGCTTGCTTTGACCTGGCCCCTCATTTCCAATTGCAAAAGAGAATTAAGTTCTGTTCAATTCCAGCAGGGACTTGCTCAAGAGGAAAAGCCAGGTTTCATGAACTGCATGGAATAAAAGGTACCTGTACCTTCAGTGCATGGTGCCAGGTGAGGATCCAATTATAGTTTAGAGATCTGTATAGTGAAAGGCCATTCCAGAAGGAAGAATCAACAAGGAGCTCTGCCTGAGTTTACTACAAGTAATGGTGTTGGTGCTATAGGGTGACCACTCTAAAAAGACCTTGAAAGATGGAGAAAAGGGCATGAGATAATAAACAATCTTTTTGGAGACTTCAGGAGATACCAGAAATCCCATCTTCAAATTCTGGGAGATAATTTAAGAAAGAAGAAAATTGTAAACTTTCCCAGAAACTTAATTATTAAATTTGATTTTGTAAATGAACTTTTAATTCCCAAAGTCCCCAGAAGTGTTCTGGCAGTGGTCCCAAGTAATCAGTCTGCCAGAATTACCCAAATCAAAGGGCTTACTAGTAACACTCACATCTCAAAATTTCGAGACTTTAGCCATGTTCTTCACCTGATTTACAATGACCCTACAACATTACTTGAAAATCTCTGTCTGTTTGGTTCCCTTGCTGGAACATGACACCTTCATACCACTTTCCTGGAAGAGAAAGGTATACATGTTGCCATATCTTTATTTGTATGCGCACTCATGCAGACATTCAAAGGGCTGTGAAAATAGTACCATCAACCCAATTTTCTTCACCCCTTTACAAAACTTTCCCTCGGCTTATTTTATAGCTAGTCATTAAACAGTACAATAATTTCCATGGTGCTATTTTGGGGGATGAAAAAACAATTTCAACTTTTCCCTTCAACAATATATTCCTGCTTGACTTTCATCAAAGAGTTAAACAGCCAAGGGCTTTTAGCATCTCATTTCACTTACACACACAGGCCATTATAACCTGCATAAACAAGGATGACAAGTTGAGATTAATGAAGGTCCCAAAGTGACAGAACAATTTAATTGTCAGAAATCATAGGAGGTGAACTTTGCCAGTGTATTTATATAAAGCTGCCATAGTCTAAAAACTTCCCTAATTGATTATGACCAATAAGTAATAACACTGGAAGCAGTTTTCTGGTATACAAATAAGAAATGACCCAAAACAGTTAATAGTGGTATTAAGATGCATAATATAAAAATATTATATTGATAGAATAAATTATCAATAACACTCTGCAAATAATGGTAGTGTTTACACTTAATAGCAGAGCAGAGTAAATGCAGCCATGACAAAAGTCAAACGAAACAGTCTGGCTTTAGAAAAGCAACTTGCAACAATCAGGCAGGAAGCCTTACAGTGATATGACTACAGTAGAGGCAAGCATGATCCATGTGGATCTGAAGAGCAACCCTGTTAGTTCTTCTCTCTCCTCTGCATGACTTTAAGAAACTTTGAAACTTTACCTATTGTGCATTTATTTTCAACCAACACATATACCTGCTCCAATACTAAGCAAGGGGGACAAGGCATGCAAAATCTCACTTCTGAACTTTGAAGGAGTCAGCAGGTAATTCAAAGCTCAAAAATACATCCCAAAGCTCTTTGTGTTACCAAATTCCACATCCCCATTCAGTGATTACCTAAGCGTACTATTGCCTTTGGAGCTCACCACCTCAGCTGGAAGGCTGTTCAACGTGTTCCCTTGCCTTTCTATGATCATATCTCCTAATTTTTCACTTCTGCATATCCTGTCTTACATTTCACTTCTATCTTCTAGTCAGGCTTCTCCAATGATTCCAAGCAAATCATCAAACAATTTGAATGATAACTCTTCAAGAGCTGGAATAACCTCTCTTTTATGTGTTTTTTTCCTTCTTCTATTTCAGAAGGTAAGTAACTAAGTGTGCTGACAGTGTTCCCTCTTTTAAGTATAAAGAATATCTCTTCATTCCAGTAACATTTTACTTAAATGGCTACCAGGGATGGCTGTGTAATTGATACTGCCTTCAAGCATGAGAACAAAATATATGGTCTATGGAGTTTCCTTCCAGTCTTACATTTCAGCGATTCTCTAATGATAAAGGAAAAAGGCAGCACTTAATGCATTTAACTCATATCCCCTCGTAGCTGCCCCTCTACATGACTAAATCAGGCTCATCACACCATCTTGCCCTCTTAGTTACAACAGCACGTGTCAACTTAGCTATTCCAAACTTCTTCCAATACACAAACCAAACAGGATACTGTAGACCAAGCTCTGCCTCAATATACATGAGCTGTTCCCATTAGATCAAAGGGAAAGGTAAATATAGCTGAGGCAGAAATTGTCTCCATATGTCATATGCAGTCTAACTGGTGTTTTATAAAATGATACTTACTGTCACCAGCAATCTGTGAAAACACTCCCAGTTTCCACAGGATCTTCCCCTTGCCATCCTTTTCAAATGCTTAGAAAAAGGTTAGATTCTTTTACAAGCAAGTTAGATTCTTTTTGCAAGCAGAAAGTATATACTTACTTTTCAACAAGAAATTGAAAACCTCAGTCCCAAATGCATTACATATTTTTGGAGTTCAGAAACAAAGTGCCCACAATTCAATTTAGATTAGTTAGGCACATCTTGATAAAAGCTGAGGTCTGACTAACCTTCCTTACTGCTGCTTTGAGCAGGGCATACACAGCATTAAGGGCAAACTCTTCCCTCTCAAGCTTAGCATCTCCTTGATGAATACATTATTTGCAGGATTTTTATCAGAGACATTTTTTTGGTTTTGGAAATGGTCAGACAAATACTTTGTATAAACCTCTTTCAGACAGTAGATAACTTCTAGCTGCTGCTTGCTGATGGATTTTCAGAAATGAATATTCAAAATTCATGATGTCTTAGCCGGTCCCTGATGTTAATTCTTTGATCAGATAAATGTGATTGCTTAGGAAAAAAAGCATGTATCTTGATGGACTGAGAAAATGACTTCAAAATGTGCTTTCACAACCAGTTAAGGTTATTTACAGGGAGGCTGGGCTTCTACAACCTCTTCCCCCCTAAAATATGTCGTGTGTTTATTTACAGAATAGGAAGGAAAATGAGCACAAATCTAATGCCAAAGGGTTAACAAAATGTAGTTTGGGGCAGAAGGCTCAGGTCACACTACTCTTGTGCAAATGTACACATTCAAGACTTCTATCATTCTTAAAATCCTCACTGGTAACAAAACCAGAGCTCCTCAGCCTTCTTAGATCACCTCCTGTAGGAACGTTGAGAGCCCAGCTTGTAACCAGGGTTGGAAAGGACAAGCTACACACATCATGTTTTGGCTCTGGCACTTTTACTTGATAAGTCCAAAACAGTCCAGTTTGACAGGCCCTTTATATGCAAGCTTGAAAAATAACCTATTTAGCATTCCCCAGCCCCAGCACATGATTTCACTGGGAAACTATGCAAAAGATACTTTGGAAATAAATATGCACAAGAAATTACAACTCTGTCTGAATGACCCCCTACCTTGGAATGTCTAGAACTGTGAGAATTATAAGGTCAGGAAATATGTACAGGCCTAGTGCCTCAAAAAGTTACTATTCCTTATTAGGAATCTGCACAGACATGGAAGCAGGATTTGTATAAACTAAAAGGAAGATTTTTTTCCTGTCTCTTACATGCCTAGTCCTTGACCTATCCCATTTATAGTTTCCTTTAAGATACTATGCCTTGCAAGTTCATTTGTTTCCTAGTAGTTCTCCAGCAGTGATCCTCAGATCCAGCCAATAATGCAGACAGAGCGGGGCTATGTAAGCAGACGCTTCAGATTTATATGCCTGTAAAATTGCAGGTATTCATTTATATCACTGCTAACTATTTTGAGGTAACAATTGCTAATGATTTCCAGGTAAAAGGTATCCTTAGTCTGTCTTAAACTCTTAAATGCAGACACAGAGAATTGTTTAGTCTTCTTTACTATAAATAGGAGGCAATATGTTATTTCAAACAAAAAGCATACCATAAACTACACACTTAATTTTGACAGATTGTGCTTTTCTATATATGGCATGGTCCTGCTGTGCTTTCATGATCAAACTCCCATTGATTTCAGCTGTGCCTCCTAACAGTGCAATTCTGAATATTGCCTTTTGTTATATTTCACACATTTTTTTTCCTAATCCTTTTCTCTGCATAAAAGTACTGTATCCTGCAATAACCAATTGCAGGCTCGCACAGGTGATAAAAAAGCCTCTTAAGAGCTGAAAAGTGCTTGCAAGAAGAAATTCCCTCCATTTCATTTTCTCTCCTCCCACCATTCAAAGGACATAATTAAACAATCAGTTCTCGAAATTAAGAATACCCCTTCAGATCATCCCCAAAATCTGCAAAAGGACTATAGCCATTTTTACATTGTAGGTAACCTTTCAGCAAGCATTTTCCTCTCTATCCCAACCTCCACCCTTCAGTTTGCAGTTAAATTGCACGGTGTGTTTATTCTTCTAGTGAACAGGCCCATTATATGACTTAAAAGTGTTAGTGTACACAGCACTGACATGTCCATTACATCCACACACACTGATATGTAGATTACAGAGAAGTTCAGGTTACTCAGTTAAGAATTTGAGCTGTGTTCTTTAAACTGAGAACAAGAAGGAAGTTCTGGTTGGACTATTTCAGTTTGTATGCTGACAATGACACTTTCTGTTTGCAGAATATGGGTCCACCAGGTCCAAGCAGAGGCAATCAGAAGGAGAGTGAGACTGAAGAGAAAGACCCAAGCTCAAATATAAATTCAAATGCTTGCTGAGAATTGCAAAAATGAGACTGAAAAAAGGAAACATGTCTTGTCTTTCTGCCAGTGTGGAAAGAGACTGGAGGGTGGGTGCAGATAACACCCACCACACAGGTCCTGGTCATGCCCAGGGGAGCCTGCCTTGTCCCTGTGTTCCATGGTCACTGTACAACCTGCCTCCTCCCTCGATCCAGGATTCACACTTGAGGACCAGACAGCCATCTGCACAAATATGAAGTTGAAATAAATAAATAAATAAACCTACAAACAAATCAAAGAAACCCTGCTGTACCAGGAGTAAGGACCAACCAGCACTCACTTACTTTCTCAGTCCTTCATAGCGGTGTGACTGAGGCAGTTTTTGCCACATGAGCCTTTCTGACTTAAGCCTACTGTTGGCTACCAGAGATTGCCAGTTTTAATAAAAATAAACCAAAAACAGTGCAAGAGGTTTTATGAGCCTTCATTCAACCTGAAAACCTAAGTATTATAACTGCCAAAGATGGCCAGTGAGTTAGAACCAGAAGACTGAAAAAATTAACTCCTGCAAGGGCTGAGACTTCTGTGTTAGACGTGGCTCTTACAAGGGCCTCAAGCCACAGTTATGAATGTGGGTTGGCAATATCACTCTGAATGGGTATAAACAACTCACATGCTGTGGGTAGCAGCACACCTTTCTCAGTGCTTTGAGACTTGTCTTTTTTTCCCTGGTAAGGTCCATGCCATGAATCATTTCAGGTTACCAGGAGATTCTTCACTGACCTCAATGGGAACAGAATGGAACCTTAAGAAGTTGTCAGAGGAGTACACTGATAAAGGCAGCTCTAGCCACATCCATTTTATTTAAAGATGTTGTTACGTGCTTTGACAGTTCAGCCCTGCACATTTAAACATTCGGTTACTGCAGCCTTAGTGAAAGTGATTCTCTCCAGCAATACAGATCTCTGGTTACCAAACATTTACTTTATGCTCTCAGAAAGATAATGTAACAACATTCAGAGTTTTCTGTTTCCAAATAAAATGAATTCAAGATATCCCCTCATGTTATTGCTACAGCTAAATTTAACTCCTTTATCTCATGCTGATCTTTCAAATAAAGTTCATTATTGTATCAGGTATGTTCACGGTTAGCAGTGATTGTTGAATTTGTTGAATATTAAACACCCTTTGCCAATAACGCTCCATATATAATTGACTGTTACAATCTTGGCTACAGCTGTTCCAATAACAAAAGCTATAATTACAATCACATTCAGATTTCTAAGATAAACACTTTGGCTTCACTAGCACAGAAAGTAGTACCTTGTAACTGTCCTGAAGACCAAAGAGAGATCATTTCTCCAAGAAAGGCCCTGATCAGTGGAAGACTGTAGAAGCTGCTCCTCTCTTTCAATTGCTGTCTCCTTTGGGATGAAACAGGCTGAAATTTCCGTGCTTTCGGGCATATTTCTAGCTGGTTAAATTTTCCAGAACTCAAAGATGAACCTTTGAATAGTATGGACTTAGATAAAACACCTTTACCACTTTCTTTAACTTTTTACAATGTTTTTATAATAGTAGGTTTTCTAATATTTATCCTTATACCAATGTAGTTAAACTTCATACATTTGAGTTGTGAAACTTGCTGTATACTATCTCCTCTTCTTTCCCATCTATCCCCTACTTGAAAAACTTTAGAGAAAATCTATTCATATGTATTTGAGTTTGGAATAGATGTTATTCTTTTCCAGAGATGAAAGTAATAGAAATTCCTTTGCCTGTGACTATAAAAATTTCTCCTGGAGCCACCATCCCTGATGCGGATGTAACGCTTGAGGACATGGTTTATTTGGCTGGTGGTGCTGGACTTGATGACATTAGAGGTCTTTTCCAACCTTAATGATTCTATGAAAATGCCTACCAAAGAGATCACCTTGATTAGATGTCACGTGCCACAATGAAGACTTAATATGCCATTACTAAGAATGTTGAGATTAGATATGAAAAACTGCAGTGGCTTAAAAAGCAAATCAGTGAATGTAGAAGTTAACTTTGGGGCATGCATTTTTTCTCAATACAAGAACAGGTTTCATAGGATCAAGTAGAAAGATATGCCTCCTTGCCCATCAAAGCAGAGGTAACTCCTAAACAAGTGCTGCCCAGAGGAAGAAAAGCACGGCTTCAGCAGAAATCTGGACCTTTTGTCCCCAAAACCTGCAATAGTATAACCCTGACTGCCAAGGGACACACTCCCTGTCTGGAATAGAAAGAAGTTTACTCTTTTCTGAACTACGATAATTCTCACAGCTGACATAGGTACAGGTCTCTGTGTTAAAATTTTATACAAAGTAGGTCATAATATCTCTGTTTAGACTTGAGGTACTATATGAATAGATACTTAAAATAGCTCAAACAGCTACCTTGTGGAAAAGACTAACAATCCCACCCTGCGCATCCAGCCTGCATTGTGGTAGATTAGGTGGAGATCTGTAAGCAGTGACATAGATAGAGTTGAACTTGTTCTGGATCTACCACCATGTCATCAAAACATCTCCAGGCATACACTTCACAAAAACAAACTTAATTTCACCATGAGCATCATAAAGAAGTCATGCTTCTAACATTCTGCTCCTATCCAACATCTATCTTCCCCCTCAAAACAACATATTAAGAAATTCCTAAAGAACTGTGATCCTGATACCTTCAGGAACAGGCCAACTATCACAGCACAAAATTAAGGGAGTCTTCCCTGGTAATCTAATTTTACAATGAACTATTTCAACAAAACTTGGGCCGAACCAGATGTGTGGAGCTGCCCCTGGTCTTGACGCAGTCATTCTACTGGAGTATCAACCAATTCATTTTTTTAATATTAATATTGCAAAGGACTAGCAGTTCAGCTCTTCTTTATTTAAATAAAGCAAGCACACAAGGAAACAAAACACACTACATGTTTAAAAGGATAGAAATAAACATAATTAAATGAGAAAAAGAAATGAATTAATTCCTACCAGAAGACTAGCTCACTGTCACCAGGAGTTCAGCTACAGGCCAAAATTTCAACCAGTGCCCACCAGTGTTATTCCAGGCACTTCAACCACACTACTCTAGTTCACACCCTCTGAAGAACTCAACCCTTGCACAAGAGCATGCAATTATGGCTAGGGAGTCTTGACCACTGGAGGATTTCTTCATTGCTGGGTCATCCTGAAAAATTCCAGGAAAAGATCTGTGGCATTGGAGATGTCCTTTTTTCTCCTCTTATCCAGTATTTGTCCCACTGTGGCTGTCTGACGCTTTCTTTTTCACTCTCCATTCACCTATTTAGCCCCTGTCTTGTGGGATGGTGTGTGGGGGGGCTGTCTCACTGGCACTCAGCAGAAATAAGATGTTGCCAGTTTTTGAGAAGATTCCTACCTCGTCTGAATCTCTCCACACTGGATGCTGATGGACAGAGCTATTTTGCAATCATACCTGTATGTTCATCTGTTCAAGTGAGTGAACACTACTATGAAAAACTTTGCTTCCTTGCAATTTAAATTTATATCCAAAATCTCTGCTGCGAAAGCACTGGTTTGGTGTTTCCATGCAGAAATAAAATCAATTTGTTTTTATGAGGGCAACGTACCAGGCCATATAAAACCACAATCTTACATGGCACTTCTGAATGAAAATGAACTTTGCAAAATTCAAACCAGTAACCAACAGAGTACAGATCTACAGAGGACTAGTAAATCCAACCTTCCCATACCCTTGGTGCAATAGTTATGTAGGAGACTATTAGGTTTGGCAGCACCCTTCTCATTGTGTCACTGCAAAGTGCTTTACAAAGCAGCTCCACTATCATGTCAGGTTCAGTGTTTTTGCTGACATAGATTATTTTCTGAATATTCACAAGGAAAGGTATCTCTTGGACCCAAAACTTCAAAAGGGACACAAGTTTCACACTGGGTTATCCAGTCTTCTTCTCACATGTGTCTGCAGTGAGACTTCAGCTTCATTTGGTCAGCTCTCAAAGCCTGACAAAGCATCTTTATTCAGTGGCAGGTCTGAGCCTCTCATTTGCCATAATAACTGACCCACTTCTCCCCCTCCTTCTGAGATGTGAAAACATATGATGTATATATTAATGTAATACAGGGCTCCCCTCATTGTGTCTCATTCATTCGACAGCTTCTCCTATCTGGCACCAAATCCTGATTAAATATTAACATGGGGTGGGTCCTATTATTTCCTGACTTCCAAGAATCTGTTGGTAAATTGAGATCTAGCTGCTAAAAATTTCTGACAAAACATAATTTGTATTGAACCCCCTTTTCATGCCAGAGTGCCAGTGTTAATAAATCAGGCTGTTCACATTGAATAAATCTATTTAAATACTTATAAAATATTAAAGATGCATTTGGGAAAAGCCTCTAAGGTGATTGTTGCACCCATGCACCTCACAGTAACTAATTTATTAAAGAGTTTGCAAACCTGGGAAGGAAGGGAAAAGAAAAATGGTTTCATAAACCAAGAGCAGAAGCCAATTTTTCAGCTCAGATGATGAAAGGAAGCATGCATTTCTAATCAAAAAGACAGATACGCCTTTTCTCTCCCACCATTCCCTCAACGGCAAAGTGCCTTTTCATCATCAACAACACTCCATTCCTAATGTCTGCTGAGGCCTTTCTGCACCTTCTCCATACACTAGTAATGTACACACAGCATCCCTTTGAAACAAGAGCCCATTAGCTGTGGCAGACTACCTTTTCACATGAAGTCCTTCCGTTGGTAGTCATCAGCACAGTGCTAAATCATCCCAACTGGGCATGCTCACATCATGGCAGTGGGATAAACAGATATTTAGAGCTGCAAAATGAAAATTGCTTTTCTACCTTTCTTGAAGTTGCTTTTTTTTTTTTTTTTTTACTTATTTTAGGAAAGGTCATAAACTACACAGGGAACATTTAGGTTTCCCCTGCCTCCCCCTTCATTCCTCCCTTAAACACAGATTTTTTTAACAAATCCACTTTTGCTTACACCCAGGTCATCTGTAATTTTAGACCTTCAACCACCAGCCAGTCCCTTTTAAAGATTACATAGTAAATGGGACCATAAATTTGCCCCACAATAAGAAACGAGTTTGAGCATGCCCTGCAAGAGGGATTTATGTGATTGTTTTCCTTCCTATGTGGGCGTGGTGAAGGGATATAGAAACTGTCAGCAAGAGCCGCAAGCAGGGTGATACTTCACAATAGCTACCTGAGTAATGCAAGAGAGATTAAGCCTAAATTGAGGACTGCCATTTCAGAGGACAATTAATTTTCAGGCTGCCGTAAAAGCTCTGTTGACATTTCTCAGCTGAGATTTTGCTTCTTGGTAAGGATTTAAAGAGCTTTGTTCAATACAGTCAGTGGTGCTGATGCCATTCCTTGGGCTAAGTCTAGCTGGGGCTCCCCATAGAAAACCTTCTTTCTCTGACAGGCAAGAAAGCTTCTGTGCATTTTGCTCACTTCTAGATCTTCACCTGAGTGCCCCATCAGACTCAGACTCTCAGAGAGCTGCTTTCCTGTAAGCACCTGCTTCAGCATCCTCATGCAGCTGGGCAGACTAAAACTGAAGGAAGCAAACTGTAAGCAGCTCCCTCTAACCGCATTTGGGCTCAGGTCTGCTTGTGAGACCCCTTTGTTAGTCCCCTTCTTTAAAGCTCCACTAAGCACCAAGGAACACAATGAACTATATGTAGGAATGGGAAATCTATTGATCTATTGATCTGTATGTGGATAAGATGCTTTTCTGCATTGAAAGTTGTCTTCCGAGTCTGTTTACTGCAACAGATAAAAGATGATGCTTCCATGTCCATAAAGAGAGATCCTGGCCCCTGACTGACAACTGTGTCTTCTGCTTTAGTGACAATAATGTCCTGTTCAAGCTCACTAAGACAACAGACTGACATCCCCTAAAACTATTTGGCCAGCACGGCCTAGGGCATGTTCTTCCAAGAGTTTACCTAAAAGAAGGTGCCCAAGTGAACTACTGGGCAGCTTAGAGAGCTGGGAGACAAGAAATGAGTGAGCTAAACTCTGGAAAGAGTCTTCTGCTCCAACGTGGACACTATAAAACTCCAGATGATGGTACTTGGTTGTAAGAATCCCCATTGCAAGTGGTTGGCCTTGCCACTGCGTCCAATTTATTATTAGTGACAAATTGATGAAGAGCCAGCTGCTTTGTACAAATATACAAATGTTTGTGTACAGAGACTGAAGGACGAAAGGGTTAATTATCCAACAAACTCAGGCAGAAGGGGGAAAAAAGTTTCAAGCTCAGGGAGGTTATCATTGCCTTTTGCGCGGGCTGGTTTTAATCACTTTCTTGTACCTCTCCCTGACTTCATTTATCAAGCCTTCACATAAAAGTTGCAAAGTGAGGTTATTCAGCGGATACCTCCATTCATCTCAGATGATTGACCAGGGTGGTTTGCAGTACAAGCCAACCTGGGTGATGGCATTCCTCCGGTTTTCATTGCACAGCCTGCTTTCATTTTATGCTGTAATTGTGTTTTCACAAAACCATAACCAAGCAGGCTGCAGATCCCAGGTTCCAGATTTATTTACAAACACCCCTGACCAGCCCCCCTCTGCCTTCTCCTGTTATCTGCTTTATGCTGCTTTGGATCTTACCGCCAGGAGTCTGGGGTCAATTAGCACAAGATAGGAACTTGACCCAATCTAACCAAGGGGACCTAATCAACCGGTGCTTCCACCTCTGCTCCTTCTCCTCAGTGTAAATCCAAGTCCTGCTTCCACCAAAACATTTGATGGGAACTGGTATCTGACATTAAATACTTCTTTGTGACTTTGCAAGAATGGTGTCATCATCAAGCAGGTAACAGCTCATCTTATTTGACAGAAAGAGGCAAACTGCTCCACCAGACAATTCAGGATATGGAAATAAAGAGGCCACATCTTTCAAGAAGCTGTTCAGAAGGCCAAGCATCATAATTTCTGTACCTCCACCAAATAGGCCATTAAGGTGAATGAGGCAGGTTATAGAAACTCTTATTACTCAAGGTGAGCATATATGGGTGAAGAGCAAGAGAAAAGCAAATAGTTTAAACATATTTCTATGAATGTAAATAAGGCTGAGTTGAAACTTCATCAACCAGCAAGGCTTCAGAGTCAATCACAAGGCAAAATGTGAAAAAAACCTTTTTCTTGCCTTTTGTGGAGGTAAAACCACCAGAATCTGAACCCTGCAGACTACTGAACAGCTGATTCACATATAATATAAGGAGGTTCTTTTGTGCAGCTCAGGAATCTCAGCTGGGGTATATCAGCATATTGATGGATCTGAGTCAGTTCACACCACTCCATTTAAAAACTTGATACAAATTTTTCAGTGTACTTCCTTTGGGAAATGTACATTAAGTTAGAAAAGCCCAGCCAGTGATTATGAAGAGTTTCTGTCGGCATTGTTCATCTGCAGTTACTTTCTAGGTGAAAAGCTTTTTAGATAAAAGTAGCATTTCCATCCAAACGACCTGGATCAGTTTGGGTCGGGAAGAGGAAAGGCGATGGGGCAGAATAGCCGTCCAAGTCTTTGTTCTATTTAAAGCATTCCAATAAGATTTCAACCTCAGAATATGAAAACAGAACTGATCACAGGGGAAAATGCAATTAAAATACCTTTCTGCATTTTGCAGCCACAAAATCGTTGGCAAATCAGTGTAATATGGCTTTGCTGAAGTGGAGGGCATGAGTCAATGCACCAGGAAAGAGTTTCAGCTAAGTACTTTTCAAGTTAATAACCTTGCTCAGGGACAATTCAGAGCTTTTTACATCTTCCCTCATAGAAACTGGGATCCACAAGTGACTTCTCTTACCATCCTTTGCTTCCACTGCAGTGCTGAAACATTGAAAAGACTCAGTTCAGTGACTGTGTATGCCTGTTCAGGTGCAGCAGACAGAAAAAATTGAAGCTTCATGTTGACAGAAATTCTGTCACCCCTTTTTTTATCTTTATGTTTTGTTTCTATCTTAATAGGAGACTGGTTTTGTAGACTACAAATTAATTTTGAGCAAAACCAGCAAGCAAATCCATCTGGCCTGAAGCAGGAAGAGTCTTCCAGCTGATGTTTGTAGGCTTTCTTTAGAATGGTTTGCTGGACACATAAAGGGAGGTCGTTAGCAGTGGTTTGTATATCACTCCTGCTATCTTGTTGATAGCGTGGTTGTCTCCAATCTTCTTCGTCTGAGTTCAATTTGAACTGGAATTCAGATAGAAATAATAACCAAAGAGGGACTCTTATTAATTTTTTCATCTTCTTCCAAATTCCTTGCTCGCAAAGGTAGTACTTAGATTGCACCTTTGACAAAATAGTCTTCTACCATTACTTGTGCCTGGACTGAGATCAGTCTTTTTGAGATTATTTATTCTTGTGTGTGTAGTGAAGTTGAATATGAAGATTAAAAGGAGTTCTTGGTTCCTTCTCATCAAAGAGCTGAACACTCCCTGACCCCTCAGTGACTTTTTAGGTGATGCTTCGGGGAGTCTAAAATCTTTGAAAAAGCAAAGGCTGAAGACCATGAGTGTTATTACGCATTAGAGTCTTTGATCAGGTGGATGGGAATTATTTTATAAAAGTCTTAATATGATATGGAATTGGAATCACTTCTGGAGGAAGATTTCTTTCTCTCTGTGACTTATTGCAGATGTCAGGATTAATGTGGACAAACAAAAAATTTTGTTTTTTTCTGGAAATATTTATAACACAGGCATATTTTATTGTAAAGCTAATGAACAGGTTTTTAGCAGGAAGATTACTAAAGTCACCATCCTGCTGACGTGCTCCTACCTTGCTATTACAAATGTAAATTGAAACGTTACCTTCCTGATGAGATAAGAAAAAGCTTTTGCTGCATACTGTTTGTATAGACAATGAAGTTTGGGACAGAATGGTAAAGGAGAAAAGCTAATGCATCGAATGAAAACTTGGCAAGAGAAAAAAAAAAAATTAAAACCAAATCTTGGGGTTTTTTCCCCCTAAACTTTCAAAAGACACATTCTCCAGATGTAAGGAAATGAATTATTAGAGAGTAAACCTGGAATTATCCCTGTATTGAATCTAAGGAATGAAGCAGGATTCATTCAGGGTTGCTTTTTCTTTGAGGATGGCAAAGATTAGCTGATTTATGGGAGAAATTTTAAGAGACTTCTTTCCCCTAAGATTTCACAGATTCAGGTTCTGGGGGCTTTTTGTTAGGTTTTCTTTTTTTCCAGTTAAGTGTCACTGTAAATCAAAACTTCTAGAAGATTTTTTAGAAAACCATAAATCTTACTGTCAGAAGATCATCGTTATAATCAGTGTAACCTTTTTGTTGCTTGTTTCAGTGCACTAGCCTGAAAATGTAAAATATTATATCTCCTGAAACTAAACATGGGTGGAAAAAGCCCAATTTGAACTCTACCCTGTGATGAAATACCTCTTTGTATTTAAAAATTTTATAGGCCTCTTTTGCTATTGTACCTTATTGAAAACTCATGCCTTATTTGCTATTCGTAATTATCTTTCCAAGATACCTACTTCTTAACATTCCTTCTCGTCTTCAACATTTGTTTCAAGTGATTTTTTTCTGTGAAGGTATGCACTGGCATTTCTGAAGGGAACCGGCACAGTGCTATTATCTACCCATTTTTCTAATTCTCTCTGTCTCTGACATGAGCTGTGTATTGCCCAAGAGAGAAGTTTGCAAAGTATATTAGCTAAGAGTCTGCAGATCTCAAAAGTCTGGCATGCAGGATGATGCAAACAGTTTTAAGGCAGAAGAAAGTAGTCTTGAACTTCTGTTAACTTGCGAAACAGTAAAAATTAATAATTGGATGAGGAAGACAGTCCATTACAAACGCATATGATACTCTGCTAAAGTCAGTCCTAAAACACAGTGCTGCTGTATTTTTAATGCACTTGCAAAGTTTCATCTGCAAATTTCATTAATATACTCCTGTAGATCCAGGATGGCTTCTCCTCAGGAGTCTCTACTTTCTGGATCATAAAGTTGTCTTCACTATAATTTAGGAACTTCTGTGATGATGCATGTTCAGCTGTATTTGTTACTCAACAGATGTCTGGGTAGTTAAATTCCTCCATGAGCCTTTATCAGTACTTCTATTCTGGGATTCCCAACTGGTTCAAGATGTACCTCTCCTAGTCAGCAGCAGTACCACTGCTCAGAGATCAATATGCACAGCTTGGGTCAGGCTTGTTCAGCATGGATCCAGAGCAGCTGGTTTCCCTGACCACCACCACTCTCACTGCTCAAGTTGACCATGTAGGCCTGGAGTCAACATCTTGTGGGTTCCTGCTCAAGAAGGACAGGGTCATAGGGGCAGCTGGGGATAGGTCCCATGTTCATAATTCTTGAGACATAATTCTTGAGACCATCTGCTGCAGTAACTGTCACTGCTCTTCCTGTGGGACTGCCGCCTGTGCTTGCTGCTCCCCCATAAATTTCAACAACACCTGCTGCTCTCGATATCTCTTCATATATTACATCCAGAAGCTTGAAAACACACGCTGCTCACACTTCATTTAAACACCTACTTTTCCGACACAACACACCAATCCCAAAGCCCCGTTGAGGAGTTTGGTTTCAATAAAACAGCCTTGATAACAAGTTAACAATGTTGGTGGGTGAACTTTTCCTCAGACCTGCCTAGGGTTCTGCAGCCATCCCAGATAGTCTTCCGACTCATCTCTTGTCTTGGAGAACCAGTTGTGCCCACCTTGGCCACTGACTTCAAGGAGTCAGCAGGATGTATTTAACCTTCTGACAGAAGGACCAACACCTGACAGCAGTGTGGGAAAATTTTAGGCAAATGCTGCCAACTTGCTCTTTTCCCTTAGGCTACTTCTTTGCGTTACATATTAAAGAGCTTTCCCTAGTGCTGGTAAAAGTAAAATAATAACCTGATTTGCAACTAGAAGTGCTGAATTCAGATGACTATGATTCACAGAGTCATAATATTAGTTATTAATGAGTAGTCAGCCTACTGCTGGGTATCTGTGAATATGCTCCCAAACCCTCAGAGTTTAAGCAAATTTAGCGTGAATGATAGTCACCCAGGAATTTACATGTTATCGTTCTTTCATCTAGTACTTGTCATCCAGGGATCAGAAAAAAATCCCAGATGCTTTTTGGGTTTCTGAGCAATAAGAAATTAATAAACATAGTAAAAATAAATGGTTTATTTTAAGTAATTTGAAAAGCAATTATTTTCCTCCTGCACTGGTTGTGCCCCTGTAAGTATTAAATTTACAGGTGTCAGAATTGGTTTGCAAAACATTTCTTATTTAAAAGAGGATTAGATTTCCACCTCCCAGCAAAGGCATAGCTAAACTCTGCTGTAATTTCAACTTGTCCTGTTCCACTGCAGCAACTGGTGAAGTTGCTCCTCTGGCATGGGAAGTTTGAGCCCATTATATTCATCTTTTACTTTGTCTGAAGGCAAAAAGTTTGCTTTTTCCATTGAAAAAAGGCAAGAAAGAAAGGAGGTGAGACAGTATAATTTGAATATTCCCATGAGTTTTGGGGTTCTTGCTCCTCTGCTTATTTTTTTTCCTGGTCACTTAGACCATATTGATAAAAGGCAGGATTCTTTTCTGGACACTACTCACCATTTTGAAAGAAGATGAAGTGCAACCAGAAAGAATTGTTTTTTCCTTTTCAACAGCTAAATTGATCTCCTTTGCCTACACCCCTCACCAAGAAATTGACTTCTTCTGGCTAGCTGGCAAGTATAAAGTCAAACACCTGTTTACCAGACACAGAGCTGTGTGTCTGCCATTGCAGATCCATCTGTGGAACATAAATATAACTTTCACCAGCTGCTTCTTTTAGCATGGGCTGGTAATAGAGGCCATTATAGAGCATATCAACAACATACTTTCCTAATAATCATGGGCCAGAGCATCACAGGGTGTAAACTGGCAGAGCCTCAAACAAGGTAATAGCAATTTACACCATCAAAGGACTTCACCCCACTCTGTTTCCTTCACGCTTTCCTCCTTCTAGCACCCTTATTTTCTTAGTTCATAGTTTGTTTCTGGGGTTTTTTTTCCAGTATATTTACACTAATGAGGAAACATGTTGTGGAATAATTCCTGGGCCTGGCCCTGGCCCAAGCAGTAATGGATAATTACCTTGGGTACCATACAGCCTCAATATTAATGACTCTATGAAAACCTCTGAAGATTCAGAGGTGTGATACTGCAAGGACTCCAACTGGATTTGGGCCAAATGCCCTATTTGTATAAACACGCTCAACCTTATTGACTTCAGGAGAATTATGCCTGCTTTTGTTTGTTGCAAATGTGCTGTAGGTGATTCACAAAATCATGCCCAACCATGTCCATGCTCTTTAGATTCAAGTTGAGCTTGAAATCTCACAGAGCAAACGCCAGATTCCTTTTTTGTCTTGTATGAAGCCCAGTGTGTTACAACTCTAATTAAATTGCTGATAGATCCCCTTATCTCTCAGGCTACTCCAGGATGTAGCAATGAGGCTCTGCTCTTGATGAGCATCAACGTATCTCTTTACTTGTGTCACATCAGTTAGGCAGGTCAGGAGCTTGATGGTGACCCAAGACATCACTCATCTTATGACCAGGCAGTTCATTTTCCTTTCAGTGTAAGGGCAGAAAGGCCATGGGACTTTTTGACTCTTCATTTTCCAGTCAGGAGACAACCTGGAACTCAGAAAAGAAAATATGTTAGTACCTAAGGCTCTCAAATAGGGCAAACTTGTACAGCTTTGGAGATGTCAAATTTGGGGAAGTCCATCCTATTAAGTTTAGCCCAGAAACAGCAGCAATCCCTGAGAATTTGCTTTCCTCTTGGTAATTTTTTAATATACGCTAAACACCGAACAATGCCTTTCAGGACTTCTGCAATTGCAAAAATCAGCACTCACCTCTAATATATTCTGACTTAAAGTGTGCTACCTTGTTTAAAATGCACCACTAAAGCATATTTTCATGTATTGTTATGTCTAAATGCATGATAACCAGGTTGAAAATCAAATTATCTGTGTTAAGGTGAATATTACAATGCGACTACTGCCTGCTGTGATGCGAATGAATCTTGTAAACACAATCAAATCTCTTTCTCTCCCTCACAGACAGAGAGAGACACATGCACGCCCTTGCACAAGAAGAGATTCTTCACCTTCTGCCATCATATTGTCACAGCAGCTCATGTTTATTGTGAATGACATCTTCAGCTACAACTCAGCATGAACTCTGGTATGCTGGAGCTGAACATTCTACGAGGCAAATCAGCAGTGACATTAAAGTTGTTTCATGGATAATGATAAAATAAATATCACATTTACTGCAGGTACACAAAATGCTTTGTTTAACTAAAAGAGTCTGCAGATAAATTCCAGGTCTCTGAGGGTAGATACTATTTTATTAACTGTGGATTGAGAACTTATCTAGATGGAGCTGTTTTCATTATATCAGTAATTTTCTCACATATACAAATGAGAGAACGAGTGATCAGTACTACTACCTAGATACTGACTTCTCTTTGACAAAACTCTATAAACTCTCAGAAAATCACAAAACAGCAAATCGTCCAAGCTTGCAGACAGTGAGTCTTTCAGACACTTATTCTGTATAAGGCTTAAATATCTCTCTCAAGTCCAAATTTGTGTAACAACAGTTTTCATCATTTATGGGGGCAAAAAGGCTTCAGCTACAGTAATGCAATTATGTAAGTGCATAACGTGAAAGACAATTCAATTGTCTTGATGCCTTACAAGGCAAGTTTATCACAGGATCCCAGCAAAAGACATCCAGAAGTTTGCTGGCAGTGTCAGTGTGTGTTCCTGCCAGCTGTCAGAAGTTCATAATCACAAATTTTAGGGAGAAGAAACAAGCCTAGTTTGAATTATGGGGTTACAGTGACCAGAAATTTATATAAAAGTTATTTGTTGTGGAAATGCTATATTTTGTCCTATTATGGACTGATCACATGCACTTTTTAAATGGCATTAATGTGTCAGGCAAAAGTGAAAACCTTTGATGATTTCAGGCTTTGTGCTAGACTAAAACTTGTGATTCTAAAATACACCAGCTTTTAATGAAAAGCAAATATACTTGTTCCCAGAAGTGGAATACAGTCTTGCTACTATCCCTTGAGGAAAAAAAAAAAACCAAAAAACCAACAAAACAAAACACCACACCACGAAAAAGGCTGTTATTCCCTATTCTTTGGAATGTCTCATCCATATTCATACCAAGAACCCTGAGAAATGTTCCGAAGTGCCAGAAGTACAAAAACTAATACTAAATACATTGTCAATATTCTACTATTGCTTATGGAGTTATCAGCATGGAAAGCGATTCTCAGTAGAGCTTTCTGAATGGTAATCATAGGTAATTAGCTTCATAAGCAGTACAACTAATAAGTAGAGGCTCAACACTAGTGACTCAAAAAGCCCACTGTCTCTCTCAAGGACAGTGAACAGGTTTGGTTCTTAGCTTTCACAAAACAAAACCAGTGTATTTCCCATAAAGCTAGGTCTTCCATTTTAATTTTTTTTATATAGAGTAATACACTTTATGACTTCTTTCTTGTTAGTTCAATTTACCTTTACTTCCTATTCAGAGAGAAATGCTCATTTCCTGCCTAAAATCACACATGTATTTACTTTTATTTGTATAACAACATTCTAAAGGGCAGAAACAAGAAGAGCTGAAAGCAAGAATAATCCACTTTGTTGGTACCTGTACACAAGGTCCCTATTCCTTCTTATTCTCTGCCTTTAATGAAGACAGAAAATTAGGAGTAATTTTTTTTCTTTTTGAAGGATGCTGATGTTTGCAAAAAAAAAAAGAGAGAGAGAGAGATAAATCTAAGGTATGTTTTCTTTTTAGGCTCCCACTATGTGAGATGGGATTAGGCAGGTGATTTAGAGTTCCCCCTTACTCAATGCAAGGCCAAATCATTAACTGAGCAGAGTGCAAACATTTAGAGCTGATATGAAGGAAGAGGTGCATCACGCATCCCTTGTCATGCAATGAAGAAAGAAAAGTAAGAAAATGTATGAGCAACTAAAACCTGTGTATTAATGAGGAATGTATCAGTCAAGAGCAGTGAAAGCTCTATTTCTGTTTATTATACAAGAAAGGTAAAAGTATTCTACTAGGTCATTTAGTTACTTCAACCAGATGGAATCTAAAATGTTCAGAGAATTAAAAATCCATTTATTCCTCCAAAGTTGCATTCCATCTGTTTTCAGACATTCATGGAATCTTTTTGCATACAGGATATGGCAACCAGTGGTGCCTTGGAAATATTTCTTCCCCGTGCAGCTCACAGGAACCCAGGATGGATATAGACAGAGCTGGAGTAAGCCCTTTTTTCAGGTGCTCTTATGTCTCTTCAGAATGTAGGAAACTCTAGTCCTAAGTAGAGAAACCATAAAAATCCAGTGTATTACAGTCTGCAAGAGTGCTACAGAAAATTTTAATCTAAAAAAATAAAAAAAATAAAAAAAATCAAGCTATTCTCTGCTCTATCCACCTTGAAAATTTTAACTTTCGTACTAGTCTGTTTCTCATTTTCAGCTTGTGGAGACAATAAGAATGATTCAGATGCTATGAAGGAATGCAGCCTGGCATGTAGTGATCTCCACCCTGAAGATAAAAGTGACAAAATTACCCCAGGAGTTACGAGTTCTAGTCTTCATCAATCATTTTTCAAGAAATATTTTATTTCATTCAACAACATATTGTGCCTAGATCTAACTGGGGTATGGTCCCCTTCCTTCTACCCTTGTTCTCAGCATCTTCAGCTTCACCAGATGGAAGGATATCATCTGGCATGCAGGCCAGGACAAATTTTCTGTACATGACAAACATCCACGTTTCCTCTGTTTCCCTAGGACCTTCTTTCCTTTGCAGTCAGTGGCTCATACAACAGCTAAGCATCAATAAGCATTATCCTGCTTGGTGATGAGAGTATTTTATCCCCTGGTGAAGCTTACCCATAAGGTAAGTACAGACTCCATCAGCTAAGTTATACTTCCACTTCTCTCCTGATTATCCATACCTCATGTTATATCACTCCCAGCTTCTGTGTTGGAAGGACCTAACTGCATCCCTCCAAGCTGAAAGACATTCAGTAGGTAACTCTGCCCCAGGACTATTTCTTATAGGTCGAAACCACACCAGGTCTGGTGACCTTAGAGTCCTCCAATGTTACATAAGCAGTCCTTAGCACCATAAACATCCTTCCTATCCTTATGCCAAGGCCCAGATTGCTACAGAGCATGCTACATTACTCGGGGGCATACATGTCTTCCACTATCCACATCTGCATTTTGTTCGCCTCTCCAAATCATTTGGGTAACTGGCAGATGACTGTCACATGGAAAGACAAAGCACTCAAAAATCCCAAGCCAGCACATCAAAAAGCAGAAGACTGGCTTTTAAGTGCAAGGCTGCATTTAAAAAAAAAAAAAAAAAATCACAAGTGGTGGATTATTTGTTTCAGTCTTTGTGTTTTGTTTTAAATGTCAGATAAGGTTTTCCCATTTTCTTCTGCAACCCCAAGGGCAGAAAGAAAAAAAAAAGGAAGTTAATAGTTGTACTTAGTCCCATGCTGTCCAAAGCTGACTCTTAAAATAAAAATACAACCCATACAAACTGAGAGTATTGCTAGACCCTTACTGAAAACTGGTGCCATCAAGTTCTGCTATAACAAGCCTGTACGAAAGAAAGTACACTCCAGATTTGAATCCATTGACTTTGGGGTTGAGGAACACATGCTAGAAGAACATATTCGATCAGCAGCAGACCCAAAGACTAGATCTCCTCCTTTTTCTGACAAATATTCTCCTTCAGTCATTGGGAAGGTTGACACTGAGGACGCTTGTTACCCAAGATGGTCAAAATGCAAGTGGCACAACTTTTAAACCAGACAAAAAAAATACTGGTGCAAGAAGGGCCATCAAGGAGCATCCCAAGGGCATATCCATCCACAGGAGGCAGGTGCACATCTCCCTGAAGGTCATCTTCTGTCCAAATAAAATGCCCCTCTCTGAAGAGTTAAAACTAATTAAAGGTTTCCTCTGATTACAAAGAGGGACTTGGGCCCACATCTTCAGATCAGCTAAAGTGCCTGCACAGCTTCTCTTTAGTTTCACCCATCCCCTGCTAAGTTTAGAAGAAAAGGCAACAGCTGTGGCTACTGACAGAGCGAGGTTGGCAGCTGCAAAACTGAGATGCCACATTTCAGTATATAATTTTCTTTCCAGTGTTTCTCCCTAACTTTCCTCTTTAAGAGGCACTTAAAATCCATGTGTCTGACTCAATTATTGTTATTGTAGCTATGGAACAGAATGTGATGCTGATGAGGGCCTACCTGTCTAGTTAGCTTTGCTTTCTGGATGCTTTCTTTCTTTGATTCATCATTGCTTGTGACACATGTATTGTCTAAACTATGTTCAAAAATGAGTCTCTAATATATTCAATGTAAGAAGGAGAAAAATCAGAAAACTGCGTATCAGTTGCATGTATAAATTTATGCATCAACTTTAAACATAACATTTCTTAGAAATATCTTATATAGAAAGCATGGTTTCATTGCAAATTAAGCATAACATTTGCAGTAAAATTAAGACAAACACTTCTTTTACTTCCTTTGATTAGGAGAGCACTGACATTGCATAAATGCTCTGTCTTTGTGAACTCAACTAGAGATTCTGTGTTCCTTCAGCATTCAGTATATTATCAAATCATATCCCAAGTACTCTGAATTCATGCCCCAGAGGGCATGAACCCAAATTTAAAGTCATCATCATTCTGTATATTTTCTGCTCAGTTGAAGGTTTTATGATACAGTCTGAATGTCTTTTCAGGACAATCCTAAAAATAAGCTAATGCAGTGGGGACTGAATTTATTGGACATGTATGCTCACCTTCAGCTAATGTTCTCCCTAGGTCAGTTCTCATGTGATTGGCAAGGGATCGTGACAGCTTGTATCTTCCTATGAGAAACCTGTGTAGACACTGGTAATTAGAACTGCCACTCAGTCCTCCCTGACAACAGCTACTGCAGTGTCTCTGGGCTTCTGAACTAGCTAATGCCCCTGGAAAATCCTGTTTCCCAGTGTCTTCTCCTCCATAGGTACATACCTAATTGCATGTAAACATTCTGCAATTTATTACGTGACAGAAAAACATTGGTACCTTCAAGCTGAAAATACAGTGGCTGATAAATACTGAAAAACTACAATTCCAATGTCACCTACAATGTAGTTCTTCTACTGCCTTCACTGACTGGTTGTTGAATTAAAGATACTCCCTCAGTAATGCAAAATCTGAGAAGGGTCTCAGTCTCTTTTTTAAGGAGCCTAAATCTTAGTCAAAGTTATGAATGCTTAATTCATTTTTGGAAAAAAAAAATTACTCCACTTAACTTTGAAAAAATAAGTGAATTTTCTCTGTCGTATTCTACCTCAATTAGTACAAGATTTAAAGGCCTCAGTTACCTATTAGTACATTTTTACCTACAATTGATTTATTCACGAACTGTTAATGACTGTAATTAACCAAGAAAAAAATTGAAGTAATGCAATAGGAAAATGAACGTGAAGCATTTCCAGTTCACAGCTGCATTTGTAAAAGACTAAGGAAAAGGCGAGATATTTGGAAATATTTGCAAATTAACATGAGGCTGAAATATTCCCTTCTACTAGTATATCTACAAACTGAAACTTGGATTCTGTTCTCGGCCTTGCTGCAGTTTGGAGGTATCATTTCAGATACAGCTTTCTTGTCTGTGAAATGGAACTTTCCATGCATGGTGCCCAGTTATTTAGATCTCATTATGTTAAATAGCATCTTTTTTAATGCTGTAGAGACAAAAAGAGCCAGAGCAAGGCAGTCAGGAATTGTTGGGATCCAGGGTTGAAAAAGCAGTGAAATCTAATCTCCTGACCACGGAAATCAGTGGAAATTGACTTCAAAATGCTGTTGATTTCAGTGGTTTTGGGATCAAGGTTTAGGAGAACAAACTTAACTGCACAAAGCCAAGTCTGTTTTACAGAGCAATGCTTGACTTCTTGACAGAAGCAGCCAGTCAGTGAGAGGCAGACTGTACCTCTGGGGCAAACCTATGCTAAAGGAGTGTATATGGTTGCAGGGTGTCCAGAAGCATCTCAAGGATGGAGTTCCCCACCTGCTCTCCCCACAGCATGTTTAAGACAACAAGGAGGATGTTCTGGCTTACCCCTGTGGTTAAGCAGAAAATATTTGTTACCTGACCAGGGGTGCAGAGCTCCAAGGATCAAGGACACCAGGCTATGTGAGAAGGAGCAGGCACGGGGACATAATTCTACATCCTATTCCTATCTATTCCATCAGCAACAAGCCTGCTGGCTACAGGAGTTTCAGATGTGTACTGCAGAATCCCACACAAAGTACTGATCATGCCAGAGCTGGAAAGCATTGCAACCATTGCATTGCTGAGTTCATTTTCCCAGTAACAATCCAGCCCAAGAAAAGCCCAGCACAGTGTATTAAGCATCTTGATAAAGCTTCGTGCAACCACTCTTCAAAAACCAACCTAGAAATGTCAGTACTGTATTTTTAGACAGATAATTACAAGGGTACTCCCACATATGTGCTTCAGAATGAATCCAGTATTGTAATCATGCAATGGGTCAGAAATTACTGAGTGAGTAGTACCATTTACTTTTTAAAGTTCTATTATAGTATGCTGGCCATGTAGTTGTGCTGTATTTGGGTAATGCTTCAGCACAGTGCACAGGGGAGTAAGAGGAGAGCTCTGTCCCTGTTCACAGAGACTTCTTGAAGTGTCTACCCACCACAGACACAACACACCCTTCACTTCTATCATTGCTAAATTATCTGTTTCTTGCATTCAAAACTAAATTCAGCACTCAGCCTGAAGACTTTTACTCCATTGACTGTACCCAGTTTTCAGAGGATGCAAAATCCCATTTGTTGCCAGCACCGAGCTCATATGAAATAACCTATAATCCTCTTGTCAGGGATGGTGAGGGAGAACAATGGTAAGATGCAAATAGGAAAGTGCACACTGTTAATCTGGAAAAATGCATTTTAAAAATGTTACAGAAAGCTCAGAACATATCACAGCAATCCCGTGCAATAGAGGTGGAAGATGAAATCTAAAGGAAATCACAACATCTTAAGCACCGAAGTAGAATTATAGCAGCCAAGTAATTAGAACTGTGCCCTTTCACCACACACTATCATTGCAGTTAAGAGTGCATGGTGTCCATAGTGCTTCAGTTTAGAGACAAATAGGCTTTTGCTTATCACTCTTCCCCATCACTCTTCACTACTGTGTAATAATCCCTGTACTAGCTTTCCATGTACTAGTAGAACAGGTACTTTCAGAGAAAAATATTCTGAATTAAAGATGGTTGTAATTTAATTTCCTTTTTTTAATGTAACTGTTTAGCTATTAGCAGAGGCTGATTAATGGAAGATTTTCTTTCAGAGAAATTAGTGAACTATTCCTTTGTAGAGCTGTTCTTCTCTGCCACTCCTCCCAGTGAGTGACCACTCTGGTCCAGCTCCAGCCTTTCCTACACTCTGCTGATGTGGTATAGGAACTGCAGTAAGTCTGTATCCAATAGGTACTCATAGTCAATCCATGACTACATTTAAGCCCACTTAAATTCAGTTTTGATTCTAGTAATCTAACTAACTTTGAGAGTTACCTCATTTCCACTGGTGCAGTCATGAATATCAACATCTCTCCCAGCAGAAGAATGACAAAACCATTCTGAAGGTCTACAATGGCACACAGGACAATTCATCTGGTACTCCGGGGACTTTCTTAGTTTACATAACACAGAAAGACAGGTAGAAAATTATTTTTGCCAAACCTGACAAAAAATATGTTTGCAACATCAATAATGGATTCTATTTCCTGTACGTAAAAGGAAATTTGGCAAATCACTCTTTGCCATAGTACTACTAATTGCAACGGAATCTGAAAAAAAATCCAAATTTTTTTTTTTTTTTTTAGAAAAGCCACAAATCCTGAAGGTACACACTGCTGGCAAGACCTTGAGTATTTATATAACAGGACGAGCAATTCATATAATCCCCAAGTTCATTGCATTCAGCTAGATGCTCATGAGAGGACCTCTCTTCCATTGGTTTCCAAGATACACTGATAGACTGTCTTGTTTTTCACAACTGATAGGTTTTTTGTGACTAGGACAAAACTACAGTAGCAGGATTTTAACAACTGCTGAAAAGACTGTAAAACTTTCTGCCCATTATTAACTGTTGTGTGACTATTAGGTTTATGGGAAATGTTAACATTGCAGCATAGGAACAAAAACATTGTAAACATTCTCCAAAATGTTGGGAAGCAATTTTCCCCAAGAGAGGCAGGGGGCCCTTCCAATCCTGGATGAGGTAGGAACAGGGTCATGTGTCACACGTGTAAAACTAGATTAAACTCTCTGTTGCTGAGCAATTAAACCTAATGGTAAACTTAAACAATGTTAATTTTAAAACTGAGCTCCCTGCTCAGAGCTCCAAAATCTCCATTGAAAGTTCATGAAAAATGAAAACTGCCTATTTAAAAGAAATCAGCTTGCAGCTCCCCAGAACGGAGCCCCTGGGCAAGTGGTTCAAAATATGATTTTAATAAACAAATCTGTCATAGCAAACTTAATGCAAAACCCTTTGCATATAACACCACTTATGTGTGCAACTCGTTTAAATTATAGAGAGCAGGAAATAAAACTGGCATATTAACCTTTGTCACAGCAGTGCTCACATACTAGCAACATTCAGCAGCAGAGGATATTATTGTGACTCCCACTAGCATTGTCATAGTGAAGGGTCTGTCAGAATTTGTGTTTGAAACCTCCACAGTCAGAGTTTATTAATTCAGCCATGAGTATCCGTTCCAGACCTACCTTGGCATGTGCCGTCTTAAGAGCAAAATCTTCCTTACTGCAACTTCTCTTTCCTAGTCACCACTGTATTTAAAGTGGCTGAATGAAAAATAAAATAAAATAAAGCAGGAATCAAGGGAATACAGCATTTCCTCATTATATTTAAAAATACTGAATGCAGAATGCAAAAATGAAATAAACCAGAAATCAATGAAATACAGCATTTCATGGCTTATTGCCATAAGCTCACTGGATGCCATGCTTCCCAAATGTCCTCTCCAAAGCATGGTCTGCTAATTCTTCTCCAAGAGAGAGGATCCTTTTCAGTAGTTCAAAAGGACACACTAAATGCATAAGCTAGGTAGACTTAAAAAAAAACTTAGAAATGCAACTTAGAACATTCTCAGATTTATTTTTTTGTGAATGCTCCACATTGTTGTATACATTCCTATATAACCAACAAAAGCATCATATAAAATGAGCCTTCCTCGTTAAACAATAACATATTGTGAGTTGCTTTGACAACATTACTTGGGCCTTAATGTATGTTCTGTCCATGTCAATATGCTCTAAAACATTTTGGTCATAAGTTTTAGGCACAGGACTTGCACAACAGTTTGGGGTGTCTCTTGATTTGGTTTCTTCATTCATCTTGAAACTGAAAAAGCCTTCCTTGCATATGAAGGCCATGAGACTTACCTATTCCATTATGTCACCTGAAATTAACTTTCAGAACAATGGTAAATGAAGTCAAAATCCATTCCAGGTCCACGTGAGAACTTCTTCTGGCTCCTTATTTCAGAAACTAGCTCATGAAAGAGAATACATTTTGCCAGACGTTTTGGAGTTAAACAAGTCTACAAATTTGACATTGAGTCTACCAATCTTGAGAGACAATAAGTGTGACAGCAAGGCAAGTTTTGGAGTCCCATTGCATTTCTCTCCCCTGTGCAATGGAAATGCAACAAGTGCAGACCCGCTGCTGTGCTGGAAGATACGACTGAAATTACCATCTGGTTATCGGCAAAACCATTAGATTTGAGAAGAATTACTTTACCAAAATATCACAGGGACACAGCAAGACACATTTACATTACATATATTTAAATCACATCCAGAGACATTAGTCTGAGCAATCCTCACCTTCTCTACTTTGTGGAATAATCCTGAGAGCCACCCCTACTTCCCTGATTCCCTTCGATCTGCAACCTCTTGGGCCAAGCCTTGACACAGGCAGTGGTAAGCAAATGAATATGTGATGGACTCTTAGCACTGTGGGATTAAGAACATGATGTTTTTACTATCCTTATCCTGTCTGATAGAACTCAGACAAATCAGGACTGCAGAAGATGCTATGCAAGCTGGGCCTAGCATAGGGTCAATGATCACTGCATGTGAAGCAGAAGAAAAAAACCACAGGCTTCAAGTACCAAAAACAAGCTGCAAAGAAACTTAATCCTCAAAGGTCAGATGTACATCTGAAAGGCCCAGGCCATGCCTTTGTATCAGAATATTACAACATTAGCCCTAATGACTTAATAGTTTTGCCCTTGACTTGTGTCAACAGGAACCTATCTTATTACATGGTAAATTAGTTGCTTCCAGCCTATTCCAGGCTCCTAGGTGATGGGAAGATAGAGGCATTTCCAGCACACTTAGAAATGTAAAGTAGTATCTAAAGAGTGTTGCTTAGGAGTATTTAGCAGCACTTAATTTTTGTACATTTGTTTGAATAAAGGAAGGCTGCACACAGTGTGGGGAAGAAGCTACCACGTTTGGCATTCAGGAGCCAAAATTAAGAGGAAAGCATCCCTTTGCACAGTGTTGTGCAGTGTCATCAAAGGTCATCGCCTGCTGCAGATATCAAGGGATAATGAGCTAGGGTCAGCCATAATGATGGTAGGCTCTGGGTAACAGAGGAGGCTTTCTTATGCTCCTTCCCTTCTCTTGGAGAAGTTTGCATCCTTTACAGGCTTTCTACACATTCACACAGAAACTGTTTCCAAGTCTGGCACAGCACCGTGACTGAGGTGTGGTAGGCTGCTTTAGCACTGAACTATTCAGAGCCTCTTCTTGAACAAAAGAAGGACAACCAGTAGTTTCTAAAAGAGTTAGTGTTACCAGGCAGTTGTCTCATTCTCTTTAAGCTGAGAAACTCCTTCTTTTCTGATTTATCTGGAAGGCTTTGTTTCACATCTGTCCTAGAAACCTGTCTCCTGTCAACGAGACAAAGGGCTACTTTTCACAATAAATACACATGAACAGAGAGACATGCTTATATGCCTATGTAAGTCTTCCTTAAGGAGTTTTACAGGCAAGTAAGATGCAGCTCCAGACACTAGACTTTTAAATCATGTAAAGCTGACATAAGCTGATCCTACGCACAGTTTATAATCATGTTTTTACTTTTCAGTTCTGACAATTACAAATTGTTTGTATGAGCTCCACACACATTCCTATTCAGCAATATTGTCAAAGTCCATTCATTCCAGTCTTACAACAGCACACCAACCCTTTGCTTTGCCAGCCTCCATCCATAACCTTCATCCAGCTATTACCAACCATGCAGGGAGGGGCAGGAGAGATCTACAGCCTGAAAAAAAAAAAAAAAAAAAGCTGCTGGCTCCCATGTTTCAATGTGGTTTTCAGACCATCTCAGCTCAACAGGAAGAAGCCTGGCATTTTCTAAGCATGTTGCACTTGTAACCTTTGAAGATGTTCAAAAGAAAAGGAAAAAAAAAAAAAATGAAAGGTTTTAACAATTTTGCAAGAAGTTGCATGAAAAGTGTTGGGGCCTAACTTGACTGGAACTGTTTTAAGTACTCCTCTACTACAGCAGCGGTGCATCATATGAAAGACTTTGTTTGGCATCTATCCACAGTTATAAATAAAAAACATATTTATCTTTGGTCATGCATATAATTTAAAAGTCGGACAGAAGAAACCTTTTTTCTCCTTGTAAATCTATGGCAAGTCCAAGATAAATTATTATAAATTATTTCTTTTAAAAGGAGGAAAAGAAAAAAACAATAACAAAATAGCTTGGCTATTTGGAAATCTGGAAAACAGATTATGTCTTTGGATGGAACAAAGTCTGTGTATGTGTCATCATGACTTTAAACAGTTCCATAGTTCCCCATGGAAATACTTAATTGAAGCTAATAAGATGTGCAGTTATCAGTGGTTTGCCTTGATAGATTTCATATGGTCTCTGCAAGATCTTTTACCTCCTTTAAAACTTACTGACCTAAGATTCTGTTAACTGGCGATGTGAGCAGCAACCAACACAGACACTAAATATGAGTGAAATCTTACAAAGGGGCAGGAGTGTGGGCAAACCCCTTAAAACTCCAAACTCTATGCAACACACACTTCTGATTTGTAGAATGTGTGACAACCTCCCATAAAAGCCTTCAAATTAAGGATTTATTTGCCCCTTAACACTTGCAGTATGGGTCAGAATTCCTTTATTTTGGCATCACAAAATTATGAGAGCAAATATTGTCAGCAGATTGCAGATCCCAACACAAATTTTCCCTCAATTATCATGCTTCATAAGGTGATCCTACAAACTCACCTTCTTCACGCTACAGAGGACCAGACCCACCTTTTTCCCCTAAGGAGATTAGTGTTGAGATACTGGCTCAGGTTGCTCAGGGAAGCTGTGGATGTTCCCTCCCTGGAAGTGTTCCAGACCATGTTGGATGGGGCTTGGAGGAACCTGGTCTAGTGAGAAGTATCCCTGCCCATGCAGGGGAGTTGGAACTAGATGATCTCTGAGGTTTCTTCCATCCCAAGCCATTCTGTGAATCTACAATTCCATGATGAGTCAATCATGAGCACACACTTAGAAAAAACCCTGACTTGTTACAACAATTAAAAAAAAATATTGCGCTCTTCTTATATCGCAGTGCAGAGAAGTAAATCCCCATTGTAGCTGAGATGGATATACGGTGTCCATGGGCAGCACTACATTTTTATCCACCAGCACATATCTACACAGCCTGATGGAGTGAGAGTAAAGCTTTTTGTATGTGTACAAACAGGGTTATTTGGCATCTGCAAGGTGCAGATGCTTTATAAGCAGCTATGTATACCCATTTACCTCAAAACAAATTCGGTTTGAGCCAACTCATGTGTCACTATATATGATTGAACCATTCTGAAGTTTATGGAGAAGGAAAGGCTTTTCCTGTACTGAGAGCTGCAGCGTTTATAAAAGACTTTGGGCAGAGGTAATCTGCAGAATTTTATCACTCATTTCACACCTACCTTTTAGGTAACTAAAATGTTTTCCTAAAATTGGCCAAAATTAAGCAGCTTATCATTATTTACCATAAGAATGAGAAACTTATAGACTTTTCTGACATAATTGCCTTTTGCCTTCAGCATTTCTTTTTTCACTGAAAACTTATTCACCGTGCCTGAAAATGCATCCATTGCATATCATATATTTCTTGTTAATGTTAATATTCCTTTTGAATACACCACCCCCACTGATAAAGTCAAGTACATCACAATGGGCTGTAGGGTCAAGTTCAGTGTACCACCTATCAGTAATTACGTCAGTCAGCAGATAGCACAGTGCATTCATTAACCTATAAACAACCTTGGTATTTAATGTACACTGACCAATGTTATATTCAGCATTAAAGAAACTGCATGCAAACACCATGATATAGAAAACACAAGGATATAATAAATGCCATGGGGTAACAACGCATTGGGACATCGCTGAAGTTAACAAAAAGTGAATCATAAGATGAAAACAACTATTTTGCAGCTGCTTATGGACAGGGACAGTCTGGGGCACCAACTCTTAGGATTCATACAACCTCCTTAAGGCAGTGAACATGGTGAATAGGAGTTCATTTTCTAGCCAGCAAAGACTCACGTCCTGAAGGCAATTCCCATCTTATGCTTCCAGACTCTGACACATCTGACTCCTCATTGATGGTACAGGGAAGCGAGGGTGACTGGGCTCCTAAATCAGGTGTCTTGTGTAGTTAGCAAAGAAAGAATTCAGGCTGAACTTTTTGGCATATTTGTTATCAGCTTCCTTGTAAGACAGTCTGTAACTTTATGTGTGCTGCTTAAAATGCAAAAGTGCATAAGATTTACAAGGTTAGCAACGTATGCTGCTTGCTGTAAGCAGCACACAACTCAGATGCTGCGGGATTCTTTACCCGTGCAAGTTTTCATACACCCCAGCATCTGGATGAATGGAGCAGAGGAGAAGCAAGCCTGATTATAATTACATTAAGCACTTCAGCAATAAGGAAAAGTTTGTACTTGTACACAGATGGCTTTATGTTACAATGCTATAAATGTGCCAAGTTTCATGGCTTCACCACATGATGCAGGAATGGGGCTTGATGCAAAGTCTGTGCAAACCTGCTGAAAAGCTCTCACTGATTTCAGTAGATTTGTATCAGTTTTAGGATAAACCCACTGGACACAACCAGACAAAGTGAATAGCCTTTTGTACTAAAATGCAATTATTTTTAGACCATTTTCAGCTTGATTTGCCATTTTAGCCCAAGTCTTAGTGTTTAGGTGACTCTGTTTTACTTTAAAGGACAAACAATTAAGTCCAATTTGGGTTTACTAAAATTACTTTGACTGCTCACTGTAACTTTCATCTAAGTTGTAAAATTAAACTTTGCAGACCTCATGGAAACTACCTGGGGGAAAAAACATTACATTCTTGTTCTATGAGGCCTCCTAAGTCCTTCTGGTGTTTTTTATTCAAGTCTTGTTTTCTGTGATCTTCCCACCCCAAAAAAACTGCATGACGGTAAAAGATTTTTTAACTTGCTTTAAAAGTCCTCAATTTAAAAAAATAAACAAAAATTCTGTCAACCCATTCCGCAGTGTCTCACCACAACTTATTTCAGAGTAATAAATCTTCGCCCTGACAGCTCTCTGATGATGCATTACATTAATATATCATAATGACAATACTTGCAATATATTATGGATATATTTTCTGAAAGGGATATCACCTATACATTCCATCTTCCCAGCACAGCAGAAGATTGTAAAAAGGGGGAGAAGGGGAGGTAAAGCATGTTCTTTACCCAGAAGGCAAAATCTCACAAGAGAATGTGAAATTAAGTTTATTACTCTTGTTAAAATACCAAAGAGGATAAGAAATAAAATGCCTTATGTGCACAAATAACTTCTATTGGTAAGGTAACCTGATTGTTCCTCCAGTACTGGTATTCAGACTGGAATATAAAAGGGACATTCTTTCATATACTTCTATCAGTCATGCTAATATAGAAGAAACAGACTTTAGGAAATAGTCAAGATGACTTTGATAGGGATGAAAGATTGTGATAATGAGAGATGCAGTAACTATGGCATTCTGCAAACAGAAATAACTGTAAGACTTGGAGAGTAATCAGGTGAGAGTTGCATACAATACAAAGACTCCCCATGACTGACACAAACCAAAATCTTTTCAGTGCCCACATACAGACACAGTAATGATAGGGCTTCTCAAATTTGATTTTTTATATGGATACCCATCCTTCCACAACATCATTGCACCTAAGAACTAGATCATAGGCTGGTGTTTGCTGTGCTAGTTTCTGCACAAGCAGAACAAAAACAACCCTGGCCTCAACCAATTCAAGCTTGATTTCCAAGGTTTACAATGCAAAACAAGCCCCTGACTTAGAACAGGCTGTTTCCTTGGAAGAAGGCAGTAGTAACTTTTCTCTAAAGGCTCATCTTGAAAATATGACTGTGTGGACTAAACAGTGTGAGAATTGACAGAAACCTTTGACAATAACTAGTCCAAAGCAGCCCTGATATATGTGGCTTACACACAGGTTGACAACAACCTCAGTGCCCCTGTTTTTTGGCATAAAGATGGCAAGGGTGGTCAGAGCCTACCTTGACTTTACCTGTAGCCTTATTTCTTTGGAAATGCAGTCTTTACAATCACTACTAGGGTACTGAATTCCTAGTATTTAGCTTTGGTGCAGAGAAGAGAGAGAGGAGGCTTTTTAGGAGTTCTAACAGTGATTTGCTGTTTTGGTGAAAAAAAAAAAGACTTTTGCAAAATACTTACAGTGGACTCCCTTCAACATCATGTTGCCATTTGATAGCTCCAGATATGCTGCCTGTTTTCTGAAACAGCTTGGAGGCCTCATATATTCTTTTGTTATCTGAAGAATTAGCAAACAAAATTCTGTTAGACATTTATCAGGAGAAAAAGATGTCATGAATAAAATTCACAGAAAAGGATTAAAGCATTACAATAAGAGTGAAGTAAAAAAAAAAAATAATGTATCTGAACACATATTTCAGTGTGCAGTCATCCCAGCTGACATGCAAGATGGGTCTAAGCATGGTGGCACTGGTGTTAGCTCAGGTGCAAAGTTCTGCATAAAGAGAGGCCTTGGATAGTGCTCTTTTGACTTTGCTAGAAACACCTGAGGGAAGAACCCCCAATTCCTGATAGGGACTGGCATATCTTGATCTGTCTCAGAAATGCTGAAGTGTAAGCAAAATGACAGAAGTGTCTATGTTACTATGCTGAACACATGAAAACAGGCAAGGGTGCTCAACGCAAGTTAGTACAATAATCACATTCTTGCAATGTGAATGGAGTTTTTCTCATAGGTGCTTATTGACCTCTGAATCTTCAATGTGAAGAAGAGATCTAAGAGGTGCAATGAATATAGGAAGCCAAGTGATAGCCATTGCACCGTGCTAGGAAGGCTATCTAGTGAAGGTCGATTTCAGGCAAAAAGAAAAACATTCTAATGGAAATCAGCTGATACAATCAACCTACTAAATCCACTGTCACTCTCTTCTATGGCCACTTGCAAGAGGCTATTGTAATGTTACATTGCATTGCAAGCGTTTGTCCTTTATTTTTTGAGGGGAAACAACCAGCTCATTTTGCAGATGAGCCATCAGTTTTTGCATTTGGCTGCTCTGAGTCAAGCTAACTGCATTAGCAGGTCTCATCAATGCTGGATTTCTTGAGCATGCCTGATGTCATCTCACTTACAGAAAAAAATAATAAATAAATCTGTGTCCTCAAAAGCACCAAGAAAAGTGCTGACTGACTTGCACCGGGGCCAAGTATATACTTAGGAGCTATAAAAAACCCTGCTTCTTACTGACTTTACAGCAGAAACAGCACCCCACTTTTTGTCAGCAATGCAAAAATGCTTTTTTCTCTCCTAGCCTAGAGTATCTTGCTAATAGTAAAAAGCTTTTCCAAGATACTCCATGTAGAATCGTCATAAAAACATACAAAAAATTACATATATATATATATAAATATATATAAAGCAGAGGTCTGTATAACCCTTGATGTCATCTCTTCTTAATGTTTTCTCAGAAACAACTTTTCCTCTTTTCAAACTCTCTCAAATATAGCTTGGAATAAAATGCTGTATTTTTAGTTGCTATTAAAATCTAAAGGACTTTTCACTTGTTCCTGGCTTTAATATTTACATCTGAGTTCTGTTTATTCTTTCACCCTCTTTTGTCTGATGTGATTGTGAAACTGAAGAATTGTCGCAATCTTATTGCCTGTGATGCAGGAACACAGTGACTTTCAGATTCATTGTTAAACACAGTGATATGAGTTTAAAAGAAATTATTAAAAAAACCCACAAAACAGAGCATCTTTATTCCTAAGGCTAACTGGCTCAAATGATTTTATAAAAATATTCTTTGCTATTTTTCCTTGTATGCTAGGTGAGAAGCTCATAGAGAATGTCCTGTTATCCATCATACAATCCACAGATCAGTATTACTGTAAAAAATTGCTCAGCTAAAGTTCACACAAACCAAAAGTGAAATTACCCCAAAGGAATCTCTGTGTTTCAAGACAATTTTCTTGCTGAGTTTCAAATATTAAAGCTCTCCCAGTTGTTAAATAAAGAGTGATGAGAAAATGCATGCAATTTTAATTTCCACTGGGATTATGCCTGGTGTGAGACAATCATGTTGCTAGATATTTTTCTAAAGACTAAAATAATGTTATAGCATCTGTGAAGGCTGTTATGAAGAACAACATACTGAAATAAAAACACTTCTATCCCAGACTGGCAACTTGTTATGCTTTTTGCTGAAATTGCTTGAATTACAATTTATGCAAAGCTTTATTATCTAAGACATGTTAGCTCAACTTGGTTTAACTGGTGTATCTATTAGGTTATGTATCTTGTAGATCGTGAAGGTTTGATACATCAACTAATGAAAATCCATGCAAGTCCAATGGGTATTTATAAAAAATGACATAATATTCACTTGTTTACCACACACACAACCCCAGCAGTGCCAAAACAGGAGCATAATTTAAAATCAAAGCTGCTGTTCCCTGCAAAGCCACTGGCTAGTGGAATGGTTGGGTATTTGCAACATGACTGCGCCTGCATTTGTACGGTGGAGTCTGGTGGGGTTTCAGGTGCTCTTAAAGATATTTGTAGGGAAACCTAAAAAACGAGGAATGACAAAAGGAACTTTATAAAACAAAAGGAATTTAAAAACACAAATTACAGTCTCCAGTTAACCTTAGTTCATAATTCCTACCTCATAATCAGGTTCAGAGAAAGAGCTGTAATGGGTATGAAGTATCAAAGTGTAAAGTTAAGGAGGAATTTGCTTGGGAGATCACTTTGGCTCTGGTTGGGAAAGAAATTAAGAGGACTTACTAAACAGCTCCATTGTCAGAAGACTAAAAGTGTCAACATTGATTAGGAAAGCATGCTGCCAGAAAGGCAAACATGACCCTGTTTAATTTTATTTATTGTTTTGTTTATCAGATCTTTAACTGTCCCTAAAATGATTCAACTTGGAGGAGGGAAATAACACTAATGAAAATACTACCTGAAAAATGTGTCAGTTTTGTAACCGAGGATACATATGACAATACTGACAAAGTTGACAATAAATACTGATGATAATGCATGCTTTAGTTCCAGCACTTCTTTAAAAGTGGCAAAGTAAAAAGTCATGGAAGCTGTTTCCTTCAAAATAATTTCCCTGCTCTCACAATGGTCCATCCTGAGCAGCCTTCAGGAATATATGAAGTCCTTTTATCCTTTTTTATTAACAGTATTTTTCAGTAAAAGACTTAGGACAAGGATGGGATACGAGAGATACTGATTTCATCTCACACCATTTTCAGACAATTTTTACAAAGAAAATTGCTCTCTAGGAAATGTTTTATCCAGTCAAAGTTTAGGTGAAATCAAACTATTCCAAATCACAGAGTCATTTTTGTTGGAAAAGACCTTTAAGATCATTGAGTACAATCATCAACCTAACTCTGTGGAGTCCAGTGCTAAGCCATGTGCCTCAGCACCACATCTACACATCTTTTAAACCACATCTACACATTTAAACCTCCAGGGATGGTGATTCAAACACCTCCCTGGACACCCTGTATAGTGTCTGACAACCCTTTCCATGAAGAAGTTTCTTCTAGTCTGATCATTCTGATGAAGCAGTTTTCCAAAGGAGATGTTCTGAGTATCTTTGCTAGGTTAGAAGGGATTTTGTTTGCTTTGTGCTGTTCACTGTCAGATCACTAATGTCTTCATGGAATGGGTAAAAGAGGCTGTGATGAAAAATCACACTTAGAGGCTGTGATGAAAAATCATTTACATTCATGCCCACCGAGCAATAATAGATATCTCCAGGTTAGTCCTACATGACTCATGCCTATGAGGTAGAGAACACATAAAGCCATTCCTACAATTGTAATCCTGGTAGTCTCTATGTGGGTTTCTACAGGGCTGGCATATGGTGAGGTAACCCTATGCTCCATTTCTCAGATTTCTCCAAAGCCAAACCCTGACAGCTTATGTAAATGACAAGAGAGTTTTCCTAGGGATGCCAGAAAGACTGTACCAGTTCCAAAAGAAGAGCTGAGATCCATGTGGGGATTCACATTCCAGGGAATGGATTTTTCTACCAAGTTGCTACAGCCTGGGCTATGGGTTGCTAAAAGGGTAGCAAAGCGGGTAAACATCTGGCTCATTTTTCCTAAGCAGCCAACAAGAGGTTTTGAAACCTGCAAGGTCAGAATCTGTTTCAAAATGCAATGCAGTTTGACCTTGTTCTTGATTTACCTTTATTTTAAGCCCCCAAACTAACATTCTTAAAAAGTGTTCAGGATAGTTTCTTTTATGCTAGGACTGCAGTGTGTTACTTAATGAAGAGAAGACCACTGGGAATAAAACAGTTCATAGTTTATTGTATGACACAACAGCTGTCAAAGATGTAAACCGCTGAAGTTGAAATTGGAGCAAAAAAGGCAAATCTAAACATCTTTGATGACTTCTGCACAATAACAGGGGTTACAGAGCTCAAGCTGGTGGAAACAGGAAGGGAAGAAATGCCTGTCCCTGAAAATGGGAATCAGACTCAGGAAAACTCAGGTCCATTCTCCTCTGCTCCATAGACTGTTTAAGAGATGGGCATATATTTAAACTCAAGTTTCAAACACACAGAATGGGAGATTAACACTCTCTACTTCTGTCCTGCCTAATGAGATTGTAAGACCTCTCATTGTTTGTCCCAGTCACAGCACAGCTGAGACCAGACTTCTTTTCGGGCCCCTGTAGTTTATGATGCAATTAATGCACATAACCCTATGCCATGTCACCCCTGTAAGCTCCTGAAGTGCTGGAACTGATCAAAAGCAAGAACATCAGCTTATAGGAGGCCAGGGTAAAGCAGGGATGGACTAGGTAACTTCTCACAGACATTCCAGTGGATGAGCTCTTCCCTGTTTTACTTAAAAAGGAAGGTGAAGTGGAAAACATGGTAAAACTCCCATTGACCTCAAATGGGCCAGGAATTCTCACTCTAATGCAAGTGTCATTATTTGTCAGGACAAGGAGAGTTTTGCTCAGCCTCACCTCTCCTTTTCCAAAGCCATTTCTATTTCTCCCCTGAAGAGATTTCTATCCCCAACTGTTTCAACATTAGATAAAGTGCTTCTCTGTGCCAGAAAGATTTCATTGTATGTATTTGTTTATTTAACCTGTGTACCCCTGTGAACTAACATCTTCTTTGCATTTAATAGGCAATAGCAGGGCATGCAAAATTAAGACTAGGTTGTGCTGAAACTGCTTGAAATACAAGAACACTCCTAAGTTCAGGGAGTTTTGTAGAGAGAAAATAGGAAGTGAAACAACTTTTTAAAATGCACACTTTCGTAATGCATAAAAGCCTTCATTGCTTTGATCAAAACTTTACTTTTAAGAAGAACCAGCTGTGGATTTGATTTCTATGCTTCTCAGCCATAAGTCAATAGAGGATTCAATTTTAAAGCACAAGACCTATAACATACAGTGTGAATCATCTCTTGTCTGCATATAAGATAGCACAGATACATAAAATGGTTAGTGAAAGCTTTATCACCAAGGAAACACATTCATAAGCATTGAATCTAGCACCTTAACATTTACAACTCACTTAAAAAAAAAAAGCCAGCTGTAAATAAGTCCATACTCATAACTAGAAATACGTGGTATCTATCACTCATGCCTATTTTAAGGATTACTCATTGCTTAAGACTGGCAATGGGCACAGCTAATTTGCAGAAGATCAGAGCTTTTGGAGATTTGGACTCTGATCTTCCAGAAGATAATTGTTTCAGAGAGATAATAATTTTTTGGTAATTATGTCTAACCAATCCATAAGTAAGCCCTCACAGAATAGGTTTTATCTAGTGCCACTTACTATTTCCTAAAGGTCATGGAATTTCTTTTTCTCACCTCCAACAGCTCACCTTTCCTGGGTGCACTATGGGGAAGCATAATTCCAGCATAGTGGAAATTCAGTCAGCAAATGAGGCATTGCCATAAATATTCATGGGGGAAAAAAACTTTTGAAAAAATGTTGAGAAAAGAGAGTAGGTAAATCATGGCATCCTCAGGAGACCACTAGGATATGCACTGACAATTTACATGGATTTGCTTAAGATTTTGTCTGTAATTTAAGAAATGTTGTCATACTTACCCACTTATCACCTTTTTGCTAGTATTTGGGCATTTCTTGAGCACTGGACACTTGATTGAGGACAGAACAGCTGCCCAGACGACATCCATCTGTCATATCCTTGACTTACAGTCTGTGAATTAGCAAGAGAAATTATTCTAGATTGCTCAGGAACATCCTTATGCTCTAGTCAGTATACAAGAGCTGCTCGGTTTTTACAATGTAAATTTGACTTCCTATTGAGGATTCATTTCTCTCCTTTGCAAACCAAGAAAAAATCACAGAAGAAGCAGATGAATTCACAGGGACTATCTCCAGGTACAGGGTTAAGTTTCAGCATAAGTAATAGAAGACACACTGGACATTATCTTAGGGTAGAGTCCCAGTAGAGTTCAGCACATATTAATACGGTGATGATTCTGTTTCAAGACAAAAAATTGCAGGGGTTCTTTTGAAAATACTTGATTATGACTCATTCTGCTGTGGCTGTGGTAACTGATAGTGCCTTTATTGACCTTGGTAGGAAGAGAGGAAAGCTGATGCTATGTGCCCTTAGAAAGCCAGCTCTGAAAACACACAATATACTTAAAATATACGTATCCTTGCAGCTAATCATACGAAGACACATTCATAGAGACTTTTGTTTAACTGAGAATTCTCTCAACTCAGTTCATGTTTGGCTCCGGTCTGGTTCCATGAGGCTAAGTAAATAAAATAAATGGAGCCACTTGCCAACCCAGGACTCAAATCACCAGCAGTCATCATAAAATCCAGTGCCCACGAGAGCCTGAGATGTAAAATACCAGATTCCAGCACCCAAATTTGACTATTCAGTGAAGAATAAGATATAATGGATTATTTAAAGCCACTAACCATGAAGTAAAATAGCAGTGACTGGTGGGTAATGACTCAATCTTAAACTTTCACATTACATCTAGTTAAGTATTACTGCACTGTAATTGAGTTCATCGGGTTCCATGAGCACACCCGTACTTTCTTATCCATTTCTAGATGATTTCCATTGGTCCTATGCAAAGGACACTACTGTCTACTAGGAGATTGACTGTGCTAACCCAAAGAACATTCTTTTCAATTGTTTATTTCATCCTTGCTCGTAGCTTTTCAGCCCTCAGATTCTTCCTAAGGAGGACAGTGACCAGAGGGATAGAACATATGTATCTTTTACAAACACAAAGTGAGAAGAAATGTTAAGCTTTCCTCCTTTTTTGCTTTTTCTCTTTTCTAAAACCTTTTATTCAACCCTGATGCCATAAGAAGGTGATGTCATAATTTATGATATTAAACTGGTTACTGAAATGTCATTACACAAGTGATGTTTTAATTGATTATGTTAAACTGGTTTGCAGGAAAGTGTCAAGTGTCACTTTCATGACATAAACTGCCAGTTATGATTATATAATATCAATTATTCCTTGGAAAACTGCATGAGATCAGTTAGCTCTAAACCAATGTAGTTGAGGTAGGTTCATATTTTTTTTAAATGCTGTTCATCCAGCCTTCATTATTAGGAGTAAAATATACTTTGGATGCAGTTTAGACTTTTATAAGTCTCCCCTTGAAACATAATATCTACCTTTCTCATTTGCCCTTTTAGCTGCCATTATATCAACAGCATGCTAAAAAGAAAGCAGTGAGATAAATTTTATAGCCTTAACTGAGCTTGCCTTGTTCTACTATCTTACAGAAACCAAACTTTGGAGCTAAAGGTAGACAAAAGTAATAAAACACGTTTTTAACAGTAGGTTAAATGTAGAGCGTTAGGATTTGCTGACAGAATGTTTGTTACTGTGAGTTCTGCTTTGACACTTGTTCTCCTAAAGCTTTAGCATCCAACTGCTTTCAGAATTCCTCTAATCTTATTCAAGCACAAAACCAAAAGAACATATTAATATCTGAAATGCATGTAGCCAGACCTTAAAAACTTAATACTTTCTAAGGATAGTTACAAGTAAAAGCAGCAAGTTTAGTTCTTGTAAACTCTCTAGATCCAATAGAAGTGGGCTGATTCACTACCGATGCTGATCTGATCTGGCAAGTTTATAACATTTCCCTATACCAAAGCTGCATTTGGTTCCTTGCTGTCAGTGACACATCTCCAGCTAACTGGCAAAGTTATTCAGAGATGCAATGATAAGTTAGATGCAACATAACAGGATGAGATTTTTATGGGAATTTCCCAGCTGAAATCTTACCTTTTTTATTGGAGAAAACATATAGGCACATTAACAAGGGAGAAAGCAACAGGCAGGACTATCTCTTGCTCAAGACTGTTGAATTTGGCTGAGTTTAAATGAGAGAATTGCTTCCACTGATCAGTGCTGATACCTAATGTAAAAATGGCAGCAAAATACAACACAAGGATAAATGCTGTACCCCCATGCAAACCACACTGAGGTCTCCAAAGCTGATAAAAGTTGGTTGCTAAGTAGGCAACACTATCACCTTCCTGAACAGCTCCATACTCAGGCCAGTATTGCTTTATAATGAAAGCTGGATATAGAGATGACTAAAAGGGACACACTTGTCTTAACTCTGTTACCCATATTAATTTTGATCAGATCAGAAGCCACACTTCATGAGAGACTTCTCAGAGGTTTGATCAAAGGAGCTCTGGAAGGTCTCAGGGAGGAGTTGCAAAGAGGCAAGGAAGGAGCATGGTAAGAAATACTCAGAACACACACACACCTGATTTTCATTAGGCTTAATGGAGATGGTGGAAATTAATCTTCAGGGCAAGGCTTTGAAAGCTTACCTCATGATTTCATACAAAAAAAAAAAAAAAAAAAAAAAAAATCTGTTGTCTCCTTTTATGTCACTTGTTCTTTACATGGTTTTTCAAGTAACACATTTTGGTATTATCTTATTCCCCCCAGCTTTCCAAAAAGCTGAATGAGAGGCTAAGTATTGATTATCAATATGTACGAGGTGTTTTGTTACTCACATTCTACCTGTCAGATTTTGGACACACACAAATTCCATTAGACATCAGACCTTTAATACAGATGGTCAAATAATACCAAAATTTTGACAGTTTATTCTCTTAACCTGCTATTATGTCTGCTCTGTCCCAGAGACATTCTCGCTAGAGCTGGTAGCTATTTTTCCTTTTCCCCTGAATTGCTACAATTTTTTAAAAATATACTTTCAAACCACAGGAAGCTTGCATCTGGCAGACAAGCAATCACATCCATTCAATTTACATAACAAAAACCAGATTAAATATAAGTGTGTACACTTGCTGACATGACAGAAGGTTGAAATCCTGCAAGACAGGTGCCTCTTACAGGAAAGATTACAATAAAAAGTCTTTTATATCCTTAGTAGGTTGAACCTGCCCATCCATGTAGTTGTTGCAGTATAGAAACACATTTGCAAGTCACTGTAGTACCAATCAAGCTACAACAAGGCTTCAGCTTCTAAAAGTGAAATTCCTTTTAACATTTCACTGTAACTGAAAGAAGGCATCCAGACACTGGAGGGTTTTTTAAAAGTTATATCATAATTTATAATTGGTTGTTAATTAATGTCAGATCACAGTGGAATTCCTATGGAATTACAGAGTGGAGCCTCTTTAATTACCAGTTTATAATTATAAATCTCAATGGAATGAAAAACACAGGAACTGTAATAATGATGATAATGTTGGAAGACTTCTTTGACTAGTAAAATCTTCATGTATGCGTCTCAAGGAGTTTAGAACAGTAGTGTTCATATGGGGAAGAAAACATTTTCCACGATGGAAGATTTCCCTTCTTGCATTATGCAAAAATAAAGAGAAAAAAAAATCTTAAACATTACTTCGCAACTAGCGCATATACAACCTGTGAAATGAAAAATACATCTAAAATCTGTTTGCTCTATAGTTTTGTCATTCTCTTCTGATTTACTTGCAAAAAGCCACAGAACTAGCTCTGGCTGTGAGATATCTTCCATTCAATCATATATATATGTAGTAGAGGCCTGCAGCTCACTGTTCAGGTCATTGCGATCTGTGCTACATTTGCATAGGATCAAGTATGAGATGACTTGCACCGTGCATGTTCACTCTTAATTAAGTGTACCCACAGCAGCTTGTCTTCTGGTCTGCTGCACATATTTGTACCTCCCTAAACACCCGTGGGTGGAGAATTACAAATATAACAGCTTTACACCAGTACCCTACAGACCAGAAGCTGAGGCAGGATGTTATCAATCTACTCAATCATTTTTTCGTCCTTTCAGTTTAACTTTGGGTTGGCTGAAATGAAACAGAAATTGGAGTGACTGCCACATGGAAGTGGCTCTATAAAAAGAGTTCCCAGTGCAGGAACTCATTTATGCAACAAGTATAAGAGTCAGGAGGTGGCAGCTACCTCCCTGTCACAGCCAGTGCCATCACAGCCTCAGACCCCAGCACAGACCTGTGCACACACATCCCCTGCTCTTGGCCAAAGTTGATGACAAGGAGACCTTGGACCTTATCTCCAGAGTTTGGCTGGGAGGAGGAAAAGGATACTGATTTCAATTCAGTAATTGTTATAATTGTGGGGGTTTTGTCATAATTAGCTTTAATTTGTTGGCCAGCAACACATCCTGAGCCCCAACAGCTTGTTTGTATGTCCCAACAAGCCTAGTCACTTTCCCTCCTTCTCCAGACTGCTAGTTATTGCTTTCAGTCATCCTCTTAAGACTTGTTTTTCCTCCACAAGGTCATGACTAATTCATATGTTGAGCCCCTCCTCCCCTGCTTTTAACAACGTTGTTTTTCTTTGTTCCTTGTATTTTCCCCTGTTCTCTCACAGTTCTGTTTCTCCATGCCTTTGAGGCTGCAGCCCCGCGATTCTCCCTGAGTCCCAAGTACAGCTGTGGGAATCTGTAAACCTGCCAATTTGCACTTTGTAAAAACCTGTTGCAGATCTGATGGGTTTCACTTTGTGGGACAAGAGACACGGGCTTACAACATAATTGATACTAACAAATTGAGAGAGGAACTATGGCCCCTAACTAAAATAAAAGACAATCACAATGAATTAAAGGTCATGGTATAAAGAACTGTGCAGAGGAACATTGGGAAATAAGAACAAATGTGATACAGGCTACACTGGAGTTAAACCAGAGATGAATTTGGCTAAATAAAACATAAGAAACTTATTTCCTCTACTAATTACTCTGCTTCTTAGAGAAGTGTAACGTTGGCATCAGCCTTCATACTAAATTGCACCACAAAACCCCAACACTTAACAGCGTTTTAGCATACACATCAGGCAGGCATTTACCTATTCTTTTTTTGCCTAGCTGTTGTTCATTCGTTGACCAATTTTCACTGCATGTTTTATCAAGTGCAGAGATGCCCCTGGAATATGAGAACTCCCACTCAAGGGCTTTGAGAAGTAACCACACACTATTACCTGACTGTGCATTTGCTTTTCATTTTACTTTCCACACGTCCCTTTACTAAATGCAGACCAGCAGCATCCACAGGGCAAATTCCCTGCACAGACAGTGGTTCCCACAGAGTAGGTAGGTGACAGTCACTAACACAGGCAAAAAGGACAGCTCATTTCTTCTCATGCATCTTTTTTGCGGAATAAAAACAACAGCACATTAGCAACAGACTTTCATATGGACCCTGGAATAAATCAGACACAGGTTTGCCTTCCCTTAAATCACTGAGTCGTGCAGAGGTGGGGAGAAGAATTTGCAGTTGTATCTTTGTGGGACTGCATTCCTAATGCTGCCCAAGATAACGGAGTCCCAGCGCCTTGGATTGCTGATTATTACAATCACCAACAGACACACATACATATTCAGGGAAAGTGTTCGAACTCTCACATTTGTATTCATTTTACTTTTACTTGACTGGAATCATAAAAGGAATGTGTAAACGAGGAGAGCCTGTTGCTGAAATGAAGTTGAATTTTTCCCCACAGAAACTTGGGTTCATGACAGCTTTTTGTTGGGCAGGACATTAGCCTTTTGTAATTTATTGCTTTTAGATTAAATCTGGGGAAACTCAATATTGCAGTTGAATGATTAGAGCAATACCCCTCGGAGTAATAAATTTTCTTTGGTGCTGTGCATCTCCCGATCATGTTTCCCTTCTAATTACATTTACATAAATGATATTCTGCAAAATTAAATTAACATTCAAACCGTTATGCTGGCAAGGAGAGACAAAAATTAGTTACAAACTTACATTGCTAAAAAAATGAAATGACACCTCGTTCTTTCCACAAACTGAATCACAGCTATCCCCCAAAGTGTCTCTCATACAACTGATTATTCTAGTTGGTTAATTACCAACCTAGACATTCTGCTCCCCCTTTCGGAAGTTTATAGCGTAAGGTCCTGCTTTCCACAGGGTCTCATTAAATAGAAGCAATTGGGGACAATCCAAATTTGGTCAGCAAAATGCTCTATTCAGACCTAGATTTGATTTCTACAGTTTTGGCCACAGCTCTTCCTCAGGGCTTCCCCTTCTTGGCTCCCGCACACCATTTCTCTAGCAGGGAGCCAGAAGGTGCTTGGCGAGGCTCCCTGTGAACTTAGACTCAGTGTTGCACTAACACCCTCCTGACCAGGCTGAAGAAAGATGTTCTTCCTCTTCATATGTCCACATCACCACACTGGCTGGCTAACAGTGCCCTGCTTCCCTGGGCTGCTCTCCAACTGACACACGGACACGGGGTCTCATGGAGCAAATTTCCAGCTGCCAAGAGGAGGTACTGTCATCCTGATGAGAAAAAAAAGAGTGCCAGCCTACTTCTGGCTCATGAAGGCAGTCTTCAAACAGTGTTTCCAAAGTCTGAAGTTTAAAGGGGTTGTGATATGTAGTGCTGATTTGCCTAAAGTCACTAATCTCTGTAGCGATGTATGGTGGCTTTGCAGAGAAAAACTGTTTCCTAAGACCTATTTGCAAAAGCATTATTTTTTTAGTCCAGAAGAGGATTTTCCCCTTCAGATACCTGCCCAATATAAAGATGCAGTGCATCCCTCTCCTCTTTATGTTGTTTTTTGATGCCATGAACAATAGAAATACGCCAAGAACACATCCTTGTTCTATCAGTGTGAGGCATCACTTGATTTTATTCATTGAACATGCTCCCACTGCACTGAAATCACAATATTTTAATTCAAGAACTTGATTATTGAACCTTGTCCTGCCCTCCCTTTTAATAAGGAGCATACACTGCCACATCTCTTACACATCTCTTGGTATTCTTAGGCAAGTATACTCAAATAATTTTGAGGCATTAGTAACAAAAAAGGAATAGAAATTAGTATTTACTGTATGGCACATGTGTATATACACATACAGGCACATCTGGAATGAAATCTGTCGGCTCTACTGCAAGTCTGTATTTGAGTGTAAGTATACTGTGTGTAAATGGGACATATTTCAATAGGGGAAAAGCAAATCTCTGGAGAATAGAATTAATGTAAAAATGTCAAAGCTGATGATTAAATAAAGACTGTGTATATATTACCCTACTTCTCAGTTTGAAACATAGGTGATTTCAACATTTTAATTTTTGAAAACAAAGTTTGCATTCAGCGATTGAATTTCCTTGTTGAATCACATCAACATTTGCATTTTAGCATATTTCAATTTACTTGGCAAAGAGACTGCTGGTTTTTCCCCCCCCAAAAAAGAAAGCTGGGCAGTCTGGCATTTGTTTGAAAACTTAATTTAATTTTCCTTAAACTTCACAGTTTCTGTGTTTCCATAGGCCCCATAATAAGTACAGTTAAATTAGTTGAAGACATAACATTTAAAGACCGTATTTTCTCAAAGTATTTGACTGCAGTGAGTCATCTGCATGACAGTCCTCTTTCCAGAACTTCATTTCATTCCTGTTCGCCTGGTAAATAATGTTCCAAACACTCTAGAATTTCTGGAAATAAGCTTGTCTCACAGTATTATGGTCCAGGCCCATTCAAAGCCATAATTGAATTCTTTGGCACACAAATCACTTGGAAAGACTGGATCAATTTATGTGTTTAGGACCATATGACAAACATCTGTTTCACGGCAAGGAATCCTAGGGTATAACCACAGGTACCAAACCAAATCATGTAGGAGATCTTGGTGCAGGTTTATTAACCACAAGTCTTGGGAGGGACAAGAGACACAGATTTCCATTTAATGAAATAGACTCTTAGCCCATGCAAGTCTAGAATAAACTTTCTGTGAAATCTATGAGCGAATGAAAATTCAGAGCAGTCAAGATGGGGAAGGTAGCAGCACCAGACCAGTTGGTAGATTCGCAACAACATTACACAACAAAATTTAATAAACCTTTCCCTTCCTCAACAACTCCAATCTAAAGCTCTAGGAGACACAACAATGCAACGAAAACGTCATAGCTAACTTCCACTGCAAGCATGAAACTTTATTTTAGTTCATCAGTCTCATATTATTCCCATTATCATTGCCGTATTTCCCCCCTGTATTAAAAAAACTGTATAGCTCCAAGACACATCAGCAAAGAACAATGACATTACATGTATGAGAGAGCACTCAGTGAATGGTGGGAGAACTCATGATTAAGAAAAGCAGTAAAGAGAATATGTGAGACTTCAGCAATGTTATGAAGAATTCATAACTACACAAGGGTGTGATTCAGATGGCTGAGGTTATCAGACTCCAGGCGCACTGGACAGTGCCTGTGAATAAGCCAAGACCATCTGCCACCCGCAAAGAGAAAAAAAAAATCCATTTAGAAGAAGGGTTCTTTACAAGCTTTCTGAAAAAGCTTCAAGGTGGGGTGCAAGCATTTTGAAAGGCTGTGTAAAGCCCAGTTTTAGCTCCCAATCCAATAATACCATAGCTCTGAGGAACAGAGAGGGAGAAGAAATAAAATTTTTTCAAAAGTTGTCTCAATAAAATATTCAAGGAGCACCTGAAGACATGGCTGATACATTCTGCTCTTCAGGACAGTTGGAAAATTGGGACTGCATTTTATCTCTCAAGAACACAAAAAAGATACACAAAAGGATATAAAAAATTGAATTTGTAGACTATCAGGAGTAACCAGAATGATTATGGGCTAATTTTACCATAAAGGTTAATAAACACTCTTGACCACTTCATTATCTCATCCACCAGCCTTTGGCACCTGCTCTGAGCAAGAACACAACTGCCCAGGGAATGGGGTGGGTGGGGAATGGCTGCATTTTGGGCAGCTCTTCTCAGATAGTAGGGTTTTTCTCCTACTCCTGGTGCAATCCTCAGGGAATCCTGAGGGCAGCTACTGTAGCTGCAAGCAGAGCAGCAGTGGGTGCACAAGGCATGGCAGCAATTAAGAGAAACTGAAGTCTGCTCTCACAGTGCCCATGTTTCTCCACTTCTGCATTTTGAACTGCCTGATTTTTGTTGTTGTTGATGGTATTTGAAGATTAAATGTTATGTGTAGCAACAGATGTTAGTGATCTCATACAGAGCTGAATACCTTTTTACACATGGTTTGGTTATGCACCAGGGGCTAAGAACTTTGGCTGTTGATGAGCAAAATCAAAATCTGTTTTAACTGGCATATTGAGTCCATTGTCTATAAACATTCACATTATGAGAATGAGATCAAATCTGCCAAGGGACATTATTATGTTGTGAAATATATTTGCCAATCACAGAAGAATGACTAGAAAAGAGTGGAAAAGTGGTGATTATTTAGCTATGTACCAGTGGCCTAAATCTGCTCAAAAGCTCCACTAATGGCAAGCAAACATGATCTTAGGGAACAGAGGGAGTCACACACTTAAGTATAGAAAACATCCAAGAAAGAGGAGGGAAGGATATTCTTTGAGGAGTAAATCAAGGAAATACTAGAGCTTGGCAGCTTCTGTCCTGCTTTGATTGGATGGGTGGCAGTGCCAAAAAGATCAGCGCTAGGGTAGATGGGATTTCTCTAAGAATGTACAGAATGGGCCAGGAAACAGAAAGGCAGCAATACTGATCCATTTCTTCCAAGCAGTCACAGATTCTTAATGTAAGTACCTGCAGATTGTATCAGTAGAGCATCACCAGGAAGATGTCCCAGGAGCTGTTCTTAGAACTACAGATCTACGGTTTTATATTACTATCATTAGTAACTTGGGAGCTGTGTATCCATTGGAACAGTGAAGGAAACATTTTAAGAAGGAAATGTTTTGAGGCATGAAGATGCAACTTTTGCATCAAAATGCTTTTGATGGTTTAAAAACTGGAATCAACTGATAAGAAAAGAGCTACAAGTATCTGACTTGACTCCTTTTCCAAGGGGAAACGCTTGGGAATCTCACACACCTCTCAATTTATTCAGACTGCAAGAGACATTTCCCAAATAAACAAAGAGAATAAGTAAGAATCTAGATGGTAACAAACAGTATCATAGTAAAAAACATACAAACCCAAAAAAGCAAAAACAAGGGAAAAGCATACATCAGCATTAGACTTCAATAATAACCTGGTGCACTGAAAGCAATTTCCTACAGATTTGTCAGACTTAGTTCATGTCTACAGGCATGTTTCCTCCCACTGTTCCACTCACTTTTAGACAACACATGAGCTCTGCAAATGTGTGAAGAAAGGGAATAATTATCAGTCACAGTTTGAGGTATATTATCTATTTAGTAGTAAGTCATCTTGAGCAGCCTAAAGGCTCCATCAGGTGCCCTTCTACTGAATTCAGTGAGCTAACAAAAAATACACAAAGCAACCCCATGTCTCTTCTAACAGGACATGAGAAAGATTATACTCTCTTCTCAAAACCAAACACAAAAGCCACCCAAATCCCAAACCTACGTTCATATATACTAAAATATGGGGATTTCCTTCCAGTCTCCTGTTCCAAAGGTCCAGGGCCTCTGCTGAGTCCAGGAGGCAGAACACAGACACCAGCGGTGTCTCCATGAATGTCCCAGCTATCTGTGAAACCTCAGATGGGCAGCAGCATGAACCAACTGCAAAGCAGGTTAAAAAAAAAAAAAAAAAAAAAAAGTTTTCCCAGATGTCTATTGATAGTGACTTGGGAGATAGGAGTAGATATCACGGAGAGACTCCCTTTGACTTCAAGGTTCATTAAAAACAGTCAGCGTTATCAGAACCAAGCTCTTTTTATAGAGGCAAAGGAGTTTGAATGTTGCAGTGCTGGAGAAGAGCTTTTATATCTCTTTGGCGTGGAGTAGAGTGTTATTCTCAGAATCAGAAACCTGTCCTTTGGCTAGAATGAAAACATTTGATTGTGTTTTGCTGTGAAAATATTTTCCTTTGCTTAACTGTCCATAATTAATGTTGTACTTCCAAAATATAGTTTTCTTTTGTGCTGTGTAAAGAAAGCTTCTTCCCAGTGTTGTTGAAATACTGGCTTTCATTATGCATGGCAAAGGAGAGGCTGATGATATTTTATGATCTTTAGCAAGCACCACAGACATTTCTGGAACATGAAATCAAAATAAAAGCAAGCAGCATTAAAATGTTCTTAGAGCTAATTTCTCTAACCAGAACATGAAAGGGTTTTTTCCTTTAGTGTATGTGAATAGCGTTCAAAGCAAAATAAAAACAATTCTGAAACAGAGTTCTTATTTTTCTGGAATGGAGTCAGAGTACTGGAATAGAGTCAAGGTAAAACTTTCTCTTTATGACAATTGAATTTGAGTATTAGATTTCTTATTAGATGTGACATCTAATCACAAGATCCTCCAGGCATTGTGCATGGATCACCTCTGAAATATAAACATCCCGATGTTACACTACTTCTGTTTCTTTGTGGTAGTATTAATTCACTTTCACATCAACCACCTGAAAGGAAAATTTGGAAGTGTCCAAAATTTTTTAGACCACATACATGTCTGAAAGGCAATCATGAATATTGTCTCCCTCCCATTGGTAAGTACATCACAGTGCAGTGGCAATGACACTACTACTGCTGGCTTCACACAAAGGGATTTGGAACAAAGTCTGGAGAAGGGGACAGTTCTTCAGGCAGAGTGGGCCTGCATGACTGTCTGACTCAGAACAAGACATTGTACTCTCCTGATCATCCACGACCTTTCCAGACCCAAATTAGTAAGTCTCTGATCCTCGCTACAATGCCCTTTACCGTCTCATATACAAAAGTAGTAACTCACAAGCTCACAATTCACAACTTTGTGTTTCTTCTTTGCTGCGGCCTACTTCTAAAAACATTTTCTGAACTGATCTCCCAGGCATATATTCTGTCATGTCTTCAAATACTTGTCAAGATTGTTTTTTAAAATATTGTGCTTTTTTTGAAATAGAAACATATGCATGATCAAACAAAAGAGAAGACAAATGTCAGTGGAGTCATCACAATGGACCTTCTTGACTTTTCCAGAACTCTTGTCATGAAGAATATAACCTGACTGCTTGCTTGTTTCACACATCTCCCAGCAGTGAGTTGCTGAGAACACAGTACTGTGTTTAACCTACAGTCCCTCATATTTGGAATAAATAACTGTCTCTGTGTCCCTTGCACATGTTTGATGGAGTCAGAAACACGTTATTAATGAAGAATACCTCTATAAAAATGAACTCATTCCAATCACTCTTCTGGCACTACAACATCAAGGGGAGATGCCAGTCAAACAGCTAATATTAAACCTGTAAATCTTTACCTATTTAGGGTGCTTTAATCATTTCCTATGAATTAATACCATAAAATGTGATTTACAGCTTAAGGAGGAAGATCCTTATAACCATTAATACACAAATTCAATCAACAGACATTTGGAAATTACAGATTCACTGGAGCTGTGTGTTGCTCAACAGAAAACTAATCCTGTCCCCTTCTCTGCAGTGAAAGTGGGGCTTCAAATGCTGGTATAGGTGCACTTGCATGAGTGGAAGTTTTTCCAGGAAACCTCCTTACAGAGGCTTTCTTCAACAGATGGTCTTCTTAATTTGGTACAAGGTACAAGATTTATAGAGAACCCTCAGCAACACGTGTAGTGCATAAGTCAGATGAACCAATAAGCAAATGGGAGAGCAATGTATTTTTATCAAACAATTTCTCTAACCTTCTCAAGGACTGCTGTGACCCTGATGGTCATATGAGAGAAAATACAAAATAAATTAAGCTCATTTTAATAGGGAACAATTATTTAAATTTTTGTCTAGTTTTGATGCAAATTATTAATGGCAGTCAACTAGGCCATTTAAGCATAAAATCCAAGATATGTTGAGTTTAGCAGAAACAGAGGTTGGCAAGCAGTCTATCTACCACAGTCTCCAGTACAGGTAGGGATGGCAAGCTGCTTCCTCCTAAGCAATCCTACCTCTCAAGCCTCTAACATTTTTTTCTTACTGTCTTGTGACCACTGTGTACCAAATGTAACTAAAACCAGGGACACTTCCTCCTCTCTGTTACCACAGGTGACTCTGGCAAGTGGCCATCATTCGGTCTTATATATTCCTGGCTCTCATTTATTTTTCTTTCCTTTGCCCCACACGTCCTGGCTTATTCATCTGTTGGGCCTTCTTCTGTGTTGCTAATTCTAATGCCCCTTATTCTCTCTGGCAGCCCTGCAGATTCATACTCATTGTGTCCCTTAAGTATATACAAAGGACCAATTTAATTCTTCTCAAATTTAACCATTTGCTTAATGTACCAAAAATAGAAAACGAGTTGTGATTTGCTTTCTTTATCATCCATGAAGACAGACAGCTTATTGACATGCTGACTTGGATTTTAGCTGACCAGAATGGCTCTTAGAAGATACCTCCTGGTTTCTACTGACAAGAGAAAGCTCAGGGTTACTGGCTTTCTAATGCATCATTAAAGTGCTTACAGGGGATGGATCCAGGACAAAGTATAGACATTCTTCCAATCCCCGATTTGTGATTTCTCCTCTTTCAACCTTTCGTTTTTTTCAAGATTCAAATTGCTCTGCTCTGTGTGACTTACACAGACAATCTTATATGAAATAAAAAGGAAGCTTGAACCACCAGTTCAAGAAGTATTTTTTTAACACAGCTCTCCCAGGTAGAGAAAAGGCAGGTGACATAGTTTTTATACATTAGTGTAAAGTTTCCTGAACAACTTTATCACCTTTGACTGTTCCAAAAGTCAAACTACCCTACTAGTGCAGGTTAATTTTATACTTTTATGGAGAGAAGGAAAAAAATATAAATTGAAACCACGAGTACTCATTCAGCAGCTGAGAGAAAGAGGTTTTTCTGAATGCTAGAAACAGTTGCAGAGGACAGATAAGATTTTGCCTTAGGGCATTTCAAGCTTCCCTTTCCCCTGATCTATCATTTCTCTTCTTCCCTGATTCCTCCCCCACCGTATGTCTGCTAAGGATCTCATCCTGAAGAATAGAACTGGGAGAAAGCCAATCTCCAATTCATCTTAGGATCTTGGAGTTGGTTTAATTTTCCATACCACCTGACTGCTTCTTTAGTAATGATGTACATCCTGGCTAGCATGACAAAATCAGTGCTGTCTTTCTTGTAGAGCACCAGCATAATGGGGTTTCATAGGCAACCTGATACATTTGCTACTGCTCCAATTGCAGCAGCATTTAGGCAGCGTCTGGCTTTGGTAGAGAAATTGCCAAAATGTCCATTAATTTCAGTGGTACCAGACTAGGTCCATAAAAACACGATGGAAAAAGTAAAAGTCAGGGAATGTGACATGGGTAGCAAAACAGAGTGGGCAGAACATTTTGAGAGAGGATGGAGAAGAAGAAACACAGTAAGAAGGTGCAGAGAAGGGACAGCTATTATAGGAAGAGCAGCAGACACTATCTTGAAAGGAATGCAAGGAAATTTTATAGTTCCTGTACAGAAGTATCTTCTTCTCCTTACTAGAAGGGTTATGATTGATGACACATTTTTTTAAAATGAAACATTTAGCTCAGAGTGGTTTTGGAGGGTTTGAAAGGAAAGAACAGCTGCCTATGGCAGGAGGAGCTGGTTGGATGGATCAGACTCCACCATTTCAGCTGCTTTTGTTCCCAACACCTACAAAACCTTTTAAACAAGAATTTTTCTGACACAGAGAGAGAAATCACATACAAAGAAATGGAAAAAAGGAAATATATAATATGGGTTTTGGCTGTTCTTTTTATTTAATGTCATGGGACTATGAATTTTCCTCATTCTCCCTGAATGAAGTCTCTAACTATGTATCTTTGGCAGCTGACACAGCAGCAATAGCTCCAGTCTGATCACTGCGAACACTGTATTGGCTGCATTTTCAAATCTTTGTTGCCAAAATGGTAGACACATTCACAGCAACACTTCCCACCTGTATCTTAGTAACAGAAATTTCACTGGAAAATACCATCAGAACAAAAATGTTTTTACTTGGCAGAAACAAGATAAACCCATGTTTGTTGAGCACATCTCACCTTTTGTCTGAGCTGGTCAATTTTATAATGGAAGCCTAATGGAGACACTGTAGTACACTTGAATGAGCCAGCAATTTAAATGCAGTATTGCAGCTTAAATACCTTTTAATTGAATATAATTGTAACTTAGGAGTATATGAGAATTGTTAGTAAGGCAGTGATTTGTGGAAACAAAATATCTGACAGTAAGGTAAGTATTCACCTCAATCTAGATTAAAACCAGCAGAACCTGCACTATTGAACTCCATCTTCCACACTGCTACCCTCAACACACACAGTTATATACCTTTGCTTTGTACTCTTCAAAAATGGACAAGCACAATTTACTGTAGGAAATTGAAAATGTAAGCTCTTGGCTAATGTCAGGGAAACAAAACAAAAGAAACCAATTTGCTTGCCCATCAAAAATACAGTATTTCATTTAATGAAGACCACACAGTTGCAGTGGGAAAGACACTATACTCACTTAAGATCCAGTTCATTAAATATTCCCTATATTCCTGGTGTAAGAAAGAACAGACCATACGTTTGGGGGAGCATAATTTCCTGGAGGCAACATTTTATCTTTGATTTCCATTAGGTCTTTCATGAGCACACCACTCAATCCCCTCTGCCTAACTGCTCCTGCTGTGCCAGTGATCATATAGTATGTAATGTCAAGTCTGCCTTCGTCAGGACTGGGATCAATTAGAAGGCCCAATATTCAAATTATGTGCTTGACTCCCAAAGCATCACCACAGTTATTCCCCCAGCACAACAGAAGTATGTCAAACTGTTCCATTGCACATGGCTTTTGGACTGTGTTTTGTATTATGTTTCCACACTAACCCAAACCAAATTTGTACCCACTGCTCTGCAGGCCCCGAAGGGCTTCAGGCAGGAGCACTGCAGACCTGGATTCACCCCATGTCACTGGTGGCATCTCAGCTAGGAGATGACTTACCCAGGATCCGTAATTAACAACGTGCTACAGCCTCTTTAGGAGATGATTCATTCCATAGGTGGGCTGAAACCCTGTCTAAATATTCTCATTTCTCTCTGCTAACTGTAAAATATTGTCTTTGCTGACCAGGCTACTAATTTAGTAAGGCGGGATTAATGTGGGACACAATTACAGGTCGTGTAGGGAGAGGCATGTAGAATCAGTGTTTGGAATTCCCATTGTGGGAGCAACCACCGGTTCAGCGACACCCCCAAAACAGGGATCAGAAACATAATAAATAACAAGGGGTTCAAAGTTCACAAGCTGCTCCTGAAGTCTCCAGCCTCAGGGAGGGAGACAGTAAAAGTGAATATAAACGGGACTTTATAGGAACTTGACAAAACCCATGCTTTTATAGTTATTTGCACATAATTGCCCATAGCATAATTCACTACAGAAGAGAGATTCCCTTTGATTCCAGTCAGAACTGGCATGAGCCCAGGCATTTCTTCACAGGGAAGGAACCAAATCCAGAGCCACTTTAATCTGGTCTGGGGAGCAAAGGGAAGTCCTACCACTGCACCGCACTGCAAGTTGGATTTAATCAGCTTCTCGTAACTCTTCTGTAGCTATGATTTGTAAGGGAGACTGACTTTATAGCTATTTCTGCTCTCCAACAAGTAAGCTTTCAGTTTATGTCCCTTCACTGGCTCCCTCTCTCTGACCTGAAACCAGTCTCCTGATTAATGAGATATGGAAAGTTTTAGGAATAGGGCCAAACTGGGAAAGATTTTTCTTTTTTGTCTCTTTTCAACTTGCATAGGGTTGTGTATTATGGAAGGCTGTCTTGCTAGTCAGGGAAAGAAAACATCCCTTGCATTGCTGCAGAGTTCCATCAAAGCTAAAAGAGTGTGCAGAATTCTTTTGTCAACTTGAAAATACGCATCAGTAACCCAAATTCACTCACCCTGAACAAAATAGCTACAAACATTCACTTGGCCAATATAGAGGCCTTAAGAAATGTGCAATTTCACAGCAACAGAACATTTATATTGCAAACGTTAACCTAACTTCTAAGCTCCTGTAGGAAACTCTAAAATTGTTTAGCAAGAAGGGCTTTCTAAGCTGAGAATCAAGCTGTGAGAAAGAATAAAAAAAGAGCATTCATTTAAACATTTTCAGAAGCCCCTAAAAATGCCGTTTTCACACAGTAAATCCGCTGCACTTGAATGTCTGCTGGCTTTCTGAAAGGAATGCTCTTCACTGGGATGCAGCCTGCTGTGGTCAAGTATGATGGAAATAAAAGTGTTGCTAATGGTGATTGAAAAGGATTCCCACTGCTGCTGGCCAGTGTTGGTTTTAGATGGGCCAACTCTGTCGAACAGACAGCAACAGGAGACAGTAAACTTTCTCTAAGGCTCTCTAAACTTTGAGTCACCTCTGCTTCCCTAGCCTGTCCTGTTGTTTCTCCACAGCTTTGTATTAACTCAGTCTGGACCAAACTATCACTGGTGTAAAGATGCAGATTTTCACACAAACGGAGTGACACAAAACCAGAAATCAACTACAGGAATGAGCATTAGCACAGTAGCCAGTCAACAAGGCCAAAATACTTCCACATTGTGGGTTAGCCCAAGAAACAAAGCCATTATTCAAGGGCAAATACCCAAACTTCAACTTTATACTGATGGCTGCTATCGGCAGCAGGGCTCGGTTGTGTCAGGCATCTTGCCTCCCTAAGAAAAATCAGCTTTGCGCAGGCACGCAGAAGCTTTGCTCATATAGCAAGTGGCAACCCTAAGGGCAGGCAGCAAGGCTGAGGCAGGGAATTTGGGAAAATGGTTATTTGGCTTCTGTCTCCTGAATCGCCTGCTCAGTGCATTAAGCTCAAGACATACCTCTCCTCCTCAGCAGGATCTGACTTCTCTTAATGGCTTTTCTGCCTCCTGTACTGCAGGATCAGCACAGCTCTGCTGCAAATTTCCAGTCATGGCTGTGCTAGGTCTCTCCTTATTTCTGACTAATTACATTGCCTTGAGCCTTCAGAAGTGTCCTGTACCTTCGGGCTCAAAGGGAACTTGGTAATCCAGGCCCTTGGCCACAGTGAAAGAAAATCAATTGAGGACATTAAGGAGGAGAAAAAATCAGAAATAATTAAGGAAAACCTGTCTTTCCTGTGAATGGACTTTAGCTGCCTGAGCACGAAAAGTCTCTCCTGAGCTTTGCAGTAGTGGTGACACTGAGGACATGTAGAGTCCTCCTGTGGGTTTACTTGGATGTATAGGTGTGCTTCCCCTCACCTCACAGGTCTCTCATCCCTGACTGCAACCAGAGAGCTTGTATGGCTGCATGACTGAGGAACCTGAGCCAGTTGAAAAACAACCTGAAAAAATACAAGTATGGGTTACTACTCGGACTGAGGCAATGCTTGTCTCAGCCAATATGGCTCTCCAATAACACAACTTTTGCTTTTTAAGGAAGTGAATCAGCCTAGGGCCCCTGATGGGGGAAGAGCAGGGTTTAGAAGGACACACACTTTGTCTCAGATGCCTGATTTCTGCCCAGATTGAACAGTAAGGCCAACATCCTTTTTTTGATCCAACCTTCTTGACTGACCCATGACAGCACAAACCATGGAGCCCACCAGCATCTGCTGATGGACATCATCTATCTCACTTGTGCTACGTTTACACACTACATATACCTCAAGAGGTAGCATAAAGGAGAAGATGAACCAGAATTTAAATGTACTTTTAAAGTGCATTTTGATGTCTGCAAAATGCTTTAATTCAATATATTAAGTCCCAGCAACAATGCTGACCCTTACTAGGCTATTTTCAGCATACTAAGAGAATATCAAGGTTTGGAAGACAACCTTGCACGGCACAAGGCAAGTAGTAAATGGCCACTCTACACTCCCTTCTTTTTTCATCAATATAGCTTATCTTTCTCCAGAAAAATACTAAGATAGGGATCAAAGAGTAGAGAGCACTTTCAGGCCCCAAAACAGACACAGATATGCAGCCATTCTTGACATTCTTTTCTGTCCCCTCACAGGTAACTATTGTGAGTGGTAATCATTTTGTGGTGCCCTTTAACATACACTTCTCTTTACATCACTGACTGAAAATACAACTCTTGCAGCTTATAGATATTCATTCACCTAACTCCAGTCTCAGGCAAAGTCCATCACACAGCTAAGAAGACAGCTAGCTCAGTCATTCTGTACTAACCATGAGTGTACCCAACCTGTTTTCTCTACCACTGGAGGCTGGCTGGGAAGTTGAATGTGCCAACAACTGGTTTGCCAAGAAAGATGTAACCTGGCAAGAAGGCAGAAGCTTAGAAACTATGGTGACATTTTCATTTTACATGCAGAAGTGAGGCACTGTGCAAGGGAAACACACAGGAGTGGCTGGACTGAAGTCTTTTGCCCTTGATCTGAAAAGCACGGTACCTCTTCAGTGGGTTCACAGTTCTTTCTTCTGTCTCCAGTCAGCAACACACTTCCCAACTGGCTCATGGGACTCCTGACACTAAGCAAAGTGCCTCACAGATCCCTAAAGCAGGGATGCACTGGACACACATCTGCTGAAGAGAGGGAGCAGCCTGGCTCCCAGAGAGGCTCGTAGGTCAGAGAAAAAAGAGGCCTGTGGGCACAGGCTTAGGTGTGGCTGTAACACACCCTCCAAAATATGTTTAAATGTCAGCAGTTGAGTGTTGCAGAAAAATAAGGCGGAAGGGCAAACAATGCCGTTCTCCCGGTCGGGGCAGCTCTCTGCACTGAACACTGGGCACACTGCTGGCCTGCAGGGTCACGGTGGGCAGGAAGGAGAATCTGCAACCTGACATTGTAAATGCACAAGTACTCAGGGTGACCCCGATGACCGCTGTTACTGAACGGCCATAAACCATCGGCCAAGATGCTTTCCTGTTTTTTTTTCCCCCTCTGTAAATCACAGTGTGAGGAAATGAAGCAAAGAAAGAAGAACAGCTGGGAAGAGCATGTAAGAATCTGTGGCATCAAAAGCCCTGTTTTTTCTGTCCTGCTGCATCTTCTCCTGACTTGTAAGTATATTTATTATGCTTACCAGACTACAGCATTACCTTCCTTAAGCAGATCCCACTGAGCAACTAGGATCTACCTCAGAATCACCAAGATGGAAGTGTCTAAAGCTGAGAGGTCTGTTCATCTCCTGTATATTCTGCTTTCTTCTGCCTCCAACTGCCTTTTCCAGGTTCATTTCATGCTCATTTTAGACCCTTACAACAATGATTTATCTGGATACTGATGTCTGCAACCTAGTCTTATAGGCATAACTATCTTTACAAGAAACTAAACATGCAAAGAAACCCCAACCCCAACTATGACTTCTTTGGCCAAACAGAATTTTAATGAAGACTTGGTTTCCTGATGAACTAAAAAAAGTAAGTAAAAAGTACTTACTTTTAAAAGTAAGGCACAGACTAGAACTTGGCTTGGGGGCCATAACAACCTCCTTGTGACTTGCTTTTTCCCCAGTAAACACAGGGTTGCTGAACTACTCAGAAAGAACTGCAAGTGAAACACCTAGGTGAGAGAAAGACATTTTTGTGTTAGGAAACTTGTCAGCATATAACATAAATAACCTCATCACATTTTAAAGACACTGAAGGAGAGCAGCATTTTCTTGTTGGAGGTACCACCAAACATGAAGTCGCACAGAGGAAATAGCTAAAGATGGGGTGCTACCAAGTAAGGGCTATGCTATCCCTTACCTCCATTGGAGGTTGGTAAAGGGCTTTCCAGAGTCCTGCTGTGAATTTGTCTCAGTGATTTTTAAGGGCCCTTAAAAATGTCATTTGTCACAGACTAAATCCTGGATGTCTGGTTACTTTCTGCGGGGAATGCTCTTTGCTGGGCTGCAGCTTGCCAGGGGTCAAATATGACAGAAATGAAGTGTTGCTAATAGTGATTGAAAAGGATTCCTACTGTTTGTGGCCGGTGCTGGTTATTAGAGAGGCCAAATTTGTGGGACAGAAAGCAGCAGGAGACAGTAAACTTTCCCCAAGACTTGCTAAACTTTGAGTCACCTCTGCTACCAGTGCCATTCTGTCAGACCTATTTGGAGAAAACTGATATTATAATTACTAATCTCAGTGAGGACCTAATGTGCAACCTGAGGCACTCCTCTACTGGCCGTATAATTACGGATGGGCTGGAGAAGCCTGCGGGCACTGCCTCTGCCCCCCACCCCTAAAATGTAGGGGATTAGGTTACCACTCTACCCAGGCTGCTGAGGACAGGTAAGTGAGCAGCCAAGTCTCTGACATGCCATGAGAGAAAACTGTTATTGTCAAAACCAACTGCTTGCTATTAAAGGTTTGAATGTCACCTCAAAAGAGCTCCTTTTCTGGCTCTTAAGTGGTGGCGTCTAAAGGGCTGTTTGAAGCAGGATTCATCCTCCTCTCAGGCAGCAAATATTGATGGCTGAGAACATTTTTGTTTTATTATTTCCCCCACCCCTTGCCCACCCTACTGTTTCTGCACCTGCTGGATTAAACTTTCACATAAAATCAGTTTTGGCTGGATATAGTTTAACTTTATCCTCTACAGTCTCTTTTATACATTGTAAACACATTCCTTTTAAACTCTAGGCACGGCTTATTATTAACAAGTTCAGTGCCAAGAATATTTGTCCACCAAAAGGAGAAAACCCACTGATTTTAAAGAGAAACGGGGCCTTATTCAAGCACACTGTAACAAGGAAGGTGCACTAGAAAGCACCAACGTAAAAACTGAGGCTCTGTAAAGCCTGTACACGGGCTGACTTAAAGCCAGCAAGTAGTCCTTCTGCAAAAGGCGGTATATCCCTGCCTAAAATTAAGTGTGGACAGAACTGCTGTGCAGGATCAGGCCTGGAGAACCGGGCCCACGACAGATTGATCACCTTTGCGGGGTGCTGAGCACGCTGCTGCCCTATTGATTTCTATAGCAATAGAGGGGGCTTAGCACCTTGGAGCATCAAATTTCCAAGCCTGGAAGAGACCTCGGCTCTGGAATGGATTAAAGTCACATGTGATGTATTTGGAAAGGCCTCAATTCAGCCTCAGCACTCAGTAACAGCAACCACCATTTATTCTGGTTACTACAATTCATTTGGACAGTGTTTACAATATCATTCCCTTCCTCCATTATTAGACAAACAGCTTTGATAGGTAGCCTTTTATTTTTTACAGCATTTCAGAGCAGAAGAAATGCACAGCCCAAGTTATTTATGGAGTGAGCTTTCTGTATGGGGTGCCTTTGCCAAGGAAGTGTGAATTCACATAGAGCACACTCTGTGTATGTTCAACCAGACCACAGTGACCCAGCAGTCAGCGAGGAACAGCAGAAAGGGAAAAGACATGCAAGACACCAACTTTAACACATCATGTCATCAGAAAATCTTCCCCATAAGCTTTAGGGAACTATGTGCCAAATAGCATTTTACTGGCTCAGGAAAGTGATCAGAAAAGGTATAAAAGATTTTTTTGGGGCAGGGTTGAAACTCAAAAACCTGAGACTTCAATTCCCTGTATATCCTTATTTTGGGGGAATGTCATATCAGATGTTTGGGACAGTGTGGTATTTGGTGTCAATGAGTACTGTAGAAAGGCAGACTCACTTGAAAGATTTTTCTAAAACTTCAGGATAATTTTTTTTTTTTTAATCAGAGACATAGATTCAAAGGAAAGGAGAAAGAACAGGATAAAAAGGAAGGTTTAAATTCACATTTTGACATCTGCCACTATAGAAAAACTTCTCTTCTGGCAGGCAGAGGACTTCATTCAAAGCTAAGTAAGAGACAAATTCTGGTTTCCCCTTCTAATCCAGCAGTTAAAGTGCAGGATCTATCATTTAGTGTTTGATACATTTCTGACCCTTATCATCCCACCCATAATATGGGATTATGCAGCAAAGCTGCATGGACATCACCAAAGGAACACTGATTCATGGACTCAGAAGTTTATGGAACAGTTTAACAGTTGCACTAAGGTTAACTGCATGCATCTTTATAAACATTAACCACAAACCTGCTGTATTTATTTATTTCAATTAAAACACACACAAAAATGACCAGACAAGCAGCTTTTGCTTCCTCATCCACTAATTAGACTTCCAGCTAAAAATGCTGGGGCCATACCGCAGCTGAAAAATCCACCCCAGTACACACCTACCCCCTACATTTACAAATAATAAATTAACTCAGCATGTCAATAAATCAAAGAGGCTAAAGAGCTTGTCATAAGAGAAACAAAAACAGAAAAGTCCAATAAATAGCTTCTATTGCAAGCTCAGATGCATTTGCCTTTCAGAATGAATGCACTTCAGGTGTTCACTGTATGTTCAAGACAGAAAGTTGATTCGAGGTCAGAAAAGTGAAGAAAAACCTCAAAGGCTGCTCTGTGACAAAGACCACAACGTTTTATTGTCATGCTCTGAGGACAAGTTTCTCAATAGTACTAAGAAGTTTTGAAAAACTCACTTTCCTCTGTCTTACATAAAAAGTGGTGCTCCTAAAGCCGGATGAGCAAAAAATTCCACTGTGCACTATGAAAGAGCAGCCAATCCTCCCATTTCTTGCAAAGCACTTTTGGAGACCATCCCCTCCATCTAGACAAGATCAAAAATGATGTTGCTTGTCGCTGTAATGTAAAGTTAAATAACAAAGCTAATTTCACATGTCATGTTACAGGAATGATTGATATAAATAAATCTGGGGTTGTTTGATAAGAAATATACAAACACGTCCCCTCTTCTTCAGGAAAGTTCATTTGAGCCAAAACCAAGCCTCTAAATGTTTTTTATCAGATCATTCCTCATTTTAAATGTTTTCCCACGACATAGTGCATTTTTTAATAAAAAGATAAAGTCTTTTTATAGGATAGACTTCTCCTTGCACAGTTAATACTGGAGTAATCTCAGGTCTTCCTTCAAAATATCTGAAAACAGACTTGCTGCATTAACAAATATGAAATAGAGCAACAGTAAAAGATTAACTTGTGTCAACTCTCAATGTCTCTGCTCTTAAATCATCCTCATTTGCAGCACAGCAGCACCTAAGAGCCCTTGTGCTAGGCTCTGCCTAAAAAGCTGCATAGCACTACACTGTCTGGAAGACTTCAGATTCAGAACCTCTGGTCTTCCAGTGACCTGTACACAGAGATCCTGTGTCTTCAGATCTGCAGGGAAAAGGTTCTTCCAGCTCAGAGATGAAGATCACTGGCAGGAATCACTGTCTGTTTATCTGGATATCAAAATGGCCCGGAACAGAAATACTCAATGCTAAGAAACATTTTGATCAGGGCATAATGCTTGCTATTTGAAGTTATAATGCCATCCTCACCCCCATATGACTGGAACAAGATGAGCCTTCAAACAGTGCCAATTACCCTGCTGTAACTACATCTTCTCTCTGAACCAGGTACTACCAGATTCAGAAGACAGCGAGAGAGACTGGCACAGAGGACTCCCTCAAAACTTGTCATCTTTTGTGAGTAGAGATAATTTTCAAATTACCCCCTCAAAAACTCAGTATTTTTTCCTAAGTATTTATCTTTGAACCTTCTTCTCTCTCCTTACAGTTGGCATGGCTAATAGGTTGCTGTTCCCTGGGCTTGTTCTTACACAAAATCAAAACAGCACAAAAGATCCAAAGAAGCGATCGGTAACTCATGAATGTATCTGCCTCAGGAGCCTGGTTTTACAGATTTCTCAACTGGCCATGGCATTCCCAGATGTGTGGGTGTCTGAAATCACAAAGACAAGGTGTGCTTTCTTAAAATAAACATCATCCTCAACTCCAGAGAGGACTCTCTGGGGTTATTCACTGCAGCTACAGTTGGCTACATGTATATTCTCTCCAGAGAGGGGAGTAACTCTCAGATGGGATAAGCTACCCTGGCCACCCTCATAGCAGACCTGGAGTAAAGAGCTTTTTAAGGAATGAGCTATGTACAGGAGGGACTGACAAAAATAAAAGCATGCACCATGAATTTGCAAACACTATCTCCAGGGAGACAGTTATTGTCCTTGCACAGAAGAAAACCTATTTTGAGACTCCTGCCAGCTTTCCTCCAACATGTCCAAAGCCATCAGGCTAGGTGATGATAGAGTTCAAAACTTGCCTTCCACCTCTTACTTGTGCAGCAAAGTTTTGTCCTCATGACCTTGGCAGCTAAGTCTGACTGATCTGACATGGGTCTGGCTTACAGAGGGCATAATTTCCTTCCTTCCTTACTGCGATGAGCTGCCTCAGTACTGACTTGTTTTATTACTTTTCAATTACAATTTAAAGTACACCAGAATTTGGCCAAGCTTGACATCTGCTTTCACTAGCTCTCAATATTTACAAAAACTCTTCAAGAAATGCAAGGGAACCACTTTGGAAAAGCAAAGCCTTCACACCTCAGCACACATAATTAGAATGCAAAAGGTTTACCTAATTTTTAGGTTTTTTTAACCCTGTTCAAGCTTTCACTTCAGGATTCTTAATATATGTGTAGCAGTAAGCTAGGTCTACGAAGCAGTCCATTTTGTGTCACATAAAGGTACACTTGCTGCTGTGGAAATGCCGACCGCTTTTTTAAAGACACCACCATAGCCCAGTCCCACGTATCAGACAAAATCTGTAGCCTTTAAAAAAAATCTCCCTGGGGAAAAGACCACAAGAGAGTACACCTTTCTTCCTGAAATGTAAAGCTGTTGCCTAAGTAAGCCTGGTTTTCTGCACATATTTGCCATTCTACACTTTTTTTCCTAATGCAGGAAGATGCTATTAGGAAAAAAGTCAGGAAAAGGAGTGCCTACTATTCCTTTTCCTTAGGCCTAGAAGAGAATAACACAAAGAGGTTAACTGTTAGCCCAACTGTCACACCCTAGGCAAAAAAAACCCCAGTGGGATCCAGTAGGTATGCTGATTTACACATGGCAGATTTACCCCTAGCTGCGCTGAGGATTCTGAAGGACTGTATTTTCCTTTGGTTTATTTTTTTTGGTGTCAATATACATGCTGCTATGTGCTCATGGAAAAATTAATGCTGTAGCAACATTGTCCCTTCTGAATGTACAATCAGAAGCACAGTGCAAGAAATTCATGGAAATAACAGGATCCAATCCTTGGAGTATTTTTGAATCAATAGATCCTTTATTTATATTGTAGCTGCATTCCAATTTATCACTTACAAATATCCTCTGTAATAAATAAGGGATGGAAATGGAAATACTACAATGAAATTGTAATAATTCAATCCTAGCTCCACACATAATAAAGTTGCAGAGGGAATCTGTGCGTTTTTGGTTGCCACTAAGCATCAGCAACAACTGATGGTCTTAAGTTAACAAGCTAATATTTCATCCATGGATACCAGAGTGATAATGGCTAAATATGCCAGTCGAGGGAATGAGCACATGTGCAGCTATTTGCCTGACACAACTTCTGCTGTCATGGCCTATTAAAACCAGTTTACATGTGCATGTCGAATTTGATGAATATGTATGTGACCTCTTTCATAGCTATCACTCATTGGACTGTAGCCCTCATGGCAGAAAAAAAACAGCACCTCTCATTAAACACAGCTTGAGTTACAGGCATGTTATGTTAATATTCCTTCAGAACTTTAGGGGGTTTTCTTCTTTTAATAAATCTTCAAAATAAAAAAAAAATTAAGTATAATTAAAAACAAAACAAAACAAAAACTTCCCTATTTCTCTCCTCTTTCATTTGGTGAGTGTGTTTTGAAAATTTAATTATCTAGAAGAAGAGACAGCAAATGTGTCTGTAGGTAAGACATTCAACTGATGGTAGCCAAATGCAATTTCTTTTATATGCTGTCCTGAACAGAATTAGATATTTAAGAACAAAACAAAACACCAGAACAGATTTTTTTAGGTAAAAAGGAAACTTGAATGTTATACTTGACCAATAGCTAAATAGTATTATGTATTTGAGTCTAAACATATGCAATGAATGTTCCCTGTTACCCCGCAGCTATCCCATTTTTTCTGCAGCTAGGTGGAAGGAGAACTGAAAGTCAGAAGTATACTGCTTCAGAAAATGCTTTCAACAAACTTCTTGTAGAAATTGTAAAACCTCAGGAGGTGGAGAAAAGCATCCAAGGTTTTGGTGTTTATGAGAATCCAAATGAACCCCTTAATCTTTTGAGGTTTCCTCATTGCTGTTTTAAAAGCATAAATTATGGACTATAAGCAAGGATGCAGCCAGATTGTACAGTCCATATATGGCAAATATTTACTCACATGAGCATTTCCACTCCATCTGTTCTGCAGATAGAGTAAATATTTCACAAACTGACACTTAATTTGGTAATATCAAACCAGGAAAGGCATCCACACAGGCACTGGTGCTTTGTACCAACCACAAAGACATACACTTTCCCCAGTTATATGGATTTGATTCACCAGCAACTGGAAGGACTAAGTCAGTTTGCACAGCTATGCAACAAACCTAGATAATGATGCACTGATTTTTACAGAGAACATTGCTCTACCCTGGACCACCACCATCTCACAGTGCTGGGATAAACCAGACGTGATTTGAATGAGTCCCACCTCCGCACCTCACCCAAGAGACGCACATAGTTGGAGGGGTCATTCCTCTTCCATTTGCAATGAGGCATCATTTCTTGAGACTTCCTAGGTCCCTGACATCCAGATAGTTTGGTATTCATGATTTACTTTCTAAATATCTGGCCAAAATCAGCTCTCTTGACTGCTAAAACCCCACCTTGACTGTTAAAACCCCAGCCTTGACTTCAGCAGGGGAATGCTGTAAAGGGAGAAGAATTTGGACAGTGTCTGAAGCTAGCAATTACAGATTTCACTCAGAACATCACACCTCAGGAAAAAAAAAATTAAAATCCACTATGTTAATTCCAATAATATTTTTAAATTTTCTGAAGTAAAGTCTCACAGAGAAGGTCAAATTTCAAACTTATATCACTAATGAAAAAATGGTTTCTTTGCCCAAATACAAGACTTTTCATTTAGGTCAAAATATTTGACTTTGATTTTCAGGTATTTTACTTCATTTAACTTTGATTTTATATTTATTTGAATTGCATTACTAACTATTTTATTTCAAACATTTCAAGAAAAATTAAATTTTTCATTATTCCCATATCAACTTCTAGATTTTTTTTTTTCAGTTTGCACTCAGGAACATATTTGAAACAACTACTCTTCGCTTTAGGTCAATCTAAAACCAAACTCTGATTTCTTAGGATTCCCATTATCTATTTATGCACAAATCTACTTCCTGCAACTGAAAAGACAACAAGATTGAAGGAAAAGACAATTTACAGGAAAAATAAAGACAGAAAAAAAATTGAGTCACTTCAACATTCAATTTAGATTAGATACTGAGACCAAATGTGGGCCATAAGGGACATTTCTATTAGCTGAAATTCCTGCCCTAAAACTTTGACTGAAGAAAAGGAACCTCATCATCCCACTTACATTTAGCAAACTTGACAATGCAAAAAGCTAAAATTTCTCACAAAGGCAGCATTGCTGATAAAATTTAAAGATATGGATATAATGTTTTCATAATTTTTTTTTCTTCTTTACAGCGTCATTTTTTTTTTCCAAAGTAGATTTTTTTTTCTATAAGAAAATTGACAGCAGCTCTCTAGCAATACAGACACTTTAATTTTGAGTTTCTTTTCATTAATGCAACAGAAATGTAGATGCTGAGAAAGGAAGGATGAGTTTAAACAAACTCTATGAGGATAAGATATGCTCAGGTAGGGGAACACTGCTGACATCTGACATCTCACGTTCTGCCATCTCATGATGCACAAAAATCCCCACAGTGTTCCCCTTCCCTTCTCTGCAGCAAAGGGTGGCTACACAGCTGCAATAAATCACTCTATGGCTCAAAACCAGCTCATCATTTTGTGACTGATCCAAGCCTGTGCCTTATTCTGCCCCAAATGAGGCAGTTTCCATGTCAGGGACACCTACACGTGGGCTTAATCCTGAGCGTGGGTCAGACAATACCCATGACATAGATGCTGCCCTGCTTTCATACCCTCCCATCCCTGCTTTTGGCTGCTCTTTGCTAACAAGGTCTAACCCAGGCAGTCTGAGCCACTTGGCCTAAGGATTGCAGGGCATCCATCTCCGGGCTGAGCATAACGAGGGTACAGATGAAGCCTATCTTGGGTCTTGAACCCAAGATGGGTTTTTTTTGAATAATAGAACAAAAGATGTGGTGCTCCCACACGTCTGTGCAGCACAGAGATCCTACTGCACCCTTTCCATGATAGGCTTTGCTTACATATTTCTTACTGGCATATCTGAATCGTCACTCCCTGCAACGTAAGCATATTTATCCTCATCTGCCTGAACTACGAAAATGCAAGAAAATCTAAAGAACAATCAAAAAAATCCCAATACTGTCAAAATGGACATTTTAGCCCATATAACCCCATGGCTTTCAATTTTCTTAAGGTTTTGGAAAACACTTGTATTGCCTCCACTGTCAGGGAACTTCACACAAGGTTTGTGTGAAAGCTCCTTCTTAAGCCACCAGCCCTGCAATGCTGGCTTTCATGCATACTCAGTTTCTAAAGGGAAACCATGAATAATGCAAAAGCTGAAGTAGGCAGTTAGTTGTGCTTTACCACCATACCAAAATAGCCTTTGCACCAGGGTGTCCAAAACAGGCCTTGAAATGCTTCTCTATACGCAGCCTTACAGTACTTTTTTGACTTGCATATCCCCTTTTGGAAAATGTCTCCAATGAGATTACTTACATGCTCCGAGTTCAATTAGTGAATGCAAAGCCAGGGATGCAGGTGTGGTGTACACAAAGCAAACTCTTAAATTCAAGTTTTTGTAGGTACTAAGCATGCAAAAACGACACACAAATTCTAGAAATAAAAATGCCAGGAATATAAGTGACAGAAATAGATATGACATCACTTATGGATTTGATAAGGAAAAATACTGCCAAGACACCAGAAATAGATGAGAAGCTCAAAAAGTATCCACTCTAGCTCACCCAAAGAACTGATATACACAGAGAGCTTCCCACAGTATGTTCAAAGGTTAGAAAATATCCATATCAAATTACAGGGCACTACACACTTTCCCTATAAACTCTTACTTAATTAAAGTACTATTGAAATAAAATGTTCCTGTCACATTCCCTTGTGGCCAGAAAGAAGTATAGAGGTATCTACTCTGAGACTCTGAAATGAGATACGCATTTTCCTTTAAATAGACACTTTCTGGGTGCATAGCAAGATAATTTAAATAAAATTAAACTTAATTCAATAAAAGTCTTATCATTCTCATCTGAAATAAAACAAAGAAGAATCTAAAAGATCCCCAGAGTAATCTTCTGGTACCCACAGGTATAGCCAAACATGCAATCTTTGCTAATAACTCTTATTTACATATATATTAAACACATATACCATTAGGAGATAAGTACATATTGATAGGGCCATGAAGTTTAGAGGTTCCTTTGAACACATATTTCTAAAGTAAGTATTCTACTTACAATTTAATAGAAATTCTTGTTAAAGTAGAGATTATGAACTAGATATGAAGTCAAACTTCTGAAAAAACAGGATGTTGCTAGAGTTTGGTATGGGAGACAAAAATGTTCAGTTTTTAAGGGGTAGAAAAATACAGGTAGTTCAAAGCAGAAATGCACTCACTCACCCATTCAGAAAAAGCTAATAAACAATAAACCTGAAACTTCTTAATACCACTATCCAATTTACCATGTCCCAAGAAAAAAAATGGAAAAATCTTTATCCAGCCTCAGCCTCTTCCCCACCATTTCATATGAAACAAGAAAAATCATTAAACTGACTTTCATAAACTGGAGCTGTACCCTGAAAGTGATCTTAAAGTAGCACAGAAAGGAAAAGCAAAATTACGATTTTAGAAATAAATATGGTCACCGAGCTAAGACTTGGACATGACAAACATTCATAGAATCATAGAATCCTAGGGGTTGGAAGGGACCTCGAAAGATCATCTAGTCCAACCCCCCCTGCCAGAGCAGGGCCACCTAGAGCACATCACACAGGAACGTGTCCAGGCGGGTTTTGAATGTCTCCAGTGAAGGAGACTCCACAACCCCCCTGGGCAGCCTGTTCCAGGGCTCTGTCACCCTTACTGTAAAAAAATTTTTTCGAATATTCAATTTGAACCTCCTATGCTCCAATTTGTACCCATTACCCCTTGTCCTATCGCTGGTCACCACTGATAATAATTTAAATTAATATTAATAATTTAAACATTATTAAATTCACTGAGAAAGACAATGTGAAATCTACTTGATGCAAGATAGTACTATAAAAACCCAAACAAACCTAAATTTTCTTCTAAAAAAATCTTCAGAGTTTACTTTGGTAATTCAAAAGGCACTGCTTTCTGCAGTGTTCAGCTGTTGGAAATGCAGCATTAAACAAAGACAGTAAGAATTAAAAATCCCACTTTTGTGCTAACCAAAGTACTTTCTGGCATCCCCTAATGCATTCTAAAATATTGTAATGCACCATGAGGTTCACAGACACGGGTAACAAACGACTTCTTGAGAAATCAGCAACGGGCCTGGAGCCTGGTGACACTCTGGGGACAGTGACATTCCCCAGCTTCTGCACCTGCAGCCCAGCTCAGAGTAGGACCTCGCATGGGAGCAAAGTGGGAGGCGGGACCACCCTTTTCCCTCCCTTCACAGGGTTGGGATGGGGTGCCCAAACTGCCTGCACTCCAGTACCTTTCTGTCACCCAGCACTGCTCCCGGGGTGATCCAAGCTGGCCAGCACATGCTGAGCAGTGGCATTGGCCATCGTGTCCCTCCAGCTGACCCCACTGTGCCGCTGGCCCCCGCCGCACGGCTGCCTCTCGATGCTGGTGGCTCCCGGTGACTCATTTTCAATGGAAGTAAATTGCTAGTCTCAGCCTCGGGAAATGGTGGCCAACTTGCCACGTTAAAGAGCTTGGTGTGACTGGCTCTTCATGCTAATTCAGAAAGCATTCCCCAGACTGCACAAATAGTCTGCAGAATTGCTAGGCAGCCCTTTGAGCACGTTTTGCCAGTATATATATTTGTGCTCTCCCTTTTTAAATTTTTTTTTTTTCACTGGGACAGGACTTTTTCCTTCTGCCCATGTTTCTCCCTGCACCACTTCAAATGAGATTAAGTTTAGGCAAAGAGGGGAGTCCGTGCTTGTGGCAGGACCATTGTGCATTAAGTGAGTTTATTTTGGTAGCTCTGTGTTCTGTCTCTAGTCACTGTCATTTTACACATAATCAAAACATGAAGATTTATTATAGGGAGCACTAAAAATACGGTTTGAAAAGAACAAAAATAAAACCACAAACTTGTTTTACAGCTGCGGCCTTAGGAATGCGACTGGATTCAGTCTGCAATGGGGAGTGGCAATGCTGTCAGGTTTCAAATGTGACTTATCTGCTCAGGCTTTCAGAAGCAAAATCTCCATCCCCTGACATAGGCCTTAGAAAAAGAAAAAAAAAAAAGGATGCTTCACAGCAACATGATACACAGGCCATTGCTTCTACAGGTCGATCCCTAGGAGCAAGTCAGCGATCATCACCTCTGTGTTGCTGGATTTTTCATTTGTGTAATTTCACTCAAGGCTCCCTGTATTTGTCTTGAAAATCCAACCTCTAGAATCAAGAAACCGCAGAAGAAAACCCCAAACATCCCTAAGGTTTCATCTTCTGTTTCTTAATTTTAAATGTGTTTCTAGCCCTGATGGTTGTGGGGAAAAAAGACATCTCAAAAAAGAACAGCCCCATGACAGCTGTACATGAAAAGAAAAACTGAGAAAAAAGGTGCGATCTGAATTTATCTTGTGAACTAAAAAATGTATGCCTCAAAGTCCATGTCATGATAGCTTCAGCAACACCAATTGGGTGACTGAGACCCATCATCACTTCACCTGGTTTCACAGACAATAAATGGCCCTCTAACTCTGACACTATAGGTTCTTTCTTTTTTTGGGTGGATAGGTTCAAATCTGATTGATATTCAAAGATCTGGAAAATAGTTTTCAAAAGCAACTCAGTCAACGACAACTCACTGTCTGTCAACCACATGACTAGTACACAAGGGTCCTAGAAAAATATTTCCCAAAACAATAACCTGATCTGTGACAAGCACTCCAGGCTGCCAGTGAGGGCACCCTTTGCACAGAAGCCTCAGCAATGACTGACAACACAAGGATGTACTGTTTCCCCTATCCTGGCATACCTGAGGTCCTTGCTCATCCAAAAAAGGCACCTGGAGACCACCTTAGAACAACTGGGAAATTTCAGTAAGCTGATCTTAAGGAAGAGTCAAGCACACATGCTCTTCAGCGTTCAGCAGATGAACTGTACATCTATATTACACAGTGGAAATCATTGCAACTCTCTTGCCACCTGACAGTTAATCAGCATAAGCTGCACATCTAATTAATTTATCCTCAACTTCTAGCAACAGGAAGATCTGAATGAAACTTGTTGTGACTTTCAGCACATAATCAGTAATATCTGCTGGGCTGCTGGAGTGCTCCAGCTTGGACAATTTTTCTAGAGGAGTCTCTCCTTATTAGTTTATTAGCTTTAAATAGTTTCAATAAAAAAGCAAAAAGAGAAAGAAACTGACACTCCTAAACACATCCTACGTACAATCACCTGACCATTTAGAATTTGTCACTGACTGCAATTTAGATGTTTGTGGATCTTGAACAGAAGAGAACAGAAGTGATTCCAGAACTTTAAAATTTTTGCATGATAACAGAAAACAACTTCCAGAATTAGTTTACTATGACTGTTCACTGTAGTAATCCACTGAAATAATGCATGCCTCTAAAGCAAGTATAGCAGTAGATGATGTGGATAAAGCAGGGGTGCAACAGTCTTGGTCAGCATTACACAATGAATCAGGTTTTATCACCTCTTTCTCCATTTTGTGCTCTGCAATCATGGCAAACCATTACATCTTAAAAAAATTTCTATTAAGATAGAAGTTGAAGCCAAAGGAACCCAAGGTTCAGAGGCATTTGAAGCTTTTGTTCACAGATATGAGAGCCTGTTTCAGTTAATTTGTTACCTTTGATAGAGCAAAGGTGCCCAAAGAGTGAGTTTTCAGATACGTAAACATATATTTTAATTTCTTAATACCTTTTTCAGAACTTTCAGAAAATGTTGGTCTGGTTTTTATGGAAGCAGAACAACACAGTAAAATGTTCATTAATTTGGCCCTGAGTATTCCAAGTGTCGTATGACATATATAATACCAACACCATCTTTCCTATCTTTCAACTCTGAAGGGAGACATAGGCACCATAAAACATGAGAGAAAATCCCGACTCGTTTGGATTATAGGTTTCAGTCCTAACTTGCTGTTTTGATTCATCATGGCCAGCATAAATGTACACAACTCACTAAATACACTGGCCTTCCCCATCTAGACAGCACTGCTGACTTCCTTCAGGAGTTATTTAACATTGCATCAAAAGTTATTTGAATGGTGTTAAGCCCACGCCTCTCTCCTTTAGGCTCAGATGGGCCTTTAGGTACAGCCTTAAAACAGGAAGGGAAGCACTGCCTGTTTCCTGTGGGCACATGTGCAGGGAGAGATGGCTGAAGGCTCCACGTTGTGAGTGAAGGTGCATCCGCTACTTCATTCCACAGGATGGCTGGGCTGTTAAACATAACAGCATACAAAAAAAACACCAACAAAACCAATGAAGAACTTCCAAGTTCCCTCTTTCCCTCGCCAGCCACGATGCAGCAGTGGCTCCAGTGCAGTCCCACACTTCCCAAAGCCTAGAGCTGACACAGACTACATGAGAAATTTCAGGGATCTCTCTTACCTTGTGAAAAGGTCCAGGAACAATTTGATGGGGTAAGAAATTCTTCTTTTAAAATATGAGGGCCTGTGGTTTGTACATAGTGATAATGGATTCATGCCTAATTTTTATGTGAGGAGCTAAAATCCATGGAAGACCCAATGTATCTGCTTGTAACTGTATATCCCAATTTTCACAGAGAATGAAAGGGTGATAGTAGGAAGGTCCTGGGCATCCATCACAAAAGATGCACAGCAAATACAACACCAGATCACCAGTTTTATGCTCCACTTGAAACTATTGAGTGGGTGATGTCTTCTCAGATATTTTTCCTTTTTTAGTAATACAAAGTCAGTGTTGGCCTAAAGAATAAGCTAATCCTTATCATGAATTTCCAATGAACTCCAACACTGATGAGGTGAAGAATCTGTTAACATTAACACAAGGCACATCTGGAGGAGATTTTGTCCACTGCACCTGCTCAAAGCAGGATCAGCTGTAGCAGATTGCTTTGGACAATGTACAGTCAGGTTTTGGAAAGCTCCAAGGATAGAGATGCTATTACATCAGGAAATTAAAAAAACCCAAACAAACACAACCCTCCAAAAAAACAAAACAAAAAAACCCTCAAGCAACAAAAAAACCTACACCACAAAACCAAAAATTAATAAAAACCCAACAAACCTTTCATAATATTTAAACAAAATTTTCTGTGTTTCACTTAATGCTGCCCATTTCCTCTTATCCCATCTCTAGGCACAACTGAAAAGAGCCTGGCTCTAGTTTCTTTACTTCCCTCATCAAGTACTGATACACACAACTAAAATCCTCCCTGAGCCTTCTCTCTAGGGTGAAAAGTCACATCTCTCTCAGCTTCTCATACAGGAGATGCTCCAGACCCCTCAATCATCTTCGAGGCCCTTCTCTGGATTCACTCCAGTATATCCATGTTTTCTTTGCCAAATCTAGTCCACTATTTTGAGAAGACACTGAGTTGATGCCCTGTTGCCCATAAAGGCAAGCTTATCAACTTCATGTAATACACGTACATTAAGTATTGTTTAGAGGCAGAATAAACAGAACACAAAACGTATCTGGAGAAGCAGAAATTTGCTGGCATTTGCTGAAGTATTCCCTTGTTCTTCCAATCCACTCCTGCAATACAAAATTATTTTTGCCATTTGTATTGACATTAAGCCCCTTCCCCCTCCCCCCTCCCATTTTTTTTTTTCCTTAGGTAATAAGGCTGGACTTCCTTCCTTTTACACTCCAAGTATTTGTCCAGGAGGTTATTATTGCTATGGAAGCTTGTAGTTTTTAAATTTAAATGTACATTTCCGCCACCATATATCGGTGTAGTTGCTTTTCCCTTGCTCAGCTGCTGCAGAACCCCAGCTCAGTCATTAGAAAAGCAAGTTTGAAAGGCATAACAAATTCTTATTATTGAATAAATCTTTGCTATTTTGGCAGTGTTGTTTTGAAATACTTTTTCTATTTAATACTTAAGTTTCTTGAGTACATTTAGCTTTTTCTCATTAAATGTTATTTGAACTGCAAGTATTTTTGACAAAAAACTTAAGAGGCGAGACTGTGGACCTGACATGTGCCAGGTTTCTCTATCCATGATACATGCCATGAAAAATTATAAACTCAACACTGTAACCTCAAAAAGATGCTTAAGTACCTTGCTTGATGAAATATTGGCCACAGCCTTAATTAAAAAAAATTAATAACATCAGTGGAACTTTTCTCTCACAAGAGAAATACAGAAATAGCCAGATTACTATGTTCTGCTTCCTACCCTCCTATTTCTTTTTAAATCTAGTTTGAATAGTTTTTCAAGAGATTTGCAGAAAATTTTCCAGTCTAATATGAGAGATTCCACTTCTAGAGTTTAAGTTTCATGCAAGAAAAAAAGATTTCATATAAACTCTTTGAAGCATTCTGCTGTCAGGAGAGTTGACTCCATTTAATAGCAGTCTCATTAAAGGACTATACTGCAGTTCTAGGTTCCTCACAACGCCAACTCTTATATTTTTCCCTTCTCATCAGTGTTTCTGCTGAGCAGCTATACCATAGAATCCACATTATTAATAAGATTATTTAAATAAATAAATTAAAACACATTGCCTTTTTCCTCCAAAGAAGACCAGTTTTCTGTGAAATACAAGTCTCCTGCTTCAATGTCACCTCCCTAGCCATGATGTTTAATTCCAGTTTCCTATGACTAACCATTTGATTATCTTTACCCCTATTTTTTTCCACTTTCTTTATTGTGGCCTCAGAGTTATTGATACCAAACACAGCACTAGCACTAGAAAGATTTTGCATTAAACACCAGAGACCTGGCTGATTTTCAAATAGAGATTAACTCTTGTCATTAAAAAGGCACAATATCATGTCCAGCCATCCCTTGCAGAATTTCTCCCATTCTCCTCAGCAGGAAATGGGAAAGTGGAAGGCTTGCCATGAGCTAACTCAATTGTTTTGAGTGCTGAGAGCAGGAGCCTCTAGCAAAGGCACAATCTGAGGTTAATTTAACAAATCATTGTTACTTTTCACACCACTGCATCCAAAATGGCAAATTCCTACCCTCCCTCTGTTTGGTTTGTTATTCACTGGGATTAATCCCAGCCTAGGTCTTCCCAGTTATATCATTCTTCCAGCCCAACAAACAGGTTTCTCTCTGCATACCTATTCAGGGACAACACACCCAGTCGTATGATTCTCAGAAAAAAACAAACACACAATTCAGAGTTTGTCTTCTTGGTAATCTCTCTGCCTTGCTGAGCACATCGTACACATTTCAACCTGATAAAATATCAGGTCATATAGTCAGAAACAAAGATGAATTGATAGAAATTAAGCTGTCCTCAGAATTGGTACTTAGAAGTCCCTGTGAATAATCATTTTCAGGAGACTTTGCTGGAAAAATCTGATAATGTGATCAGTTGCTAAATAAATACTAACTGCAAGAAGGTACAGAAAAAATCTATGCACATGTATGCGTGATTGCAGTAGAGGACCTTTGGTACAGATGCACTTGGTGATTCTACTTCAGAAGAATGTTGAAAAATTGGAGAGGATTCAGAGTTACATATATGAATTAAAAAAAAGGAAAATATGCCTTGAAGTGAGAGACTCCTGGTGCTCAATCTATTAGTTTAATGAATAAAAGGTTAAAGGATAATTTATTAGTCTATAAGTGTCTATTATCAAAGGGAATGAAAATTGATAATTGATGACTCTTCAATCTAGATGACAAAGGCTTAACAAGATTCAGTGGCTTGAAGTTCAAATTAGACAAATTAAGGTCCAGAATATGCAGTACTTTTTTTTTTTTTTTCACAGGGAAGACAACCGATTAAAGGTTGCAAGAGATGCTCCATCACCAGAAACTTTCAAATCAAAATCTTGTCAACAAAGTTGTAAAAGGTGTCTGAAAGTAAGTCAAAACTCTTGGACTTCAAGAAAGCTTGCAGAGAACCTGCTTTAGCAATGTTACACAGGCCATTAGCTCACAAAGGTCCCTTCTATTTGTAAAGTCCTAGTAATTTTTCAACTGCAGAGTTAAGTAGACCACATTTTTTTCTTCTCCTAAAATATAGTTCTGTATCAGAGTGCAATAAATGTTTTCCAGACCTCTTTCACCGCTAGCTAAAATAATAGTGGAGGAACAAAGGCAAGGAGCTGAATTTCCCAAAATGGCAACATCTAAGTGACGGTGATACAAATCACCGGAGTTGTTAAACATTTTTATTGAACAGTTACAAATCAGACCAAATTCTATGGTAAGTTTTAGGCTCTTCTTTTGAACAACTAGCTGGTAAAATCCTTCTGACATTAGATTACAGTCTCTGCTTTGGCTTAAGAGTTAAGTAGCCATTACATTTCCCTACAGCCTACCTTTCCAAGGAAAACACATTCTCTGTGCACTGCAGTCTTCAACAATGGGATTAAGCATTACTGGCAGACAATATCACTTAAAACGTTAGCTGCATCAACCTCTATGATGGATGAAAGAGCTATTAGTCTGCAGTGACTCTTTCTACAGGAAGACAAAAAAAAGAGCCCTTATGTGGCTCTATTGAAAAAATACCTAGAAGGCAATATACCTCATCTAGATAGAAAATGTACATGAAAAATGGTTACAACAAGATTATTTACATTCTTTAGTCATTAGGAATAAAGAGGATGCTTACTGACCCATCTTTCTAAACAACAAATTGAAAATCCTCTCTGATAAAATCAGTCTGCATCGTGATTTCCAGTTCTGTCAGATACTCCAGAAAAATGGCGTTCACTTAGCATATCTATCTACCCAGTGACTGATTTGTGGTCTTTGCAATTTAGATATTCAGCCTCTCTTTCAACTCCACGCGTCTATTACATTTGCTACAAATTGTATTAAGTGAGCTTGTGCTCAGGGGGAGCGAAACTGCAGCCTGGAGAGACGGGCAGTCTAGGGAGATTGTGTTTCTCTGCCCAAATATCTAACAAAAGCTGGTCGAGCATGGAACTACTCAGCCTGGAACGTGCTGCTGGTGACTTTCACTGCTGCAAGTAGGCTTCAAATCATGCTGGCCTCATTTACTCAATGTCAGAGGGGTGCAGGAGAGGTGGAGAAGTTACTCCATTGAGCTGGGCTGGGAACTGGAGTGTATTTAACATGCCCTAGGTTCACAGAGTGCTATTCTGTCGTTGCGCCTCAGGAAAGGAGACCAAATTTTTGGAGAGTCTTCTAGAGTAGAACTAACATAAATATCTATTTTTATACAGGTGAATAAGAACAGGAAGATTAGTGTATCTGCACAGAGACGATTTATGAACTTCACCAAACACAAGACTGACCATTCTTACACTCTTTACCCTAAATGTCACAAAAAGCACATTCTATTCTACAACATATAATATGTTGTATTCTGCTGGGACCTCTGCCTGAAAATTCCTGCCCTTTGTTTTCCCTTTTACAGCACAAGCATGTTGCTTGCTTTTCAGAGTAAACACCTTAGAAGGACAAAGCCAAGAATCAAATCTGTACATTTAGGAAGTACAGTTCTTCTGACCAGTGCTTATGTTATTATGTCATCTAATCCAGCAACAACCTAATTGTAGATAATGTGAAGCAGATCAACTTCTGTAATCTTCAATAAGAGAACAAAAAAAAAAAAAAAAAAGGAAGAGGTTACTATACTCTGAATTTATCCTGAAAAATTTAAGAAGATGTAACACAGAAGAATACATGCTTCCAACATTTACAGAGACTCACAGGTCACTTAGGAGATGAAATAGGTCAATGTGACACCAAATATCAGCTGACCAACCTGTGGGAATGAATACTGTGAAAAACTATCAGTGTGGAGGAGGGGGGATGAAGAGAGTCATTAGTGCAATATGCTTGAAACATCAAGATGCAACAAGCAGGACAGAGCTGCTGATGAGAACACTCAGGGGATGCAGTATGAAGATCTCTGGACTGAGAGAAGTGTCGTGGTCAGGGAAGGATAATAAAAAGACTGGAACATACACCATCTGGTATAACAGAAGGGAAGATGGGAAACATCAACAGGGAGTTACACTTGCTAGGGAAAGCCAGACGGTGAAAGCATTGATTAAGATTATTTTGTTGATTAGGTGGTACTTTCTGATTTATGTGCTGGTGAAGGAGAAGCACTTACTATGCAAAGGCTGTGCCACCCAGGCAGCTTAAGTGGGTTCAGGCCCAGGGGGGACTCTGGCTCTTCCACCATGGAGTTGAAAGGAAGGGTCTTGGAAGCAGGATTCACGGATTTGAGAGGTGGCACATTCCAGTGTGATGGATCTGTGACAGTGACATGATTCAGCTCTTCCTAAATGAGGGAAATGGAATGTAGAGGGAGACCAAGGCACTGGGAGGAGAGAGCTGCAACAAGAGAAATCATCTGGAAAGTAATTAATTGAGCAAATATTTATATATTTCTATCTCCCTATGTACTACACACGTCTATGTGTGTGTGTATATATATATATATTCATATCAATCCAGGGACAAATCAACAAATGATATAAAGCTGGCTAAGCTACACTGAGATGAAACGACACAAATTTCCTTTGCCCAGAGATCTGTGCTGCTCCTGGGACAGAAAGGGTTAGAAACTGAAGTGGGGATACAGATCAATGATTAGAGTTGCTCCTAGCTTTGAAAGTCCTCAATGACAAAGCACAGCAGGGGCAGTGCAAAGGGTATGCAATAATATAGCTAATCGGATAAATTTAGTACTTACCTCACTAAAACGTGGCACCCTGTGTGGATAGAAAGCCAAGAAATAAGCCAAGGATTTAAAGGAGAGGGCTTGTACAGAACAGTATTATTGGTATCAATCGATAAGTGGGTAAGATCGGAACAACTTGACATCAGGAGCAATCCACAGCCAGTGAATTGGCAGAGAGAAAAGGGCAGTAGGTGAGCAGCAGCAGAGAAAAACATTCAAGTTGCCTGGATTAAGTCACAGTGAGTGTTTTTCATAACAGTGACTTGAGAGGGATGAGCAGTAGGATTTGCAAAACCCCAGTGGCACAGCTCTGTTCATTTCCCTCACTCTGAAACTGCAGGAAAAAAAACCTGCAATGTCCAAATGCCAGCAAACCCTGGAGAAAAGGCAAACAAGCATTCTACTGTTGTTTAAGTAAAAAGAAAAAACAAAACACTTTTCATGCTAAGCTCAGAGGGTTTTTTTCCCCCCCTCAAGACATAGGACGTGTTTTATACTACACCAGAAACACCATTTAAGGAAAATCCTGTTTTCCTGCAGGTGAAGTGTCACAAAGTGAAAAATGGCAAATTCCTGCAGATTTATCCAGCAATAAACACACATACACACATTCCTTCACAGCTCGCAAATCTCATCAGCAAATGTGGACCAACCTCCCGTTTGTCTAGATAAGCTGCATACAGGTTAAGTCAGACACAGGTAGGTTAAACAGAGTGCAAGAGGGAGGCAGATCCACTAATACAGCAGTGTGGACAGGTATAAATTCACTTCCCATTCCCTTTGAACTATCTGAATGGGAACAGCCCTAAATATTACAAGTATTACATTTCACTATTCAATAAAGTTGTGCTGAATAGAATTATCACCTTGAAATTACAGGGTAAAACTCCCTATACAAAAACAGATTAAAGACAAATTAGACTGTGGGCCAGGTCACTATGATTGTTAATTAGTGATAATGGAAATACAATTAGCATAATGAGTTCCAATTACTGTATATGGAGAAATATGAGCATACTGCTTTCATAAATCTTGGTTCCAGGAAAAAATAGAATGCATCTGGTTTAACAAAGCATGCCCTTCTCCTTTGCAAAAAGCTTCCTGGTAAATATCTTTTTATGAAGCTAAACCTTTCTTTTGATGGGTTGTGATTTAAAAAAAAAAAAAAAAAAAAAGAAAGTGACAGAATGGATTTACCCTGTCTGATAGCTGAACAGTTTTGTATTAGCTTGGCTTCTGTTTTAAGCTTACTAGAAAATCTTACCATCTGTTTCTTCAAGCCTGGGTTAAACAACAAAAGACAAAATCATAGACCATTATATCAAATGCATTTATTGTCTCTGAAATATCTAGGGTTTTCCCCCCTTCTCTTTTTCTCCTTCTGATAAGCAGTAAAATTGGAAAGCCAATTATATTCAGATATTTACACAATTCAGAATGCCTTTTCAAAACCTCATGCAAAAAAAAAAAATAGTTGATGAAAGACAACAGCTTTACAAATAGTAACAGCAGCATGTCTGATGGTTTCTTCATGAAGAATTCTTTTCTTTATTTCTATAGCAGTTTCACACCTTTGCTGGAGTAGACACAATCAGGCTGGATTTAGCATATCATTCATCAGGAAGTTAAAAAAATGGGGATTAAAGTTATGAATTTACAGCTGCTATAGGTTGGAATGCTAATGGAAATCGAGTCTTAGTAAAGACCTACAGACCTGTACTCCATGACTATTCAAACAAGCTGGTGTTACCTATACCATTAGATAGCCAACTATGAATCTACTCACTGTTTCCATATGTTGAGTGGATTCAGGGGTAATATAGGCAAGGATTCAAGAAGAGGAAAAATTTCAGGCAGATGCGAGGACTCGATGTTAGTGACATCAGGTTGTTTCCTTCACAACAGATCCTCCAGTCTTCCTATTAGAGGGAGAAGAGGCAAAAAGCTGTGTAAGACCCAAAAGTCATGGATAGGTAAAGTGGACAATACATGAATCGCCCAGCGAGTCACTCTGAACCTCTGTGACATTGGGGAGCATTCATTAAGGAAACCTACAAAAACGTGATACTGGGGATGGAGAGTGGAAGGAAAAAGAGGGAAGAGGACTGCTTCACAACAATAGGTCTCCTTTGCACCAGCTAAGCTGCAGTGATGACTGCTTGCATTTTCATTATGTCAACAATGTGACCATTACCTGTAGGTGTAGATAAATTCTTCTTTCACAATAGCCATAATATTTTGCAGCTATTGAGCAGAACCAACTCAAAACATACCTATACTGATAGTCCCATGTGAAAGCACCCCAGTATCATGTAACTTCAGCGTAATCTCGATCCCTTAAAGGTTAATGAAACTCGTATTTTGGCACAGCACACAAGGAAGAAGAGAGACTGCCTCAGCTCTACAGAGAATGAAGACTTGTCCTGGTGATGGGAAGAGAACCTACTTGCTTCACAGACTGAGTACACGCCGTAGAGATAGCTGTAAGTATGGTTTGACTTCTGTGATTTTAGTCCTCTAAAAAACAAACTCCAAACATTTCGGAATGCCATGCAATCTGGCCCTGAACTTCCCAAGGATACTGATGGCTCATACAAATGTTTTCATCATAGCACTTCTGTGCTTTCAGGTTGCTGTTTTGAAGACCTAAGGAAAGTAGAAGCAAGTGAGTTAAAAGAACAGGCTGATAGCTAAGGGAAAAGGCCTATGGAAGAAATAATGAGAGAACATATCACTAAAGATTGTATCTTGACAAATATGCACAAGAAGGCTAAATTCATTGTGTACAGACAATCACGATTCTCACATTACCTCACTTTACAGCCCTAGCAAAGGCCTTTAAGGTGTGTTGCACACTTAGTTATATTCATCTGTGAAATGAAGATATCTCAGACAAGATCGTTCTGATAGGCACCGTATCTAAGCACAATAAGAGGCATTCCCAATGATAACAAAGCTTACAAGATAAGTGGATGAGTCAGACTAAGGGAGAGGAAGACAGAGGCACCAAGACAAAAAGAACACCTTTCCTCTGAGCACACACAAATGCCACATACATTACCTAACCACAAGCCTGGCCCGCTGACAGGCAAAACAACCAGGGCGATAAAAAAAACCTTTATTGATAGCATCTAAACACAGTCTTCCAGAAAAGAGAAGACACTGTTCCACAACTTTATCTGATAGTGGTAAGCCTTTTGTGGAAAGAAAAGGTTCAGAGGGACAACTGACCCTGTGCCAGTTGGAGCTGTCAGGTGGACACCAGCAGAGCCCGCTCATGTCCATGTAAACCCAATGCATCCCCACGTTATTTTGAATTTAAAGCATCATCCTTCAGAGCGCAGGCAAGTATTTCCACAAATGAATGATCTCAATCAGAAAACCAGTCCTGTGGCAAGGGATACATATGGCCATCATTCCCAAGAACAGCTGTCAAGCACTAGCCCTGCCCACTTCCCACTGTGTAACGTCCGTGGTTGCTCAGTCAAGCGAATGACCTTATAAGCCCACACTGGTCCAATCTGAACTGAAAATTATTAGCAAAAACTTGTTTTCCTTAAGACTTTGCAGTCTAACATGGAGAAATAATACACTTGGATGGCAAGTGAGTCTAAACGGCTTTTGTTACAGTTCTTTTGAGTATAAAATCTCTCTACACGGAAATAAAAAAGCTCTTTGGAAAGATGAGTGCTAGACCCCCACCCTCTCTACCCAAAGCATGCTGTTCAATTTAGCATGTGCTTCACTGAATAAATAACACTCCCAGCCATGATGCTCTCCCTCCAATATGCTTAAGTATTGATAGATTGCACAGCTCTATACTAAGTCTGTCTGGAACTTGTGACATTTGCCCAGTGATTTGGTAAATGCACTTGGAATATTTGACCCATGCAGCTGAGATTACGCCTTATTTAGACTGAATGGACAAGATCCTTTGTTGTACCCAAAAAACCTGACAGATATGGCTAACCTTTTCAGCCAGCTCCTCTGGGTATTTAGCTACAAGGAAAGAGACACTCCATGACGATTACTGCATCTCAAATCTCTTCTGCATATACACATTTAACTATGTACTCCACAGGAATTTCTGATACAGGCAAGTTGGCAACTGAAGGACCTTCTCCCAGACTGCTTCCTGATTTATGTAGACCTGCCACAGAGTGACTGATACAAGTGAAATAAATCTGTTTAGGACTTAAAAGACATGCAACTTGTCAGACATTAAAAGTAAGTCTGATTCAGCTATTTCATGTTTTATCTTTCCCTGTGCTGTATCTCTAAAATGAGATTAGCTAGCATGGTCAGGGGGCAGCAGGAGGGATAAATGGGTGCAGGGTTTGGACACTGTCTTCTACCCCTCACCCCAGATTCTCTGCTCCAGCAATACATTTTTCACTATGCTTTGATCTTGGCTGACATTTTTAACTTAGTAACATTCTCCAAGACAATCTCAAGGCTGTAAAATTACATTACTCAATGTTAGAAATACCTCTTAGCAACTGTCCTGCTTTGGGCTTTTGAGATACATTTCTGTATCTCAACAGGGCAATTATGATGCTATTTCTCAAGCTTAAATAGAAGCCAAGACATTGATGACTTGCCCCATCTTACCAACAACCTGAATGCAGAGAGTCTGCTGCAAACATATCTAAGATATATTCACTAAACATTTAAGGCATCTCCTAGAATGATAGAGGGTGCCCAGGCAGTACCAGTGAGACAGCTGCAGAAAAATTCTGCATCAAGTCTTCACAACATTCACTGTTTTCCTGTAACCAATTTTTTTCTCTTTCGCACAGATACATGTGTCATCCTCTCAGATCTATCATGATCCAAGTAAAAAATCAGAAACAACTCATACTCTCTGACTCAGAGCACTAACAGACAGCTTTTGCTTTCTTCCATTAAGACATTTGCGGTACCTGGTCTTTTCAAGTAAAGATTATAGTTAAGGGCTCTGAATTACTAATCTCTCTGGGATACCTGATGATTTGGCAAGTAAGTTAACACCTCCTTGATTTTTGATCTGGCAGTATTGAAGCCTCCTAGGCTATGGTACGGAGAAGAGATGGTGAAGATGGAGGGGCAGTCAGGAGAGCAGCATGACAGCAGGCTACAGCAGTGCCATTCTCAGCTAGCGAGTGTCAAGGTTTCTATCGCATCATTAACCTGGGTATAGCAATCATCAGCAATATTCTCCATTTCTAATAATCCATCTGGGCCATAAATGGTCCATAATGTGGCTGAATTAGCACCGCATGTAGAAGAATACTTTCTGGGTTTAGCACATTATATCTCAACATTCATACTGCCTTTTGACTTGGCAGAGATTTTGTATTCAACAGAACTTATTGGTACCAGGAATTACGAAAGTACTACACATATTAGTTACCATTCCCAGTAAGTTAGTTGCTGCATTAAAATACCACAACTGAAGTCCAAGTGGATCTATGCATCCTGCAGCTACATGGGAGATTATGCCAAAGGTAAAGGTATTCTCATACTTTACCAGCTAAACTTACTTTGTCCTTCTTCCCCATGAATTAGAAATCCACTGAGTGGAAGACTGCCTCCCAAAATGAAGTAGGGAGTGTGATTCATTCATCTTCCTATACTTTAAATTGCTACTTCATGGAAAAAAAAAACCCTCAAAACTTCTTCAGCATATTGTTTGAGACCAGTATAATGCTATATACCACTGCAGCATATATCTGTGTACCTCTGTGCACACTCAATACACCCTGCTATGAAGTTACCTTATAAATCATCTGCCAACAAAAAGGACAGTAGAGAAGATATTTTTGAGAGTTAGTGGCCTTGAATATAGCTCCACAAAACTGCCTACAGGTATTACAAGGATGCTGGCATGAACAAATTCTCTTATGAAGTCTTAGGTCCAAAATAAAATTTTTCCTTTCTCTTATTTCTTTTCCCTTTTTCAAGCTTTGTTCTTCCTCTTGTCGGAGGGGGACGGAAACCAAAGGGCAAATCTGCTGCAGCAGCAAGAATAACAACGTATCTACTTTCTACCCAGAGAAAAGTCCCCTTGGGGTGACAGCAGCACTGCTTTCCATAGGGAAATGCAATTCTCTCTCCAAGCATCAGAATTTTATCCCATAACTCCTAGGTTTGGCTGCAGCCTTCTTTCTTTAATAACAGAGCATATTATTTACATCACAAGTATTTTTCATGTCTACGAAACAGCCTCTTAATGCTTTGTTTTTCTGATGCTGTGGATGTACATCAAACATCATAATGAAAGAAGCCATCCATGAGGTGCACTGCGCCATAGATATACTATGTAAATATTTTTAATGATCTACCAAGTAAGTAACAGATTTAACAGAAATATAATTATCTTTAAATCCTGCACGTTGTAAATATTTGCTTTTAATCCTTTACATAACCTTATTAAAAAATTCAAGATGGATACTTTCTCCCACTGAATCTGACAAACATCTGGTTTACAATAGAGTCACGTGATGAAATTCCATCCAGAATCATATTTTCTCTTCAGTATGTTTTCTCCCACTATCATTCATAACACAGAACTTCTGTGTTTTGTCTGGGATATAAGACAGTACAATGATATGTTTTTATTAGGAATAATGCACAGTCCTCTCCCTTATACAATTCAAATCTACTATCTGTGGGTAGGTATAGTCAAATATATTGATAGTCTCCCTTGTGGGTTCTGCTGACACTTGGGTTTAATTGTAGTGAACTTTGAATTCCTATCTTAAGGTCAGTTATTAACTATTGATGGATTCTCCTTTTCTCCATTTAATGCTAAAGTATTCATACTAACCAAGATAGATGGGAACACTGAAGAAATTTTTCAAAGCCATCGCTGTATAAGATACCCTTACACTCATCCTGTGTGACAAACGGAGAGCCCTTTTCTAAAGGTGGTGATCACTCATGCTCAGCTTAAAAAGGAAAAAACAACATAACACTGTGCTGCTGATCCCTCACCACTTTTTTTTTTTTCCTTTCAGTACTATCTTCCTAGAAACAAAAGGTCTTATACACCGCTGTTAGAAGAAAAGGAAATAAAATTTCCTGAGGCACAACCTTGGATACCAACCTTGAAACCAAATGGGGTCAGAATGCAAAGAAGCAACCATGGCACTGTGCACCACCCAGCTGGGCTGAAAAACAACTCTGCTTCTTTGGGCTTCCCAGAAGGAAAAAGAGTGCCCCTCAGAGATTTATAAACACATACATAACAAATGGGAGGCTGAAGTTTAAACTGTTATGAAGCATTCTCTACTCTGCTTCCGAAGTCCTCTGTGATTTAAAGAGCTGACATTTACTGTGTGTAGGTCTATTATTCAGAATGACTGTTTGTGTATAGACAATATTTTAAAATGGCTTGCTGTAGATGAAAAATTCTTATTAAGTCAGGAAAACAGTTTAAATAGGTAACACTCTCCCTGTTTAGGCTGCTAGAAGTCTCACTGGCCTGCTGCAGGGAAGGTGTGGGGGCAGTCAAGCCTCTCATGTCAGTGCGTGGGGGAACTCGTGGGGGGACTGTGGGCACAGCCTGGAGGATGCTTGGCCAATACACACATGGCACCACCAAGGCTGCTGTCACCTCCTGTCTCCCATCAAGCAACAGGCACAAAAAGGACTGGTTCCACTGTTATACATAAACCTTCCTCTATTTCATAAGCTTCAACAAGTGCAGGAGCTAAGAAACGTTTGCCTCCCATGAAGCCAGTGGCACAGCTCACACTGATGTCCCTCCATAGTCCTTAAAAGCACTTCAGTCAGCAACACTCAGCACCAGTGAGAAGCAAAGCCCTGAGGCTCACCAGCCCAGACATGGCTTTTCTCTCACCCTGTTAGTAGGCTTCACTCACCTGGCCTTCTCCAACCTATTGCTTTATGCCACCGTCCTGGTGGCAATCAAGCAGGATTTCTGAGGTGCCCCCCTGCACTAAGGCTAACTGCTGTGAGGACCAGAAATCTGCCAGGAAGGACTAGACATCCCACCAGCAAAACAAGTGACTAACCAGGAATAAAGAATGTGCATAGGATATTGATTTTGCATTAAAATATTCCTAGCAGACTTACTACCTTGTCTTTGTACAACATACTAGGAGATCTCAATGTTTCTCTCAAAGCATTTGTATTTTTCTTCAGTCAGCTCACCACTTGCACACCATCCAGACCTGAAAGTACCATCTTTTCTATACACATTTTGCAGGAATTTTTTACAAGAGAGAAATTCACACAAAACTGAGGAAAAATAAAACCAGTGATATCTGACCATACCAGTACTGAAAACATAGGCTACATCTCTCCAGCACACAGATTATTCTACACAAAAGACCCCATTGCTCATCATTCTACTATAATTACATTTGATAATAATGCTCAGTTCAGAGACTATTTCATATATAATATATAGATCTGGCTAAATACAGCTGCACTTATATTTTTCAGAGTGGTATACATTGATCTGGTAGACAAAATCATCCTTCTTGCAGTATGTGCACTACAATATACACTGTTCTCGATGCGTTCCATGAAGTATGGATAGATTTAAATAAGGGGTTACAAACAGGGGATTCTGACCCTGAACTTTCTGTATAGACTTCTGTGATGAGCTTTTTAGAGGCAGCAAGGACTGACATCATCTGTTGATGTGAAATGCAAGAAAAAGCTATCACACTTCTGGAAAATGGGCACAGGAGAATACAAAATGGACTCAGTGAACACAGACCCAGATTTTGGAAGTAGAAAAATCCATCTGTGAACCAGAATTTGACAGCAAAAATGATACAAATATGCAGCAAGTACACTAAAGTACTTGCATGCTTTCCAAGTAGCAGCTCCACCACTTATATTGTTCAGTCATTAGTCTCGTCTCCTACATGTTTTGGCTCAACCCATCCACCATTCCCTTGGCCAAGTCCCTGGCAAGGACCAGGTGTTTTCATAGCTCAAGGACTATTCCCAACAGGAAGCCTCCCATGCAACCATCTTAATTTTGAAGGCACAAGTGTATAACAATATGCAAGTGGGTAGCTCTGTGCCCAGAAGCCTCAAGGCCACAGAATGGTCCCTGACATGTTTAATTTCCTAATATAGAGATATGCATATAAATATATTATGCTGAAGAAGTTGGTACACCTTGGACACAACAGGACGACCTATGGGAAAAGCAACAGTGTAATAAATTGACTTCTGGCAACCATTTTAATCCTCACTTTTCTTCAATTTCCTGTAATGCAGAAGAAAAGGCCAAATGAAAACCCTAAGCTACCATTTTATAAAGCAACCACAGAAAAATTCTTAACAATTAAAACAGGAAAAAAAATTACAGCCAAACTGTGACTCCTAATACACTTTTCTGTGACTGGGTTGAAACAACTAATCATCAGCAGCTGATCAAGAAACAATTTAATCTTAGCTAAGGGCTGTGAAAAATCAGCAAAGACGAAAAGTAAAGAAAAGCAGACAAATGTGACAAGATTTATCCTTGTCCAAGAATTTCAAATTAGGAATGGAAAAATATTTTCTTTCTCCCCTTTATAAATCACACACTTTGATATACACTATTTTTAAATTCTGTCTATGAAATATTAGTACTTCAAAACAGATTTAGTAGGTTTTAGCGGTTTCTCCTAATAGATAATTTATGAGAACTTCTGGCTTCTTTAGTTTTATTAAAAGTGCAGAATATACTGTTTGTGCATCAAGAAACAGGGGATTACCCAAGTGTTGGCAGCCATTCCTATAAAACACATAGGTCATAATCATCTGGTTCAGGCATTTTTCCTATTTGTGAAGTCTGCATCTTTTTTTTTTTTTTTTCACCCTGGTTAAGACAGTTTTATTTAAAGCATAATACTGTGCATGTAATTTGGACTTTCTTACTGATCTCTTTGAAGGGGATTCTGTTGGAAAAGGAACAAAAATGCACATAATGCAGAGTCCTTCAAGCAAAGATCCTCTGTAAAAACACAACAGTCAGTTTTCATTAAAAACTGGGATGACGAAGAATAGGAAGCAAGGAAGAACCTCTTTGTCTTTCCATCTGCTACGTATGAGATGCAAGCTGCTGCACAAACAGAATCATTTTGTGATGGGTCGCTACTCCCTAGTTTGGGCCATCATGTTTACTATGTGTTGCTAAATATCACAGTAAAGTCTTTGCAAGCTTTTTCTCATCCCAGTTCTGATTTATTCCAATACATGGGCCTGCAGCATGTGGCAAGACAAAATGACTCTATGAAGTCTTGGTGTAATCTGTGTGAGTCTATTTCTTTTCATCTTCCCACAAAAGTATGTGAGGTATAACAGAGAAATCTTCCTTCTTTGCTAAATACTTTTTAAAAAACCCTCAAACTAATGTTGTCTTATTTTTTTCCTGGGATGAATGGGACACAGTCTAATAAAGTCAATGGAAATAGTGCATGTCCACCCAGGGAAATCAGGATCAGGCCTCTGCTTTTTGCAGTGGTGAAGTGAATAGCAAAGCTTCTAATTACTTCACTGGGACTTGGATTAAGCCCTGGCTGGAAACACAGACATAAAATCATAAATTCACTAAGATGAAATTCAAAGTGAGTATATTTGGTCAAAGAAGGTGAGAACTGGAAATGTGCAGAGAGAAAAAAGTCCAAACCCAACTGTCTGCAGCTGCTAAAAAATGAGCTGGTGTCATGTTGGTAACCCTTTAAAATAATGGTCTAATCATTATTAATTCCTTTGATATTTAATGTAATAACATTAATCACAATGAACTCATTTGGTATTAATGTGAATGTCAGATATACCTCTCCACATACATACACATCATTTTAGAATTAGCTCTTTGCTGTCTAATTCTTTCTTATCCATCAGAAAGTGCTGACGATAGTTGTTTTGTAACTTTAGCACAGTTGATCACTACTTATACACAGTTGTGCTTTGTGTTTCTGTGCACATTAAACAGCATCACTACTTGCCTGGTCTTCTGGGGTAAGCAATTATATGACCTAGAGGTAGGAGATGGAGCATGGAAGAGAATCCATTAGCACAGGTTGCATGAAACCTCAATTTTTTTGCTCCTCGCTGCCATTTTTTATGGGTTACAAGTGTCGATTACAGTTCTGAACCAGAACTGCTGTTTATGCGAGCTGACATGGTGATGCTGAAGCTGACTGACAGTAACTGAAGATCTGGACAACAAAGAAGTTTTCTTGACCAGGAGTGACCACTGTCACTGCAGCTTGGTGGTTCATAATAATCAGACAAACAAAGTGTGAAGATGATGCTTCCTGAGAAGGTACTCTAGGATGCCTACCAGCAGAACCCAAGATTTACAGAAAACATTAGATTAATACTTACTGTTCTGGTGGATATAGAGTAAGATAAGAATATCAAATAACAGGGTGTGGAGGTGAAGGCTATTATATGGAAGCTAACTAGGGCAAAAGATGATGCACCCAAAATCCACATAATCAACTGAAGTGTCATCAAACCTTCATTATTTCTAATTAACAGGCATTTTCAATTGTATTGAAACGTCTGGCATCTTATGCCAGTGTAACTCATACAAATGCCTCATTACAGCCTTCCTATCCACTACCAATAAATATATCCATTTACTGTCTTTCGTTTGTTTCTGAGTAGTGTGGCATGCTGTTAGTTAAAATTCATTCTTTTAAAGCACAATATCCATTTAGCTTCTATCCTCTGAACTTTATTCATTCATTATTAACACTGAAAGCCCAAGTGCATGAGAGAAGTTCAGTCCTATTGGCATTTTGGATGAAAGTAATGTCTCGGTGTATTAGCAGTACACAGCACTATCATACATAAAATGCTGCCCAGTTCTTCAACAAAGCAGCCGTATCCCAGTGCCTAATAGGATCACTTACTTCAAATGTGACACCACCTTCTTTGAAATATTTGTTTAGATTTCATAAACATATGAAGGTTCTCAAACTCAAACAAAACCTCAGGCCTCCAGCCCAGGCTCTGATTCTAAAGAGCTTTCTGTTCAAAAAATCAGAGCCTGAATCCAAGATTTCTTTTTTTCCTCTGGCGTGCTTTTCTTTTTTTTTTTTTTTTTTTTTGAATAAAAATAAATGTCATCTGGTTTTGACTGCAGATAATGAATCATATTAAGAATTTTAAAAGCACTATTCTCTTTTTTTGAGACCTAATTTCAGACCTATTAGCACTTTAATATGAAACAGAAGCCCATCATTTCATTAGAAAAAGAATAAGGCCTCTCTTGTACCATATGTTGTTTCTTCCTTTATAAAAAACCCTTTTGAAATCCTAGATTGGGCAGCATCAGAGCAGAATGTAGATCTGGCACAAACACAACATATAGGTGAGCAGACCTCGCATCAGGGAGACTTGACTATTTCAAGCAAAATTGCAGGTTCCTGGCAAACCCTCCTTCACATTCCTCACGATAATAAATGAGCCAAGTTTAAAAAAAATGAACAATTGCAACACAAAAAAAAATCCTGGTGGGGGCGACCCAAAACACATGAAATGCCAGCATGTCATCGCCACAAACTTGCCTATGATTACATCAAGGACTAACAGCTGCTTTTTACAAGTGCTTTTTGGCACATTAGATATTTATTAAATAAGGGAAAGAAAATTATAGCTGTCCCTTTTCAATATTTACATTTTTAAAATAAGAATGCCTTTAAAACACACAGAACGTGAATGCAAAAGCTGGTGTGATAGCAGAAAACCTTATTGCACGTAATTAACAGACACATAATGTCTGGTTACTAGTAATTTCCTTCTAGCTGAGTAAGGAAATAATTTAATCATGTTGATCAAATGAATCCCATGAGCCCAGCGTAACATTATGCTTTTTTTTTCCCCCTTCTCTAAATCTGTATTAACTGATAAGAGTCTACTTGGTAAAATCAAGGAACCCAACCATGTTTAGGTATTCTTAATAATAGCTAAAATACAGGCATGATTTTAGTAATAGGTTTAATCAAGCATTCCAGTAAAATCTTTTCTAATTCCTTATGCTGACTGCAAAGGAAAAAAAAAAAAAAGGCAAAAAGAGGGAAGAAAGAAAGAACTTAGTGCATTCTTTATTTGGAATAGAAGCAAAAAAATTTTTAAAACTGCACATTCCATGTTGCTCTGCTACAACGAAAATGGTATTTCTATAAAGACATGCAAAAAAAAAAAAAAAAGAAGCCCCTAAATACTTGAGTCTTAAGCAGCTAACTGTAAATTACTATTATTCTCTTTCCCTCAAAATATCTCCAGATGCAACTCAAATATGCAAATAGAGTTTTCTTTTTTTTTCCCCCTCTAAACTATCATTTTATTTGATAATACATCATTTGCCTTGTCATTCCAGGGTATCACAGTAAAACCTTTTGTGGGATTCTGCTATTGTTCTCTTTGAACTACTTTAAAGAAGCACTGTGGTATCTCAGGTAGTTTCCTGTAATGAGGTGATATAATTTAACACTTACCATAATATGTTTTATCCATCTATTGTTTGCTAAATAATTCCTGCAATAACACTTTTATTCTTTCCATAATTCTTTAGGGTAATGCTGGAGGAATAATATTTTTACTGTGGTGATTGATGTCGGATTCTCTGGCATGAATAGATCCCATGAACAAGGGTTATTGATAAGCATAAAAAAAAAAAAAAAGCTGTATGAAAAGAATATCAGGGATCAAAGGGTTAATACCATTTTATGAGGTTGTAAAAATCTACCTCAAGAATCTTGTGTTAGCAATATTCTTTGTGTAAGATGTATGTTATTAAAACAAGTAGCAGCATCTGAATTAAAGTGACAGTATGATGGATGACTAGTGAAGTGGAATCAGAGTCGTTTGCAGCATTTTGGGCTAGATGTGGGAATTCTGCCTCAGAGGTAGGGCGCTTGGCAGATGCATTGATTCCGGGCTGACGCATGTTCATAAATATGCCCCTAGAGAGGTGTGGCCTAGCAGAATTTACAAAATTATGTTCATGAATTATTTAACATTTATTTATGGATGCTATATTTAAACAGCATTTGCAGTGGCGAATGGACCATAGCATACACAGTGATCTTCAGATAATGCAAATTCTGCACAAGACGGAGACAGTTTGCATACTTCACAGAGAGGCTAAGTCTAGCAGAACTAGGTAAGTGATATGTCAGTGTTGTGGCTTTATACATCACAGTCTGCTGCACCCCAGAGAGACTGACAATTCCAGGAAATACCTGACAAGTTGGCAGTTACGACCTCTGCGAAAGACATCTCCTCAGACAGAGATACCACAGTGCTGGTGGAGACTCCTCCTCTAATAAACAGACTCCAAACTTGCTTCTGCAACCTCCGTGCCTGAGAGTCCCCTCACAGAGCAAGCAGTGAGCAAGCTGTCCTCAACTGCTCTATGGCCCTGCTGCTCTTGATATCTGACAACCTGATACTAACACTGCAACACTAGAGGTGCAAACTTAAGCAAAACTAGAGGTGCAGCTGACATGCAAAAGTTAGGCTGCACAGGAAAATCCCAGCGTCTTGTGTTGTGCGTGTACGTAACCCCCAACCCTTTATTATGTGATCAAGTGCCCTCTCGGTTAACACCACAGATTATTCTCTGCTGGATACACACAAGCTCCTCAACTCACATGGAAAGCACAAGATGAATCCACACTTCACAGAAGTAAGACAAAGCTATGGCAAAAATTAAAGATAAATTGTCATGAAATAAAACAAAATCTGAAGGCAATGCATTAATCTCCTTCCGGAAGGAATTACCCTCAAAGAAAACAAACTCTTTAATATAGCAGTGCACTGCAAGTTTACTCTTTACCCTCTATTCACAATCTATTACACTATTGTGTTGTGCCACTTCTTGATTTTCTAAAGATATATTTTTACATTTAATTTTCAGTTTTGGGAATATGAACAACACTGTCATTGAGAACATCCTGTTTTGTTTTGTTTTTTTCTTTCTTTCTAATCTTAAGTGGTTGGTTTACAATACCAGGTTCCTGTGGAGAGCAAGGAGAGGTACCCTCTTCTTCCAGAGAGCTATTTCTTAGGGAATAATGGCACATACCAAAGATGAGTGGACTGGCCCATGTATAAAGCAATCACCTTCTTCCTTTACACTGTTCTGTTTTTTTGTTGTTCCAGCAAGTAAGTAGTTTCCCATGCTTCCACATTCTATCCATGCAGACAAAAAAGCTCAGGGCAGTTGAAAGGGAAGCCCTTTACTGCCATGACTATCTGTGCTAATCCAGCAGGATGGCTGACACAACTGTCTTGCTCCATGCAGCTCTAGGCACTTGAACATTCCACTAGGAGGGCTGGGAATGGGGCGATTTCTTTGGAAAACTTTCTTCACTGGCGTTTTCCTGAAATAAACTCCCTAGGAATACTCTACTTTTCTCTACTTAACTTTGGAACTTAAGGCCTTAGGAAGCTCATCCTGTCCACGAGGGATCATCTTTATCCAGACATTCAACATAAGTTCTCGAAGCCTGCAATTCCTCAACCTCCTGAGTCTTTGAGTCCATACTTTCAGGATATGCTCCCCATTGTTTAACAACCATACTTGCTGCAGCCTAATCCCACTACATCTTCTATGTCAAGGGGACACAAAGGAAAAAAATTTTCATTTTCTCTGTGCAGCCTGTCTTCATGTATCTGAAGCCTGTGATCATACCTGCTGAGGCTTTTCCACTCTAAACAGCCCTAGCACGTGCCCTGTCTACTCCAAGGCTACATTCAGCAAACCTCTAAACCTGTTTCCTTTGTAGCTTCTCCCACCAGGGCACATATATTCTCCTTAACACACCCAAAAGTGAGCACACCAACACACTACTCAAAGTCCCACCAAAATATTTCTCCACCTGAATGTGCATGCCAGCCTCCCTGCCCTCAACATGACTGTGTTATTCCCCAAAACAGGTTTGCATTCAGCTACCAATCTGCTGAAGTCCTCTACAACACCTTCTTGTAAAAAACAGGCATTTCCTGGCTTGTGTTTATTAGAGTATTCATTTTCACCTGTGCTCAGGACTTGGCTTTTGCTCTCAATTCAAGCTGTTTCTCCTATTTGTCAAGATTATTTTGAAATCTAATCCTGTCCAATAACCTACCTGCAGACGCTCACAGCTTGATGTCATTTACAAATTGAATATGTTTAATATCAATTTCATTTTCCAAATCTTCAATCCAAATGTGGAGAGAGTCATAGAGAGAACTCTCAGTACATCCTCTCAGGTTGACAATGGTAACTAGCCTGAATGGTGGTTTTTCTAACTTGCTTTGCACCCACATGAAAATGGTTTTCCTTAAACTAGATTGCTTATGGGAATCATTCACAGTACTTTTTTTCAATCTGTCTCTTAAATTTCAGGATAAAGGTTCACCAAAAATTGGATTTGTTGAGCTAATGGGTATCCGGCACGACTTTTCCAAGAAGAGGTGGAAGAGTAAGAGAAAATGAAAACTAAGAAAATCAGCATCATGTTCACCACTAGCTTCTGTTTCACATCCAGTCTAGATGAAGTCCATGTGCTTCAGACCTATGGTTTCAAGTTAGGGAAGAGACGGGCTACCCTTTGAAACAATGAAAATTCAGGTTTCTCAATAGAAAGATGTTCCCTTCATTCTTGTCATCGCTACTAGCATCATCCCCAGCAGAAGCAAAGAAACACAATGCACAGCCACTATTCAGCTGTCCCTCTCTGAGGGACCCTGAGTACCCTCCAAAGGCACAGTTGCAATGCCATCATGTTGCCTTCATGGGTGGGGATTAAAAATGAACAGCAACAAAACCACCATGAGAAGGCTACTACACATCCACTCCCTGCCCGTAAGTGACTGTGGGAGGACATGGCCTCACCTGTTTTGACAGGAAGAATAACGTGACTAAGAGTCCATCCAAAAACCCTGCACACCTGATATGAAATAGGGAAATATTTCTCCCCTTAAAGGCAAATTTCAGACAACACTGCTGCATTAAGAATGTGTCTCTGTTGAGGATTACACCACAATTTCCTCCAATTACCTTACTTTGGGAATTGATTTATCAAACGCAAACAACTTCCCCACCAGAGACCTTGGAAACAGTACAAATTTTCACTCTTTTCCATTAAGGTTTTATTTTAATACCATATAGCTTTTCAACTGCCAAAGATGGTGTTAAAATAAAATGAAGCAAACAGTATTCTACATTTAACTTTCCTATGTCAACATGAAGGACTCATCAGCCATAATCTTGCTACTTTCACTAATTGGGCACTATCAAATAGCACTTTTGGCAGCAAGGACAGACATAAAATTTGAGTTTGGGCTTTAGGTTTTCAAATTTTGGTTACAGTGTATTAATTTACGATTTCATTACTTTAAACAAGACCAACTGCTGGCTCTTTTCTGTACATCAATTTATTTAATTTAGTAAAAATTCTTCAGTTCTTTAGTGATCCTGTTCTGACAGGCAGCTCCAATTCTCAACTTTCCCAAAGTTTAGGGATGTCTCAGTATGGCCAACCCAACCTTGGAACAGTTTCCAGAAGTTATTAGAGGCAATCTATTTTGATTTTCTAGCATATTTTTGCTCTGCTGCATCCCATTCTCATCTGGAAGCAACTCCTGTCTCTTTTCTAATTGATGAGGTGAACTGGTATGAATGAGCTTATGATTTCTGCTCCTTGCTTGAGTGGCAGAGAAGTAAATGGAAAAATTGTCTCAAAAGTTTAAATGAAGGATTTGGCTTTCACAATAGTGAAATTACTAGCACTCAGTGGATTTCTCTTAAATGTTGCATGCTGAAGAAATAAACCATGAGTGACTGAAGTAGGAGGATTTTTGTTATCAGATAAATCATCACTTGATCAGATTCTCTGAATTTCCTTCTTTTGCAGGGTTTGGATTTATTTTTTTTCCAATTTGATTTTTAGTTCTTTTTATGAGTAGTTGGTAAATTACTGTTCAATTAATATTTGTCCTTCTGAAAAAAGGTGGAAAATTTTCAGTAAAATAAACTCAGCAGACTTAGAGCAGGATTCTGTTCAGCTTAATTACTGAAAGGAAAAAGGAAACAGAAATCCTCTTACATGCTGATGGTGGGTAGATTTTGACAATTTAAACCATGAAGGTTTACAAGGTTTTCATAAATACTAAAATATTAATAACTAGTATAAGCCCTGATATCTCAAGTCAAGAAATATTGATGTGCTTTTTAAACTATCAGACAAATCTGTAGTCCCTCGCTTCTCTGCAGACAGAACCATGAAATTATTTTACATATCCCTGGAGCAGCTTTGGCCCTATATAATTTTTGCACTTTTCTGATGTAAGTCCAGGCTTTTGAAAGTAAGGACACTAAGCCAAGTCTCCTCTTTTATTGGAAGCCCAGGGAAAACTCAATGAGTCTTGAAAAGCAAACCAGGCCTCACCTTAAGAAAATATGATTCACTGTTGAACTTCAGCACTGATAACACAAGAACTTCTGCTGATGACACTGAAGACTATAGGCACATACTCACACTGACATGTTCTCAGTCTTTTTTCACCTGAATTTTGTAGTAAAATATTTGGTGCCAGCTTCATTTGTATCACAGAGGAACTCAATAAGCACAAGACACTGGGTCACAAAGAAACTGGGTGAAGATGACTGCATTTGAGGCCCTGAAGCCTCTGGGGAGAAACAGGAAGAGGAGGAAAAGCCATTCTTCTCAGTTTGTAAATTTCTCTTTTTTTATTACTCCAGAAAGATTGGGCTGCTGCATCTTTCAGCTAAGAGCGGTTGGGAGCTACAGCGTGCATTAGGGCTCCAAACTAAAGCTCATAATAAGTGACACAGGCGCACTACAGGTAATAGAAACATCCTGCTTGAATTCCAGGGATTTTGAACCAGGTGTTACAAAAGAAATCCCAGCCCCAGTGCAGTCGGTGGCGAAATACCTGTCAACGTCACAGAAACCATGAACTCATTCAATATGTGTTATTTTTTCACTTTTCCATCGTTCTCTGCCTGGTTCATTTATCACTTTATTTATTCTGTTGGATTTATTGTCCTCTGACCCTTCGCTGTGCTTAGAGTCACAGTTTCTGTTACACAGAATCCAAACTCAATAATGGTCAAGACAGAGGTGAACTTTTGAACTCACAAGGGTCGAATAGGTTCTAAATTAAACAGAAACAAGAAAACAGTTCAGTTCAAGTTATTATCTTCCTCCATTCACCACTTCTGATTTTATTCTCTGGGCAATTACACGTGCAGATTTAACCATGTGCAAAAACATTTACCAGGATGGGATTGGAGCCATAATCTGTAAACATATATGTAATTGCCATTGACATCGAGTTTGCACTGAAAGGCCTTTCAACAAGTTTGTTAAAAAAAAACCGAAACACAACAACCCACCAAACTTCAGAATTTGGGCCTTTGGCAACAAACTCAGGCTGCTACTGTAGAGTCACAAAATACTTCCTGTAGTAAAGTAAGTACAGTTTCAACAGAGAGAGATGAATCTGATACTGTGGTATGTTTTTTGATTTCATCACTGGTCATGAGTATTTCAGATATCATTTAAAAAAAAAAACAAAACAAAAAACATCTCTAGTCCTTTTGCTACACAGCAAAGAAGGCAAACAGAGCACTGCCATTTTTTGAAATCATTCAGTTCTGAAGCTGGGCTCTTGGCTTGCAGGAGCTGGCTGCCTCCTCTCCCAGAGGTTTGGTCTGAGACAGGAAAGGTCACTGGTGCTGGAGCAGCGAAGGGACCAGCATGGGGAGAGAGAAAGTCACAGCTCAGGGGTAGAAAGGAGAATTTATAGGTCCTCTCACTGGCTGCTGACTGCAGAGAGTCATTCAGTGGTGGCTGGGGCAGAACAGAACACGGGATTTGCTCTGTCTGCTATGTCCTGGCCACCCCAGTGCCGCAGACTGCACAATGTATCTGGGGACAGAAAAGTCACTCTTAATCAAGTCTAAATTATGGAAGACTGACTGCTGTACTTTTCTCTGTCTCTCTCACCACAAGCTTTCAGGGGGGGTTAAGCTGCTCCTGCATGCACAGAGAGGGGAAAATCCACTGTGTCCTGCCCCCAGCCTGGTTGGCTGTGTAAGGGGAACAGGGGCCTCAAAATGGCAGACAGAGCAATTCCTCACAGTGTGACAAAGAGCCTTCCCAAAATGCAGCCCCCCCCAAATCCGAAAAGACAAATGTTCCCAGCAGTGCTGCCAGTGTTTTCAGAGGATGTGTGAGATGGAAAGAAACAAGTCATACCAGCAGGGAAGAAGGGTTTCCAAAATCCCCATGCAAAGAATTAGGCCTCTCTTGGTGGACTGCTGCACCTTAGAGCAATCGGGGACTGAGCCATCCCCATGTAAGGTTACCAGTGCTGGCAGCAAGCTGGAGAAGGCCAGTGAGCTGTGGAGACATAGCAAAGAGGATCCACAGGGAAAAGAACAGAAGTTCAGTGTTTGCAAAGTCTTTGTTTGTACCAAGGACAGAGATGTTGGCCAAAGACCCTGCTGCCCAGAACAAGTCCCAACTTCTGCTGTGAATTTTAGGTGCCCTGTTTGTTATTAATGCTTGTGCAAGTCCAGTTAAAATTGATATCACTCATTCCCTGTGTGAATTTTCTAACTTGCTCTGCACACGGAAGCCAAGCTCTATGGATTGCATGAGAAAGGCAAGACTTTTCTTCTTCAGGATGAAATGAAGTCTCCACACTTGAAAATCTGATAACATTTTGCATTAGGGATATAAGAAAACCCCTTGTATTATCCACCAACACCCTGGATCTTTGTCAATCTTGATTCACTATTTCTCTCATGTCTCTGACATTTACAGTGATGCTCAGTGATGATTTGGCCCAACTTGTCTGGAATCCTCATAATGAACATCAATTTTTAAGCTCACCTTGTCATCTGACTGTGACAATATCATCACTTCAACGTTTTTTCTCTGATTTCATCAGTTAAAATGTACAGTACGAGAGTCCCCCATTTGCTTAAAAACATAGAAAGGAATTTCAGTCATCCTGACAGTTTAAAGAAATGACACCCAAGCATTACCAAAAAGGCTGGTAGGATGAAAGCAGCAAAGGGAAATGAACAGTATGGCTGTACAGGCAAACAGGAGCACTGAAACTGTACATCTAAAGCCTCCTGTGTCCTTATCCAAAGTGCAAACTTTGCTGTCATCTATAAATCAAGCAGTTTATGAGGCTGCAATATTTACACTCTAATTAAAAAATCATAAAGCCAGACCCCTTCAGTTTGTAAAAAGAAGAACTCAGGATCTGCTACTGAAATGTGGCGTTAATCAGTAACTCCTAATGATCTGCTCCACAGCCTTAGAGGTTACATGCTTATTCAGCTACACATAACAAACAAGATAATGAGAAAAAGTGGGAGAAGTGAAGGGGATACATTACAGCAAATGCAGGGCTTTGCTATCACCAGGACCTATTCCTGACCCCTCCAATCCTCATGTCATATTTTGTTTTCTCGTTTCCAAAAGACAACAGATTTAGAACATAAAGCTTTGATAATACATTACACATAGGATGATCCCGAGATGTCTTCCATGTGTGTAACTCCTGCAGTAGACAAATACAGCTCTAGAGAAACACCTGCTTTTACCTTTACATGGCCAGAACTCCAGTCACCTCCAGATTAATGAAAAATGAGCCTGAAGAGCCAGTGTTTTCATGTGAGTTTCTCTGAATTCATTAGGGAAACAACTGATTTCTGAATCTGCCATTTTCTGCTTATGCAGTCAAAA
>JAAWXA010000041.1:2170304-2180304 GCA_038090715.1 Florisuga fusca | reverse complement strand
TGCCTATCTCTACCAGTCCATTCATGACTAGGGTGGGAAAGACAATTCCCTCTGCCCTCTTCTTCCCTGAGCACACCACACAAGGCAGGACAGAATTTTTATCCTTCTACTGTAAACTATAATACCTGGTTTAAAATTATATTACAAGCCATTAATACAAACGGAGGGTTTGGGAGGATTTTATAACCCACAAGAGATGACACTCATAGGTTATGATGTCATTCAAACCACTTGATAATATACTGTACTAGCTTGCAATATTCCAAAAGCAGCTATTAAACTAAATATAGATGAGAAGCATGTTGCTACAACAACACAAAATATTATGAACAGCAGTTCTCAGAAATATATGGCTGCAAACCTGATTTTTATTTATTTGTTTAGTCACTTTTTTTCATGTGGGTTAAAAACAACTACTTTGGTCCCCTGAAGGTATTTATGCCAGAGACTGAATTTAAAATCACCACAGTGAAAAAAATAAAAGGCCAATCAAACACTGAGGTAATCCTAGAAAAAAAAATAAAATATATATTTGATGTATGTAAACTACAACACTCCTAGACAGAAATAAATCAGCCATGACAATTTAAGGTAATTCAGTTGCATTACCTTTCTTTTCATACCAAACTTAAGAGTAATAAAATGAGATAATATAAATACTAGTTTCTACACTTTTCTAAGTCACTATTATCAAAACAGAGTGCTTTAATTATATTTTGAGACCAGGGTATGGGCTGGGTGACAAGATTTACTGGAGGTCAAAGTGAGCAATAACCATTTTTCTTCCCAATGAAAAATAATACCATCAACGGGAGTTGTTAAGGACTATTAAAATTGCTGAATTTAAATGCTTCTGTAGGATATTAATCAGAGACATTTGGTCATTCTGGTTTGAAATATAGATATAAAACAGTTACCAGACTCACAATTATGATTTTGGTTATTTTGTACTATGATTTATATTTAAAAATAGTCTGTTTTCAGCCGTTTTACAAAGGGGTGGGTCTTAGGGAAACGCATCCTTCTCCTAAGGGGTGCAATGTTTTGGGGAAACAGCCCAAGAAGGCTATGCCTCCACATGTTCCTAGAAAGACTTTACAGAAAAGGGAAACAAAACCACTTCAAGTGGTGTGCTGGAAAGTAGGAGGGAAGCATCCCTACCAAAGAGAAGAAGACTTAAGTCAAGTCAATCCTCTGATTTACTGGGTCAACAAAATTAGGGTCCCTTAAGAGCCAGATATAAAGCTCAGGGTTGGAGTCAGGAGGAAAAAATCTCATTTTCAGCAGTGGGCTTTCCAGAAGACACAAAAACTCATCTTTCAAATCCAGCAAAAGTCCTCCTCAGTACGTGAGTCATAAAGGGAATTTCAAGAGCAACATTTCACCCAGAGTCTTGAACAGGAGAATTGCCCAAGTAAGACAAGAATGTGGAGTGTTCAGCTGTTCCCTAAGTCACCAGAGCTTGATTTCTTGGATCTAGTGCAGAACACAATGAAATCCACTTTCTCAGCAGGATGTGGCAGCCTGACATGAACTGGCTAAAGCAGGGCATTTATGATGCATTTTTTTTATGGTTCAGCTGAATATCCTCTCTTGTAATTAAACTTGTGAACAGGTTTTAATACAAATGTAATAGATTGTTTTCTCATGAGCTGCTGTTTAAAGCCTCGTATAGAATAAATATTTATAAGCATTTATAAATTAAATATTAATTGCTTAAAATGACATTTTAATGTGGTGCTACATGTCCAAGGAATGCTGGGCTGGCTACATGATGTGATCTCAGTTTGAGATTCCTGAACTCAGAGGCACTAAGGGCAAGCAGTGAGAGTGCTGTGAATATTCCCTGCATCAAGCATCTTCAATATGAGTTGAGTAAAAGCAGTGAGTAAAGAGGCTACACCAGGGGACGTTTTTTCCCTATCTGTAAAGCTATAGAAATGAGCAATGGCAGGGATCTGGATGGAGAATTGTACTTAGAGATGCACACTTTATAGGTCTGTGGCTGGTAGAATTACAAGTTGAGGTCCTGGTAAAAATGAGAAAAGGAAGAAATTATTTCAACCAAGAGGTTAGCTAACATATTTTGTTTTCTGTTCAATATGGCACGTTGGCGTATTTTCAGAGAAACAGAACAGTCCAAATATTAGAGTCCAAATATAAGGGGCCCAGCAGCTTCCCATTAAGTCTGTGCTATATTTTGTCCTGCCATGGAGTAGCAGGCATGTCCCAACCCCAAAGCAGTTGCACAGTGTGAGCAGTGAATGAGTGAAACACTTGGTGGGTTCCTTGAGAGAAAAAGGAAACTCCAAACATTATTGCTACTTCACTTAAATGTGTATATCATCAGTAGTAGTCTTCAAAAGCACCCACTGTTTGGTTAAATCTGATTTCCATGACATGAGTGCTGTTGGCATTGCAAATGTAGTTATTAGTTGAACCCTATAAAATACACCTCTCTTTCTAGGAAAAAGCTTCATGTGCAGACAAGCACATCATATCTCAATACCACTAGTTTTCATCAACAAAATAATTCGGAAGGCCTTCACCTTACTATTTCACCTCTGGGTTGCTCAAAAGAATTAACCCTATATACACTGTCTGCCAAAAAGAAACCAAAACCACATTTTCATTTCTTTTGTTCCATCTTGGTTGTAAGTGTTCAGCACAGGCTGTATGCTGGGCCTGAAAGAATTATGGCCACACAATACTCATGACAGCTGGAGGAAAGCATCACATTTGGATACAAATGACAAGTGTGGTAAGGTCCACAATGTGCCTTCAAAGGGTGCCAGTGTCAATTACCTCTGAGACTCTCCAACAGCTTCTGACAGGGCAGTGGGAAAATACCATATTTAATCTACTTAAAGCTAGACTGGACAAAGCGCTAGAGAATACACTGTATGGGGGAAAAAGTCTGGTGTCAGCAAGGGCAGGGATGAGATGATCTAACGCAGGAGAACTTTTGTGTCTCTGATTTTTATGAATCTCTGGTATATATGTACAAATGATGGGTCTGAGGAAAAAATTGTGAACGTTTCACTGGATTTGTGATCAAGTTCATTGCATAGGAGGCGTACATACAAACTGAAATAAAGACAAAACAATTAAAATAAACTTTTTTTTACTGGTCCTATTTGAGGGTTGAGAGGGTTATTTCTGGAAAGGTTCTTCCTCTTGAATTAATTCCTTTACATATGACATTTTTAGTGGAATAAAACAGGAGAAAACCACACAGAGATCCCAGTATTTGGGGTCATTACATGGGGTCAAACTTTCCAAGCAATCAGCCAAAACACAATCCATCATCATGGCCTGTTTGCCTTTAATAAACACCTGAAACCACAGACAGGCCTTCTCAACAGCCTCTTGTAGCAAAAAGGCCAACCCAGCAGGGCAGCTTATGGGATGCTGGTGAAGGATGTGAGTCACCACGTTGAAGTCAGTGCAATGACTCACATCTTTCTGAGCTGGTCACAGATCTAAGCAGCCTTTTTGTACCAGTGGACATGTATGGGGGCATGAGATTTATCAAAGTAAATGCCAAAGTTCATGAGATGATTTTGAGAAATTGACTTTTCAGCCTATTTGCTTCACAACATGAGCCAGCCACTGACTCCAATGGGCCTTAAAGCTGACCTGAAAGTGTCCTGACGGACGCCAAATTTTTACTAGAGACTTCTCAAAGTCTACCATGTTGCTGGAAGGCTTGGTGATATGTAAAAGCTAGCAATTAGCTTTTGGGGTAACTAGGTCAGTTAAATGCCACTTACTCAGTAGTAAGTTTTTGCACCACATATTGCTGCCTCACAAAGCTATTACTAGTGACAAGAAATTACCTGTGGTCATCTGCAAACCTCAAGATAAGGATCTCTGGGAGAAGGAAGCTATTGTATAAAGAACTATCAATGAGCACATGCTAAATAATTTCACTCCTTTTATGTACATCATGCCTGCTCTCTGTAGCCAGGAATTCTCTTGATTCTTTATAGAGGTTTGCACACTCAAAGCACAGAGATGGAGGTGAAGACACTTGGCTACCCTCACCCTCCCATCTCTTCTCCATAAGCTGCACAACAGTTGCAGACTGACACCACTAAAGCACAAGGTTGTTTCTCACAACACAGTTTTCAGGGCAGAATACACACAGGAAAACTGGGTAACTGACATGTGATTGAAATACCTGCCATCCTCTCTTCAGTATCACCATGAGTTTAAGTACAAAAAACCCAAAACATGATAGAGTGGAAATATCCTGCTAAACTAAGACAAAACTTTTAAAGCCTATTAAGGAACCCAATTACTTTGTGAATTAAAGGAGTACTGGGACTTTCAGAACTGTTAGTGAAAATGTTTTCAAAACAAAACAGTAATCGGCACAAAGACAAACAAAAGGAAAATTCAATTTTATGCCCTTTCCAACTGTTTCTTCACCTTCCTTTTAAGTATGAAATTATTCAGCTTGGATACGATTCAGTATCTTTTAGAAATCCACCAGTTCTAATCCTTAATTACCTGATTTTATATAATGCTATTTTAATGTCATGAAAACTTCATCAAGCTACATAGAATATGCTTCAAGAACCAACCTGTTTAGAAATTTCCCACTGATTTTTCCTTTGCTATCTCCACTTAATATATATGGCCTTTGTGATACTTCCCCTGAAACCCAGACTAGCTAAAGCAAACTCTCTCTGACAGAAGGATTTTTGAAGCTGTTATTTTAATCTTCAGGTTTACATACCTGTCAGAGAATAGCACGTTCATAGCCTTTACTATTGTTCACAGATTCTTTTTTCCAAAGTCTACACATAGGTCTCAAGGGCTCTTGCTCCTCAAGGCAAATTACCTCTGAGTGTTTAGGTTCACCTCCAACTCCATATTTTTTGCTTTTCATATGCCTCTTCCTTTGTGGTTTTCTTTCTCTTTTTTACTTATTTTCAACTCTTGACCAGGACCCTTAAAGGAAAGAAGAAAAGGCACTTAGATACCATGGTGATGGGTGACCTTATAGAAACAGACAAATAGACAAGGGTATTGTAATATTTCCTTCACATTCTTTGTCTGTGCTACAGCTGGGTGAAAACATTTGTTCTACAAATAAAAGAAAACCTTTAAACATTACTTTGGCCCCACTCTTGTTCCCAGTGATGTAGCTGAGGATAGGACCTGTCTCCTCATGGGCTCTTCACCTAGTCAAGGACTGAAGACAAACTAGTTAATGGAGTGGTGTCAATGCAGCTGATTGACTGATTCTTCCATACTATAGATAATGTGCTTTGGTTTAGGCAAATTATTTTGGTGTTTCAAAACTATAACCTCACTCTTACTTCTCTCCAAACCTTGAAAACAGCAACTTGTTATCATCATTACAATATATTTCAAAGCATTTTAATTGCTTTAGTTTGGACAGGTTTGAGACAGCAAAAAGACAAATTTTCAGAAAGCAAAACAAAACCAGTAAGAATTTGTTTAAAAGAGGGAGGAAAGGTATGTTTAAGTTTTATACTGTTTTAACTATGTTTAAAAGTTTACTAGTTCAAATTATGTCAAGAAAAGTTCTTCAAGTTCAATGCCAATTGTAATGACATAAGCATCTTCTGAATTGAGCCTGTAATATGGCAAAAGGAACTTAAAGATCTTTTAACAATCCCATGGGTCATTTCTCTCAGTTCTGCCAAGAAGCCTCTAAAAACTTCTCATATAGAAGTTAAAACCTGCTGTTCATGCAAATGTAGTTGATTTTTACCAGGCAGTCATCCTCTTTCTCCTTTTAAACACCTCATGCACAGTAGCAAGAATCTGTACAAGCCATTATTTTTCCAGGGCCAAGAACAGGATATTGCAGGTCCTGTGCTTTGGAAAGTAATTTGTCTGCCTTGCCCATTCGGAGCTTTGGTGAGAAAAGCATCAGAGCAACTAGGACAGGGCATTAAGAGGCACAACTGTGACAGCCTAGAGAAGGCAAAAAGAGGGAAGGAAAATAAAGGAAACAAACAAACAAACAAGAAACAAAAACAACAAAAAAACCACCCCACAAAACAAGAAAAAGAAGAAGCAGAAGCTGAAGGAAAAGGCCAGGCTTGTTCTCTCCGATAAAAATCCAGGTGGTCTAATGCAGAGGGAATGCAGCAAGGCTATTCTGCAATGTCTGGACATTAGAAGATGAGCCAAGTAACAACCTTGTGAAACAGAACTAGAAATTCAGCCAGAGACAGCACTGATATTTTTTTTTCCCCTCTCCTTATCCCCCTGGCACAGAAGATACATGTATTTAGATCAACTCATGTCCTTATTGAGTCTGGAGGAGAAAAGGGTCTGACTCAAGCACTTTTCATACAGTCTGCAGGAGTCCTGAGCACACTCTGGGCAGATTACTGGCATAAATTAAGACCCAGCCTTACTCTGTAAGGCAATTCACACCCATTGTATTATGTGGCTTAAAAAAATACAAAAGGATCCAACAGACTTGCAACAAATCTTTCTAACCACTAGGTTAACACTGCATGTGATGTTTGTGTGACAGAACATGACAGGAGGTGATAGACCCTCAGACCTTGGCTGAGAAGTAAGATCAGCTGGAGGTAAATGATTTCTGTCAATAGGTGAGCTTCACACAGTCAAAAGAGTGATGACCTGAAGCTATGGAGAGATTTTTTATTTTCTTCTATCTCTGTGTGTACATGCTCAAATATTTTTTAAATCCTTGAAGTAGCAGAAATAGACAGTGGTGTTTAAAAGCATGAAATACAAATGTCTTTGATTTGATGGAGGAGACAGAAAAACTGTTTGTGAAATTTGAACAGTGCAAAAGACAACTGCCCAAGATGCAATGTTCTTCCTGACCTAGCCCTGTCCTCATCTTTCATCTCATACACACTACATCAACCCCTGCCTCCACTCCACACACACTGCCAGTCTCCACCACCCATTTGTCAAACCTTCCAACAAGCACCTTCTATGTCATGCCAGACCCTAGGCACAGGATGAGTTATATGTAAAAATTCACAAGGTCAGTGGCTATATTATCCTGCATTACATCCCTCCTTTAAATCAACCCATGAGGTGACCCTTGGGCAGAACAGTTCATGGGCAAAGCAGCTGGCATGCCAAGGTAGCTGCTGAGGACACCAGTTGAACTCTGTTGTCATCCTTCAGGGCTCTCTCACTTGCTCAGTGTTCGCTGATGTTAACTTCTTGTATAGAATCATAGAATTGGCTGGGTTGGAAGGGACCTCAGAGATCATCAAGTCCAACCCTTGATCCACTACTGTCATCTGGATAACCTGGAAGCCATCTGTCCTCAGGATAACCTGTCTTACTGTTGAAAACCGAGGTAAAGAAGGTATGAAATACCTCAGCCTTTTCTTCATTTTTGACAACTATATTCCCACCTGTGTCCAGTAAAGAATGGATGTTTTCCTTGCCCTTTCTTTTGCTGTTGATGTATCTGTAGAAGGACTTTTTGTTATCCTTCACAGAGGTGGCGAGATTCAGTTCAAGTTGTGCCTTTGTCTCTCTAATTTTCTTTCTACATGACCTAACTATATTCCTAAATTCGTCCTGAGTAGTTAGCCCTTTTTTTCATAATTGGTAGGCTCGCTTCTTAACCCTAATTTCTTTCAAAATCTCCCTGTTCAGCCAGACCGGTCGTCTTCCCCACCGGCTCCCCTTTCGGCACACCGGGACAGCCTGCTCCTGGGCTTTCAAAATTTGCTCCTTGAAGTATGTCCATCCCTCCTGGACCCCTTTGTTTTCAAGGGCTGTTTCCCAGGTTATACTCTGAACTAGTCTTCTGAATAGGCCAAAATCTGCCCTCCGGAAGTCCAACGTAGAGGTTTTATTGACGACCCTCCTTGTATTCCCTGAATATTGAAAACTCAATTATTTGATGATCGCTAAGTCCCAGACGTCCACCGACCACTACATCTCCCACCAGCCCCTCTCTGTTTGTCAAAAGAAGGTCAAGCAGGGCTCCATCCCTGGTGGGCTCATTTACCAGTTGGAGCAGGAAATTATCCTCTATACACTCTAGTTATCTCCTAGACTGCCTCCTCTCTGCTGCGTGGAGTTCCCAGCAGATGTCTGGCAGGTTAAAGTCACCCAAAAGAACAAGGGATGACGATTTTGAAACATCTGCCAGTTGCCTGTAGAATAACTCATCACCCTCATCCTCTTGATTGGGTGGTCTGTAACAGACTACCACCAGGATATCAGCCTTGTTGGCCTTCCCCTGATTCTAATCCACAGGCACTCCACCTTATTATTGCTGACCTCAACTTCTACAGAGTCAAAAGACTCTCTAACACATAAGGCTACCCCTCCACCTCTCCTACTCTGCCTCTCCCTTCTGAAGGGCCTGTAGCCACCCATGGCAGCACTCTAGTCATGGGAGTCACCCCACCATATTTCCATGATAGTGACTATATCATAGCTTTCCTGCTGCACGATGGCTTCCAGCTCCTCTTGTTTGTTGCCCATGCTGTGTGCATTGGTGTACATGCACTTCAGCTGAGCTGCTGGTTTGTCTCTTATCTTGGGTAGTCCACCCTTGGGCTCCTTTCTGGAGAGCCCAGTTTGAACCCCTTACCCCTTCAAACCTAGTTTAAAGCCCTCCTTATCAGCCCCGCCAACTTATGGGCTAGAGTCTTCTTGCCCTTGCTAGATGTATGAAGCCCATCTGGTTTGAAGAGACTGGGTAAAATGAAGTTTGGCCCATGGTCAAAAAACCCAAAATTCCACTGGTGGCACCAATCCCTTAGCCAGCTATTGATAAGGTAGGTTTTCCTACTCCTCTCCTCATTCATTTCTGCTACTGCAGGAATTGAGGCGAACACCACCAGTGCTCCTGACCCATCAACTAATCAACCCAGTGCCTTGAAGTCCTTTGTAATTGTCTTAGTATTTCTTCCATTAATGTCATCACTGCCAGCCTGGACTACCAACAGTGGATAATAATCTGAGGGCCGAATTAGCTGAGGGAGTCTCCTACTAATATCCCTCACCCAGGCCCTAGGAAGGCAGCAGACCTCCCTGTGGGATGGGTCCGGTCAACATATAGGGCCCTCAGTTCCCCTCAGAAGGGAGTCACCTACTACAACCACCCTTCTTTTTTTCTTTGTAGCTGTAGTTATAACCCGTCTGGTAGATGGGGGGCAAACAGGAGACCTTCCAGACAGATCTTCCTCTTGTCTGTCCTCTGCCTGAATCTCTGAGTCCAGGGCCCCATATCTGTTCTCTAAAGGCACCTGGGGCGATGGTCGGGGTTGGGAGGGGATTCTTTTACCTTTCCGATGAGGGACCTGTTTCCATTCCCCCCATCCACCTGGTTTGCATCAACTGCCTGACGGCAGGAGGGGCAGGGCTTCACCATCTCCTTTTGGATTTCTTTTGGGGTCAAAAGGGTGTGACTCCACCAGTCAATTTCCCTTTCACTGTCCTTAATACTTCTTAGTCTCTCTACCTCCTCCTTGAGCTCTGCCACCATGCATAGCAAGTCATTCACCTGCTCGCATCGCACACAGACCCCACTCACGCTGTCCTCAAATGCTAGCACTAGGCTCAAACACTCTGCACAGCCAGAGGCCTGAACAGCGACGTCCATCGTGGTGTCCCTCTTAAGGGGTTCCGTCTGTGTGGACATACCCTTTGTCTTCACAGCAACAGCTTTCTCTTTTTTAGAGACCATTGCTGGCTGTGCCCCTCCTGCGCCAACTGCCTCGTTAACTGCCGTGCCACGTTCCTGTTTGCCTGCTCCTGGTCGCTGCGCTCCCGGTCGCTGGCCCTCCCTGCAGTTGCTTAAATCCCTCGTGGCAGCGCTGGGTGCCGCCCCCTTATCAGCTGATTGGCCTCACCAGAGGCCCTCCAGCAGAAAGGTTGTGTAGCAGGCTCCCAGCAGCCATTTACCTCCTGATCTGTTCCCTGTTTCCCTATTCCTGCTCCTACTTCCCTTAACCCTTTAAAACCTGCTGCTCTACCTCCTCCAGATCCAACATGGGGA
>JAAWXA010000041.1:2028591-2170266 GCA_038090715.1 Florisuga fusca | reverse complement strand
GTATAAGAGACAGCCTGGGGGGATGGAGGACAGACAAGAGGAAGATCTGTCTGCCGATGAGGGACCTGTTTCCATTCCCCCCTATCCACCTGGTTTGCATCAACTGCCTGACGGCAGGAGGGGCAGGGCTTCACCGTCTCCTTTTGGATTTCTTTTGTGGTTGAAAGGGTGTGACTCCACCAGTCAATTTCCCTTTTACTGTCCCTAATACTTCTTAGTCTCTCTACCTCCTCCTTGAGCTCTGCCACCAGGCATAGCAAGTCATTCACTTGCTCTCACTGCACACAGACCCCACTCATGCTGTCCTCAGGTGCTAACACCAGGCTCAAACACTCTGCGCAGCCAGAGGCCTGAACAGCAATGTCCATCTTGGTGTCCCTCTTAAGGGGTTCTGTCTGCGTGGACACACCCTTTGTCTTCACAGCAACAGCTTTCGCTTTTTTGGAGACCACTGCTGGCTGTGCCCCTCCTGCTTGCCCTGCCTGCACCAACCACCTCGCTCTCTGCTGTGCCACCTTCCTCTTTGCCAGCTCCTCTTTGCCACGCTTCGGGTCACTGGCGCTCCTGGCAGTTGCTTAAATCCCTCATGGCAGGGCTGGGTGCCGCCCCCTTATCAGCTGATTGGCCTCACCAGAGACCCTCCAGCAGAAAGGTTGTGCAGCAGGCTCCCAGCAGCCCTTTGAATTCTCCAAGTCAAATCAGTTGCTTAAATCCCTCGTGGCAGGGCTGGGTGCCACCCCCAACGTATGCCCAAGTCCATACATCTTCATGGCTTTGTGGACAGCCCAGGTTGCACGTGTGCTAGCTTTGGGAATGTTCCTCAACCATATGCTTTCTTTTGCTGCAGTGGGGCAATTCCTGATGTACACATTGGTGCAGAAGACTAAAAGAGAATCACGGCTGTAACAGCATTCCATCAGCACCCTTGCTATGGTGATACAGAGGACTTTTCCCCTGGAGCTGGTTTCTCCTTTTCTTTTAGGTTGCCACAACCCTGCTTTTCCTCGTAACACCTTCTCAGTTCAAGAAATGCAATTTCAATTCAATGAGCAGAAAGCAGAAGGAGAGGTCTCTGCCTAATGTTCATTATATGCAAAAATGAGCTTGCCCCCAAAAATCCAGCATAGAACAAATGACTCATCTGGAAGACTTGGGCTCAACCGATGGAACATGAAAATTAAACTGTATTAAGGTTAATGAACTTAAGGATGATGATTTATAGTAAAGAGAATATAACATTTTATGGCAGCTGAGACAATGTTCATGTCTTTTCATTACTTTTCTGAGGACAACCTGCATTAAAAAAAACATTCTGACACAAAGAGCTGTTGACAAGCATACAAAATGGAGCATAAATACTACCTGCTATTTGTAGATACACTCAGGAGACCTTTGCAGTGTGTTTGATATTCCTGCTCTTTATTCACTGTAATAAGTGAAATGTGCTCTCTTAAGCCAAAAGCACAAGTGAACTCATGGGACAACATCATTTGTATATCTGCTGCTGAAGCCAGAATTTCACCTTCTTCCACAAGTTAAATGTGCATCATTGATGCGGCTGAACTGTCCAGAAATACTGTTAAGCCTTAAAAAAACACAAAAAACCCAAACAAACAACAAAAAAAGACTCAAAACAAACAAGTGAGGTTTCAAATTCTCTCTATAGATGGAACATGTTCCAAAAGGTAATCAACTGCTGCTGCTGCTTACTGAAGAAAAGAGCCAAGAGCCATGTGTTTGTGCTATTCATGTTTCTGATAGAAACATCTGATTTTGTTGTTGTTGATTAGAAAATACTTAGGAAAGGGCATCAGAGCACACTGCAGCATGGCTGACAATATGGCTCCCTATTTGTTTGCTCTTTTACCTGCTACCTGCTGAAACCCAGTGTAAGTTATGCACAGAGCTACACAAACCCTGCCTGTCTATATGGCAAACTCTCTAAAACATTATATTTTGACTGTGCCTTCTGGCACCCTTTAACGTGTGCTTGATAGAAGCAATAAAACAAACGTTTTCTATGGGGAATGTTTCTGCAAATACTGTGTATCGACTGGTAAAAAAAAAAACAAACAACAAAACCTCACACAGATTTTACACGTGCGAGAAAAAAGCACAACTCAAACGCAGGCTGTCAGGCCCTCCTGGCACATGCACCACAGCCACGGCCCCAAAACACCAGTTCTGATGTGCTGTCACACTCTTCTGACATTACAACAGTCTCCTTTTTTCCTGGTTAGTGCTCAAGAATTGCAGCATTAATTCCTCCTGGTTGCATTGCCAATGACTGTACCAGAACTAGTCCATAGAATGAAGTGAATCCCATCTTTTTTTTTTTGTTGTTAGACATCAAAACCTTAACATTGGTCTTTCAAAATATCAGCCTGGGTTTCCAGAAGATGAATAGCTGTCTTCAGGCAGTGTTGGTCCAGCAGACTCTCTGACCTTTGGACTTGCTTCTCCCACAACAGGGACAACCGAGGGCAAACACTAAGGGATACAGCCAATGATTCAGGATGTCCTCTAGCAGTGATCTTACACTCTGTAAACAAATTACATTATTAACATGCCCAGTAGAGGTTTGGTTTTGGCTCATTCTCTTACTTATTTGAATTAATTTCCAAATAAGACCATTTATGACCTTTATCTAAAGCAGCATTATGCAAGCCAATAACTGTGCAGCCCAGTGTCTGTATTCCAGGGTAGAAGACACCAGGAGCTAAGAGGAAGAAAGTAGGTTTCTGCTCCAAACCCAAGTGAAACCAGGAAATGCCTTTAGACAAATAAATCACAATTTCAAGTCAACTGCAATAAGAGAAGGGGGGATTTTCCATGGAAGAGGAAAAGGTCCTCCATGGAGCCAGAAAAATTCTAGATTTGGCTTTTCCAGACCAGAATTCTGCCAGTGCTTTTTCTGGCAAGACCGAGGCAAATGAAACAAGAGTTGTAACACAAGCTGGAAAAACTCTGAAGAGCTTACTCCAAACAGCAAGTGACTGTCACAGAAGTGACTACCAGCTTAATTGAGGCTTAAATCTTTTTTGGCTTGTTTGCATTGCTGCAATTTCTGTTCCTGCCATACAACAGCGAAGCATGACATGGAGAGCCTGGGAAAGACATTGAGCACAGGACATCCAGCACCCCAGTGCCAAACTTTTACAGGACATTGAATTCAACGATAAAAGCAAAGAAACTGCAGTACTAGATAAGGGCAATTGTCCATGCAAGGCAGTCACTTGTGGCCAGAACCAGGCTTCAAGGTGCAAATCTGCTACCTATAATTATTGGCTGTTTGTCCCTCTCAACCTCTGAACACCCAGTGACTGACGGATGGATGCAGTGCGTTTCTAATGACCTTGCCATTGCTCTTCCCGCTGTAGCATGGACTACTGCTATAAATTTGGTTATCTCTCTCTAAAATTTGATTTATTCTCAGTTGAACAGAAGCAAGGAATTTCCCAGCTGAGTTACACATTAAGGGAAAAAGTGTTCCCTTTTGGGTTTTTCAGCCTGCCATATTTCAGTTTGTTTGACTCTCAACTTCTTGTTTTGTGCTGCCTTCACATCCCTTCTTACTTGCTCCATTCCAAGGAAAAAACATTTCATCCTTTTCCATCTGCCATTAATTATCTCCCTACTCTAACCTGAAACTACAGTAACTCTCCAGTATCCTTACAGAGCTGGAGTGCTCTCTGTTACCTATAGCAATGAAATTTGTGGGTTTGTGAAACTGATTTATGAATTTCTGTTTAACTTATTTCTTCCCTACCGAAGCAACTTCCAGTTTGCCATTCACCGCATTACACAGTTCCTCTTCTCATCCCAATATTTAGATGCTCAACTAGATTCTAATTCAAAAGGCATGCTTTTCACAGGAAAAACCCTCTTTGCTTTCTTAAAGGCCTCAGTGGTAAGCACTGCCTAGATGCCCTGTGGACTAGCCATCTTTAAGCAGAAATACTACAATATTTCAAAAGCATTTGTGGATGTCTGAGCTTCCAAATGCTGCTAACCATGTCCATAGGTGTTTTACTGGAACAGAATCTGGGCAAGATCAAGCCGTGAACAGCACAAAAGAAACAGAAACCCACAGAAAGAACCACAGAACAATTGTAAAGCTTCAACTGAAAAACATTTTTCCATGAGGACTATTTTATTCCTAAATATGAGAAAACGATCACCTAGAAAACAGGCATCAAGTAATGAATGATGAAAGTTAATTTTTCCACACACAACGCTGGCATTATCTCGTTCTTTACTGATAGGGAGCTTTGCTCCACAAGAGAACAAAGGAATGCCTAAATTTTTTTTTTTTTTTTTTTAAATTTTCAGCAGTACACTAAAGCAGTAAAAGGAAATGCTTAAATTACAGCCTGAGTGTGACATGCTTTACTGAAAAAAACAGTCTAAGAGGACTCAAGCAATGATAGAAGCTTGTACACAATAAATTGAATAGCTGGCAGAATAAAATAGATCCATTGAGGTAGGACATAAACTAGAGGAAGTTTAGTTGAGTGTTAAGCAAAATCTCTCTTCACAGCCAACGACAGGAGGAGCATGGCTCTGAAAGACTCCTCTTGTATTGTTCGGTCCATGCTGAGCCTCAAGTTTTTCTCAGAGCACCTGCAGACCTTGTTGGTCTGAAAAGATGGTGGTCTGAATTTTCAAAAAAACAGGTGAGAGGCTTTTCTGTGCCAACACTGAGTGAGCAAATCAGCTTTTGTAATGTTATTTCAACCAAAGAAGATGGAAGGGTGAGGTATATGCTTCTGGGAGGGAAAGGGGGTGTATGGGGAGAGAGAAAAGAGAGAGAGAAAAGAATAACCATTTTAACTAGAGGCCCTGTCTGTCCCTTTTCACTTACTGACTTAGATACACGGATCACTATAGCTGAGGGATATTAAATGTGAATCCTGCACAGTATATTTTTAGGAGATATAAAAATCTAACGTACTGTGAAATTTATAGCTTCCTCTCCCCAAAAAAAAGGAAAAGAAAAAAAAAAAATCTACTGGTAGAACATATAAATTTTGCTGAGGCTCTAAAAGGTGTCATAAAACCTCCCTGCCACAGATACAGTTGGCGTTACAGCAAGTATTTCTATAACACAGATTTGTAATAATTTGGGTTTTGTACATTGGGTGGTAATACTGTGGTGCTTCAGGCAATATGCCTATAATGTCCAACACAACAGAATGCCTGTTGGGTCTCATTTCATGTATATAAATTATATATAATCTGAACAAACATGAATGGTGGGTCCCATATATAAACAGTCTTAATATTTCAACACCTACATTTCTTTATGAACCTGGGTGGTTAGAAAGGCAGTTGCAAATGATTATTTCTTTACCAAGTTCACATGGAGTAGTTTGCTCAGTTTAATAATAGTCTATCTTGTTCAGGCTGAACAAACTAGTCCCTGTGGGGAAAAAAAAAAAAGGGAGGGAGTAATAAATCAATAGCCCAGATGTAATCTTAGGTGTCTAGAATGCAGAGAGGGATTTTGGAGCATAATGGCACTGGTTGTCTATTGTCATTCAGACATGCGCTGCATCAGAAAAGGGCTTGTGGGAACCTGATAAGAGTTGGTCAAAAGTGGGCCATAAATCAAACACAGGCAGTATTCTGCTGATTTCACACACACACTCACTGGGAGGGGGAAAAAAAAATAAAGGAAAAAAAAAACTACGATAGGAAAGAAAAGGTGATAGATCTGTAATTTAGTGCTTATCACATCTGCTAGAAGTTTCATAATACAAAAGCCTGACCTTCAGTGAATAAACACCCTAGCTGACTACCTGTTTCTGCCTAGAAAATACAGCAATAGTCTCTTAGAGCTCAGAAATCAAGCTACAAAAATGACGTGACATCTTCAGGTTTTACAAGCTTCTTCTTGTTGCTAGCGGTTAAGTAGCTGTCACTTTAGTTACTACTAGCCACTTTAACTTCAGATGCAGAGTGTTTATTGAAAGGAACTAGACACTTATTCAAAGACACTAATAGCCTATGGGGGAAAAGGAGTTCATAGTACAAGGATTATGGAAAGAGCAACGTGCACAGCTCTTTTACTTACATTTGCATTCTGCCACAGCCTAAAAAGAAAAAAACTAGCAGTAACAATACATTGATTAGAGAGAGGTGCCTGTGCTGCATTACAGGCATCTCTGCTGGGATTTGGGCAACCTCAGCATCCACAGGTAACTGTGAATGAGTAGTAACTAATTTACTTCAGCCCTTTGTAAGGGTCATTTGTAAAGTTTAACCTTGATTCTTTTAAAGTTTAACCTTGATTCAGATTAATATTTCAAAGCTCTGGTAATAGCTATTTCTTTAAGTGTTGCATACTCATTATTTCAAGACCATACATTTTAAATTATTTTTCCAATTTTTACATAGATTGCTAGATCAATGCAATTTTTACTGGATGTTTAACCTGTCTGCAGTTATACCTTCCTAAGGACTTACTGCAGATAATACCTATCGTTCAAATTCAGGTTCTGTATTTTGAAGGAACTGTGAGGAATTGAATCACCATATTACAAGAAAGATCCTAATAATATCAACTTACAAGCTATCCCTTAGCAAATCCACAAGAGTCACAAATATTAACCCATAGAAGAGAAATCCATTCTCTACCCCAGTAGAATACAATGAGAAAAAGAATTGGAAATTAAAACAAAACCCAAAAATTAATAGGCACCTTTCCCAAGGTGCTTGCACCTCATCTTTCTTGCACAGGTCTGCCAGATTTCCAGTCCCTTAGAGAAAAGGTTGTCCTGGCTTGAGACATTTTCTGCAGCACAGGGTCAGTCACTGCTTGTGAATAATGAACTGAATACACAAAAGATGGTGCAAAGCAGCTTGAAATGTTTGTAATGGTCATTTTGTTTTCTGGAAGAAATCTGCCCTTGCAGGTTCAGGGTCAAACCAGTCAGCACAAGTAAACACAGAAAGAGGGGAATAATGGGACCTCCAATACACCACTCATGTGGGGACCCTCTGCAAGATAAAACTACCAACCATACTATATAGCCAGTACAGGGAGTGCACAAGATAGTCCCAGCACAGCAATCCTTTCCTCAATTAAAGGGACTTTGCTTTCCTCAGATACCCCACTGAAACAAGCTTTACTTTTCCTTGCCCAGCTGCAGTGACTTTGGTATATTATCATGTCTAACGGCAGCTGTTAGCGAGAAGACAAGAAGGGTCCCAGACTACTTAGAAACCATTCCTCAAAACCTGGAAGTAGAATTAATGAAAACATCTCAGGTTTTGATCCTAGTGCAAGTTCTCTGCATGCTCCCTGGTCTACTTGCCACTGCTGTGCAGGCTTTGCTGTCAGAGAGGACAATGGTTATCAATCACGTCAGAGCAGTTTAACAAGCCAAGCAAGCTACAAACACCTTGCAGAATTTATGTCACTGGGGGAGAGTCATTAATTTGGATTTCCAGCTTCCTGCACAGGCAAAATTAAAAAACAAAATATTGAATATAGAGTCGTTTGATTTAACGCACACAAATAGGTAATTGAGTATATCTCTGCTGACCTTCCCTAAGAAGGACATAAATATTCCAGCTTCATTTTACAAACCAAACAAACAAAAAGCAATTTAATTATTTTATATATATATATATATATATTTGTTCACTTTGGTTTGCAAGGAGATTGATTCCTTTGTTAAAAATGATGATTGGAAGGGGGAAAGGACTTCAATTTGTATGAAGTCCATTCCGGGAATTAACATTTCCCTATCTGAAGGTGAAAAACTGCCATTAGATTTCACTGGTACTAAAATAAAAAATTTGAAGGGCTACTTTGGTTAGGGTTTTGTTGTTGTTGTTGTTTTTTGGTTTTTTTCTGAGGTTTTTTTGTTTTGGGGGGAGGGGGTTTGAGGGGTGTTAATCAAGGTTGCTGTGGGGGGAGGTAGATTTTGCACAGCTTTAACATACACATGCATACCCTTGTCTTTGTTTTCTCTGTGGATGTGGATACACATGACCAGGTCTACACCTCTATCCTGATGGCCTAGCAGTAGCAATAGCATGGCTTTGTTAGTATCACTCTAACTCTCCTAACTGCATATTAAAATTACCAAACTGAGTCATGCTACGTCCATTCATACAACCTACTTCCAAACTTTTTAAGTCCTGTATTGTTCTGAACACAGACCTACCCCAGTAGCTTCCTTTCCTGTCTTCTGACACCCCCACCCCCTCTCTCCCTCGTGTGGATGCCATATCTTAGCTGAATACTCTCAGGACAACTCACCAGGCCTATTCCTTTGTCCTTTTGAATCAGCTTCAATGAGGTTTGGTCAAGCTTTCTTCTTCTACAAACCTTGCCTTCAGAAAATCACCTAAAAAAATGCAGGGCCTTCTAAACAGGACTGCTCAAGGACTTCACCCATTTTCAACCCCTGGTAGTGAGAGGGACTGGCTGAAAAATTTCTTTTCTAAAAGAACCAGGATATGCTAATCTTGGCAATTCTTTTTTTTTTTTTTTTTTTTCCCTAGAACAAGATTTTTGTCTGCATTTTACTATTCAGCAGCTTGCACTGAATTAAAAAAAAAATAAAAAGCTACAAACCATATGGAGGAAACACGGATTAATCGGTGTAGGAAGCTCACGTTATGCGTACGTGCTTATTAGAAAAAGGCTGAATTAGAAACACTCTTTAGCTGAAACAGCTGACTCATGTTGCTACAGATTGAATTGAGTCAAAAGGACGTTGGGGCTAATGGAAATATGTCGTTCTCCCAGTCCTAAGCCAAGAAATATTTATGTATTACCACAAGCTTGTGTCCTGCATAAAACCTCAGCCGAAAGTTAATTGCTCTGAAAGTCTCCAAGGCTTTGGGTCAGCCTGGCAATCCTACCTTACAGAAATGCAACAAATGTCCCTATACAGAGCTGGCTGTGCTCTCATGCTATGCCCTTACATCTAAGAATCCACTTTGAGGCAAAATGAGGGGAAAGAGTGATCAAGAGGTGGAAGGACTTTGAAAGACACAGCAGCTCACAAAAGGAAGCTTAGAGAGAGCTCTTCCCAGGAGAAAGGAGAGGATAATTAGAGTTTAGTGAGAGTCATTCTCTTCCCTTTCAACGCAGCTCATAAGGGATATGTGTTGATTATCAAATAAAAGAGGATAATGCATTGCTGAGAGACTGTACTGTGCAAATATTCATTTGAAAATGTTTACACTACAAATTTAGCTCATTTCCTGCATATCTATGCACAGATGGTAATTTCCTTGGATTCAAAACTGGTTGAGGGGGGAAATGCTCACAGAAATTCAAGCAAATTCAAAGGGATCTCTACATAGTAGCAGCCCAAACATTTTATTTTCTGAATCCCCTTCTCCTGTTTTTTTGCCAGATTTCATTCTCTAAAATAGTTATAACCTTTTCCAGCTTTGATATTTATAATGACCATGCAACAATACAAGCAATAGCAAAATATTTCTAGCAAAAGATTCTAAAGCAAATTTGACACAGTAAGAAGGTATGAAAAGTAGAACACTTAATCCTACAAATTAAATTCTGCTTCTAATTATATATTATTTGAATTAGTAACAAATTTCAACCAAAGCCACTGAGCAGTTACACCCAGTATTTTTCCCCTACCTCAGTAGGAATAAGTTTTCAGGGAATAAGTTTTCCCTGAAACTTATTCTAACATTCTGTTTAAATAATGGAGCTATTTTATGTCTGAAAAACTGCTTCCTGAGAGTGCAGGTGCAGGACATATTTTCAACGTCTTCTTCATGACAATAAGACTTTTGCAGATGGTATTGAAGGTTATAGCTACACAAAAGAAACAGCTCCAGAGGATGAGAATTCAGAGCTAACATCAGGGGAGTTGTCAACAATGCTTCGATCATTCCAATTTCTTCAATGCTACTTAATAAAAAGAGGGGCATATTGCAGAGTAAGAAGGAAAATCAGTGTGGTGGACAAAGTATACTCAGAGTCAAAAAAGGGGCTTTTGCTCAGCATAATGAACTAAAGCTTCTGCTCTTCGGTCTCAAAGTATCCCATGATTAGTTCAGGTCCTCCAGTGAAAGCACATGGAAGTAAAAAATATTATTGCTGAGTTAGCACAAACAGCCTCACCAGTAGGACAACATGCTCTGGTGGTCTGCACTGTAATGCTTTGAAAAGTCCTCTTGAAGACTTCAAGAAATAAAATCTGTGCAGAAAGACTTCACTTCAGCAGCAGCCCCCATTTCCGCCATGTAAAACATTTCACAGCTTGTCTCATTATAGCATTTGTAAAAACACTGTCTGAGAGCAGTGGTGCATAAATGAATTATTTAAGTTTTGCAGCAAATCACCCTGATCTTGTGTGCAAGCTTCTTAATGCACTTTAAGTGAGCCCTGGGAGGCAAATCATAGTGGACCAGGGGTGTAATGTAAACCAAGTTTTATTAACCACGAAAACTACAACATTTATTAAGTATCTAAGACACTGCATTTAAATAAACTTGATTGGCAAATAATACCCAACGTTGTGTCTATCTTTCCTAGTTCAAAAAGTGTTTTTTTTCTTTTAAAAAATAAAAAGCAAAACAACAAATAGTGGTTTGTTTTCTTGTCAGTTCTGCTAATACGATGGGTCCTCTCTATTTTGCAAATAGTCATTTTCAACAAATTACCACGTGTCACAAACAGTCTGCAGCTCTCTAGCTTTAATACTTTGCAGAAAAAGTAAAAGTGCATTAGGATGTTATCACCCCCTCTTTATCAGTGCAAGCTTCATGGGCCCTGCTGCCCTTAGCAGCCTGGGAAATACACATGACCCACAGCTCCCTGCCCTCAGTAAACAGGCCCCTAACATCCTCCTAATATTCTCCTATTTTAGGCAGCTGCCTCTTGTGCTGCTAACATGGAGCAGACCTTCAAAACCAAAACTATTTCTGACAGACCTCCATTTTCAATATGGTACAAAATTCAAAAGGCAGCCTAGCAAAGCATTCTTCCCTACCTCTGCCCTTTTCTTATCTCATTAATTGAATCTCAAGAAAAACCCAGGCACTCCCTCACATGCCATTCATTTATGACACAAATAATCTTTTTTTTTTGGCCAAGGAGATAAGTTCAAGTCCAAACAGACAATTACAATAAAAAAAATTAAATATACCAAAATACTCAATGGGCAGATACTCACTGATAAATATTTAATGCTCTCATAGCACAATTTGGGTATTTGTAAAATGCAGCGAGTTTTCCTTTGTGTGAGCATCTCCTTTGCTTTCCTCATCTTTGGTCTACTGTTAAAAAAAATAAATAAATTGGTAACTCCTTCATGTGGTTTAAATGATGAATGAAGCAACGCTTGAAACTGCCCAACTGAAGCTACACAGGTTTGTAAACACAAAGTCCAAGTCCCCCATCCTTCCCATCACAGGAGGGAGCAAAATTAGAGCATCAGGAGTGCACCAGGAGTCCTTGGTTGAGTGCTATAGGAGGGTGGTACAAAAACAATAAACAAGCCACCCAAACAAGAGGAGGTTTCTCTCTGCTGTTCTAGAAGGTTATAGAAGTTTACTACTCTTACTACTTCTCATTCTCCTGACTACTGGTTGTGCAGACATCCGTTTGTGCAAATAAAAGCTTTTCTCTCTCCCTGGTTTAGCTGAGTATCCCTTACTAAGTGACCTCTTAGCTCCAAAGAAAACTAATATTTGCTATCCCCTCTCTTTCTGCCCTCAGGAAGGTTTAGCAGCAGAAACAACCATGTTCATTCTTAGAACGATGAACATCAGCATAAATAGGATAACCAAACTGAGACTTCTAAACTGAAGAAAGCAATAATTTTTTTCAAACTGTCAACTTCCTAACATTCTTCTCGTTAGGTATTTACATTTTGCAAACTGATAAGGAAAAACTTTACACTTATTTATTGACTTGATTTTTTTTTTCACCTGGCCTTTATTTTTTTTAATAAATAAATGACAGTTTTGAAACAATAACTCTTTTTGCAACTAATATTAACCATTAATGTATGATTTTGAATCGATTATGTCTGGCATGGGGGTCACTAGACAAAGATTTAATAAAATTACACAGTACAGAGTGAAAGTAGCAGATAAGCAGGCCTCCTCTGCAGCAGGATGCAACAGATGTTTCAGAGGAATGAGCAAGTTTCACTTACAGTCCAGATGTGTAATATATACAGAGAGAGCAATGGGAACCCAAAGGAAAAATGATGCCACTTATAGCCATCTACGAAGAGATTATTTTCCTATAGAAAGAAGCAATCAAACAGTTGTCCAACTACTTAAAACAGGAGATGTTCATCTTTCATCCATCCACATTTGAAAAGGTGCTGCTGAAACTGGCCTGGGAACCCAACAGTTTTCAAAGCAGATGGGCCAGGGCAAAATTTGCTTTCCACTATAAAACAAGCTTTTGCTTTCCATACCTCATCACCACCAGGAAGACTAAACCAAAAAATCTAAACCAAACCAACCACACCACTTCTGATGCATGGATGTAATACATGAGGACAGAAAACACCATTTTCTCCATCTGGGTTTTTTATTCCTCTGCAGTCACATCCTTACTCCCTACATTAAGAACTATTCTGATAACATACAAGGGGTACAGTATTTTGTGCTCAAGTATTTAACATTTCAAAGTTCAGAAGGAAAGTTCATTATCAAAGGAAAGTATAAACAAGGACATGATAAAATGGTAATCATAAAATATGGTAATAATCCCTTCAATGGCATATTTTGATGTTGTAATTAACTAGTAACACATTCTTCCCATGTTTCAGAGTTTTACTGCCTTAATAAATAGCTGGCACTCTTTAGCAGAATCAGCATAACTCAATCATCATTTTCATTCTACATCGAGTGTGACCAAGATTCCTATCTATGTAGAAGTATTTTTAATTCCTGTCTTATAAATCTATTATGCTTTGATGACTTATGAAAAGAATTTCCAAATTACACCACCATGTGTGAGACTTAACTGCTGTGTCATTTACTGTTCATGTTTCCTGATAGTGCCTGGAGTCAACAGGTAAGTTTCTTAGTTAAGTCTGTGTTGCATCTTCTAACCAACTATTAGAAAGCCACGGAGCCATGTTCTATGAGCAATTCTACAAACTTCTCCCTTTTTCCATTGTTGCTGTTTGTAGAAAATCTGATAACTGGTATTGATTGACTGTTTTTTTAAAGTGAGCATGAATAATCACGTCAGATCGAGTTACATTTTCTAAATGTTCCTTAAAAGATTCTATTATCCTGATTATTGATCAAGGGAATGTGTTTGGTTTATAAATCTAAGTTGCTGGAAGGCCCACCATCAGCAACTTCACAACCCCTGGTCAAGGACATCTTGAGTAGTCATATTTTGTTTTTTTCTTTTCCTGAAAGAAAATACATGTTACTTAGCTCTTTGTGCAAAGTTCATTTCTTTAAATGCAAATCAGTTTCCAGTGAAATCATTTGCAGGGAGATAGAAAAGTCAGGTCTGGAAAACTAAACTGCTCCAAGAGATATTCTTAATGATTTCAGTATTCCTGATATTCAAGGCATCTTAAAAAGGCCAGCAAGATGTTTATATCTAAACTCCTAACCCTCAGAACAGCAAAATTAATTAAATGACTGCTAGTGAAAATTACAGGAGCACACCCTGCAAACTCGTTTAATTTTACCACAGATTTTGCTGAGTATCTGCTGAGAAGACCTGGAATTTGCTTCAAAAATGGCTTCATTTTATAAATATCAAAAAATATGGGATGTCGGGATAGAAAAATGGGAAAATTGGGATGCTGGCTTTGCATAGTATCACTTTCTGGTGAGGAATGTCATCTCTTCAAGTTATTCCAAAATAAATCAGTTTGATGCTGTACATACGCAGTGATCCTTCTTAGTATGGAGCTACATATATGGCAGTGTCAGAATTTTCACTGTCTGCTGTTTCTGCAAGCACAGGAAATACACACAGCACCTATAAAGCTCATCAACTGACCTTTCTCAATTTAAAACACTCCTTTCAGACACTTGGAAGGAAATTCTTCAAATTCGGGGCTTTGCTTTAAAATGCAGATTTGAGGGAGCTGGGCTTTTGATTTTGGGGGTTGTTGGTCTTAGTTGCATTCAGAAAAATATTGATGCTGGGAAGTATCATGTGAACTGTCTGGATCACCACATCAAGTAAAAATCCACAAGAACTGGGGCTGCAGGTATCTTAAAATAAATGCATAGCTCTCCATATTACTTTGCTTTTCTCGTGATTAAAAATATATTCTTCTAGCTACTTAACTGTTTCATGCTATGAAATAAAAGCTTGACATTTTTCAGCAGCTGTGCTGGCATTAGATAAATGCCTTTTGGTACTTCATAAAAAGTTACCTGAAGTTGGTCAACTTATAAGCCTTTAGGGAAAAATAATAAAATCCGTTCACACCTAATCAGAAAATACTTCTTTGCCTTCAGCAGCTGAATTCTCCCTTGCCTGCATCTCCAGTGGGTCAGCTTCTGTCTGAAGCTGCAGAGGCAAAGCAGGGCTCTCCTTCAAATTTCTTCTTCAGGTGTCAGGCAGGGAAGTGACAAAAGGAAAGTGTCTCCTGTGATCTCAAGGGTCTCCTCCTTACTGCTCCCATCATACCAGCTACACACATTTCAACTTCTTTGCCAGTGAAGAAGTCCCATAAGTAACAGTCACTTTTTCTACATAATCCTGATTTACTTCCTAAGAGTCTATGTTGTACGCTAAATACAGCAAGTATGGAAGAAATATTATGACTCTAAGAGAGCACCACAGAGCAGACATGCTAAAAAGGCCACATTAACTTCACCATATTGGCAAAGGTACCACGTTTGATATAATCTTTGGCATCTAGCTTTAGAAATACTTTAAGACACTGTGAAATGGCTATGCGACTGTATAATTGGATATCTTTATATTCGTTCAAGTTCATTAGACAGCACAATATTGTTTTTCTTCAACAAAAATTTTAAAATCATTCCCCTGTATTTGACTTCCCACTTCAAAAGATCTCACTAGGTGCTCTGCTCTTATTTCAGTATTTAAAATTTCCACTGACTTTGGGGAGGGGGAGGGGAAGGGGAGGAAAGAACTTACGTCAGTGATGCATATTCTAAAAATCCCACTGGCAATATATAATGAAGGGACACAGAGCTAGAAATATTACAAATGAGTATTGTACTAACATTGGTTGCACCAATATAATCTCCTTTAGCTTACACTGCTATGCCATAAATATATTGTGGCATAATGAAAACTGCCTTGTATAGGAAGATGCTATTAAACAGTTTATTTTTGTCACTGTTTGCCCAAAGCAAACTAAGCCCAGCTTAGTGCTTCATTAATCACTGTGCTAATTTTTAAAAAAATCTATGAAAGTTTGGCACTATAAACATTTCTGAATGCACAATTCCTCAAATTAATTTTTGAAATAATTTTAATTATCAACACTAAATCAACACTGAAATTTAAATATTTTAGTATTCAAAATAAATGCAATGTTAAATACTATAATGTTTACATTTTAGTATATTTCATTTAGAAAATACTATTAGCACAGGGATACACTGTGAAAAATCCACAGATGGAGTAATAAGGTCATACATCTCTGATTTATACCCATGAATACATGAGAAATTGCACTGACAAAAAAATTTCAGAATAGATACTACAGCATTTATACATCAATAGTTACATGAATTAGCACAGCCCAGAGGTGTTAAGGGATGAATGCTTGCAAAATTACTCATATTCCTAAAAACTGAAATCTTTCTACTAAAAAAACCCAAACACCTAACAAAACACAAAAAAACCCCAAACCAAGCCCTTCCCTACACAAAACAAAACAAGACACAACAAACCAACAACTTGTCAATGAGTTCACCATAGCTCAGAAAGATCTCATCTAATGATTCCAAGTCTTTTTACAGAAAGAGTATTTGGAGAGATCAGTCAGTATTTCAGGAAAGAATTTCATGAATGGCTTCATAAAATTGAGACAGAACAACGCATTTTCCTGGTTACACAACTCTTACTGTTCTCATTCTCCTTTCTTTATGGGGTGGGGTTTTTCCCCTCCCATTTTTATAAAGGTAAGATTTCAAGGGATAATTGGGATTACTATTCGGCTGTTTTACCTCTTCCTTTCAGAATACAGCACAAGTTGTCTACGTGTGCTGTCACCTGCAGCTTTAGTCTCATTAGAAAATTATGCCCAATGTGTAAAACCTGCTGCCCCATCCCCTCCCTGGTGCATTCCCTGGCCTATTTGTGACACACTGAAAATATAAGGATGACTGACTATTGCTGGTGATCCAGCGTTTATTTTAAGCCTACAAGGAGATGTATGGGAAGGATGGAGTTAGTTTTCAGTCTGGTTTATTACATTTCTGTGAAGCTTATTTCATAATTACAAGTCTTCCTATAAAAGCCTCAAGTTACTTGTTCACAGTGTTGTCTGGGGAGAAAGGACAGAGAGAGAGATTTGAAATTAAAATACTTCAGAACTAATTGAGAAAATAATTCTCAAATAGACTTGGAAAAATACTCTCAACAATTTTCTTAAGGGCTCCAGTGTAACTTTTTATATATAAAATCATGTTATTCTTACTCAGAAGGGAAAGAGGATTTTCTTTTACGTGTATTTTTTCTACTAAGATGTTATTAGGCAATAACGATTAAAACTGCTGTTGTTCCTCTAAGTACTTTGACATCTCTATAAGCCACACGCTAATTGTGACTAAATTACAGGTGAAAAAAAAACAAACCCCAAAAACTACAAACCACTTTTTTGGTGTGGTTTCACCTGGAATGAAGACAAAGCTGTCTTTGGACCCAGGAGTAAGTCTGACCTCATTATTTCCTGGTGCTGGGAACTGCTAGCCAGCCTCCTCTGTCAGCCACACCTATGTCAACTCATGCAATTCAAATTAAGCGAATTGAGTTATTCCAGATTTATATTACTATAACTAAAAGAAGAAGACAGCCTTTCAATGACTTTTACAGGCTTCATTGGAATGTGGACTTGTCATGTTTACAGGAATCTGATGTTTTCACAGCTAAGGAGTAGGAATAACAAGGAATAAAAGGTATATATGGGTAGTCATATTTATGCTTCAAAATGTTTGGGATTTGCCTGTTTAACTCTGTAGCTATATCCTCAGCTATCAGGCTGAGGATAAAAATAAGTCAAGCCCCATTATTCTCATGGTATTCAAGTTCTGGGCCAGAAGGGAAATGGTGAAAAATTCCCTAAGATTCTCCAACGCACAAGGACACAGATGCAGGCTGTCAATTCAAATGACCCTCAGGGAGATAATACTAATAGTTCCTGGGCTTATACATTTATTTTTGTTAGTTAGATTGCAAAAGATCAGTGTTGATGAAAGTGATCTCATTTTCTCCTTAAAGAAAGTTTAAGTTTCTTGAAGAAAAATGAACTTCAGATGTTAACATCTACTGGAAAGCAAAGACTTCTAAAGGTCTGAGGCACAGATCAGTGGGACTTAGCATCACAACCTACAACCCTTTTTTGCCTTTCTTGCCATTTGGGAGAGCAGGATCTATTAAGGGTCTATCCATACTCCCATACACGGAGTATAAGACACATCATGCTTACAATTAGCTTGCTAAGAAAGAATGTTGGCTTGTCCAGAAGACCCACACAATACACTGTTTCTGTCCTTTGGTTGGAGATTACTTCCACCCCTAACATGTTTATTCCCTCTATTGAATCATGAAGCCATAACAAAGACAATCATCTTCACTGTAACTCAGTGGAACTCGTTATGACCAGGTATGACTGAGGCAAGGTCTGGAATCAAAGGATAACAGGAGTTTTCCATAGTTATGGAGACCATCTATGGTTACATGAGACAGAATTTTAAAAAAACCCAGAACACACACATTGCAAAGAACATAAATCTCTAGGTTTTAAGGCATAATCCAACTTTCTTCTGAGAAGTTAAGAAGTTAAGTGAAAGTTTCCTTCTAAGCAGGTTATTCTGCAATGGTGGTGGGGAGAGAGGATCTTCCTCGTTTCTAATAATGGAGAAGTGCTTCATCTACTCAACTCTGATGATACAGGCCACTGCTGTGGCTCTAAAAAAATAATAACATCTCCAAACAGCAACAGATTGCCTGTACTGGGCTGAATTGCCTAGCAGAGCTACTTCTTTCTCCCACCGATATGGGATGGACTCTGGAAAACAGGGTTTTACCTCACCTAGAAGCAGGCAAGCTTAATACAACCAGTCTGTACCTTTTTGCTTCCTAAGCCTGAGTCTAATGTTTAACACTGTTGCACTGTACTTGCACATTAGTGCAATTTCTTATTTCAGCCAGACCTACAAAACCTTATGGGTTCAAACAGCTTCCTTTTTAGACAAGTAGTAAAAATAAATTAAATTATCACAGCAATAATTTGGATCTGTGTCAATTCTGCAAACATGTAAAAGCCACCCTCTCAGTGTGAACCTGACGCTAGATAAATTCAAAATCAAAAGAAGGCCTTAACTCTAAATAATCAGGGTAAGTAAGAGATTCTGAAAGGTATAGCATGTTCTCAAAACCTGTATTTCACTGCTGCTAGCTGCCTTTCTTAAGGCTAAAACCTCAGTGTACTGCAAGTTACTGGGTGTGTCAAGCAATTTATTGGCCAATTCTCCTACACCCCAGTGTTAGGACGTTGGGCAAAGGAGATGTTGATAATGGTACCTTCAGGCCTCACAAGCTCCAAGCTACCAGTTCTCTAAATGCAGGAAGAGCGGTCGAAATTCTCAACTGCTATCCCTGCTTCTTGTTCCCTCTTACAGAATTTCACCCTGGAAGGATACAAGTATGAGCAGAGGATGGGGCAAATGGGAGAAGCAAAAAGGGTAAAATAAGAGGGCTACATACTGAGGTGACCCTTTGGTGTGCTGAGTAACAGTTAGATGCACTGACAGAGAACTACAGGGATGCCAAAAGGAAGGAGAGACACTCCACAAGGTCTCTCAGGTAAATCCATGCCTGAGATTCACCACAGCAACTGTAGGGAGATTGTGGTCTTATTCTTTCCACAGTCAATATGTGTGCAGGTGTGCTAAAGCGAGAGATTTCTGCTGCACAACCCCAGTGACACAACCCGGGGGGAGAAGAAGAAAAAAAAGAAAAAAAAAAAAATAAAATAAGAAAAGAGTGGAAAAATCAATAATAGCTGGACATTCATTTAAACAAATGCATCATCCCATAAACAGTGCAGCAGCTTTCAAATGTAAACAAGAAAAGGTGAACTTCGTTCACATTATGTCTCCAGCTGTTTTGTGTTTCAAGACTGTGCACCACAGCTGGGCTGATGAGCTCTGAATCCTGGGAAAAGGGGAAATATTTAACCTAACTTAAACAGAAAGAAGCAAGCCTCAATGGTGAGAGATAACAGGTGGGAGTCATGCTCTGCTGCTGTGCCTGGAGGGTAAAATCTGGCATGCAGAGGTAGCTTCAGAACAAAAGTCATCACAGCTGCTGTTTGCTGTTCTCCTCAAGTCCTTCCCTATTTATTCAGCATCACTGACAGCACCCTAGCAACATTACTTTAAGTCACCGTCAACTGTTATAAAATTAGCTCATGGTCCTGCAGCCAGGGCAAGATGTGGGTGACATTGTCTGGGCTTCTGTATGTCTGTGAAGAGAATACACAGCTAAAATGTGGACTAAAATACTGAGATGGCTCCAGTGAAACATGGGTTATTTTTTTACAATCCCCAAACCTAAAATCCACTTGCAGAATGAAAAAAAAGTTTAAGAGCAATAGTGGGCAACAGTGTTAACATGAATAATCTTTATTATCTTAACAAGGGAAAAAAACCTGATGTAGACTCTGACTCCAAGTTCTGTTGCAGCTTCCTTTATCTGTAGCTTAACATCAGACTTTTCAGACTGCAGTAGTTCTCTGGGTTTTAAGGTTCTTACTTAAGCACTGAAGTCAGACCAACATCAGCAGTGCTACAAGGTACATTAAAATTTGGTGCTCAGGCTCTCCCTCATACAGCAGCCTCCACCACCTGTGTCATCACCACACTACACATAACATGCAAACCCTTACTCCATTACAATTCCAAGATGTTATGGATTTATAACTATCAAATGGAGTATGGCAACTACCTCAAAAAGACAAATATGTTTAAACCATCACAGCCTCAAACTGAATTATCTTGCTGGGAAGGGAAATGCAATATTCATAACAAAACAATAACAACAAAAAACCCAAACCAAAACAAAAAGAAACAGTGGGCAGCAATGTGTGGGCTCTTTTCAGTAGGCAGCATTCAGGAGGATTTATCTTTTTTCCAGAGGCACTTTCAGGATCACCAATATGGAATCAGATGCCAGTTATTTAGCAACAAAGAGAGACAAACAAGTAAGAAAATGAGTAAGATGGCAGCTTGAGTGGCATATTAGAATTGCCTAGTACATAATTCTCATTGCACAGCAGATTCAATAGACTCACATCAGTGCATGTATAAATTGTATCATGATGAGAGGGCTTTCAAAAGCAGATTTGCAGGGGTACTTTTGTACCTCCAGCACTATTAGAGACTGCATAAGAGTCTGAAGTTACAGCCTGAACCAGAAATTAGTACAAAATCCCTCTCATGCTGACCCCCCTGCAGAGGCCAAAAGCATCACACATGTACTTTCCAGCTGAAAGGATGAGATTTTTAAAGCACCAAGAGAACAAGGCAGAAAACCACCTTCAAAAACTTGTCCCAGTTTGTTTCAGTAGACCCAGCCACTGCAGAGAAAGGTAAAAGCCACAGCCTCACTCAGTCCCAAATGTTCCCAGAGTGTGAATGCTGTGAATCTGACAGCCCCTGTTTCTCTGTGAGCAGGAGAGCAGCCAGGATCTTGCACACAGCCATTACTCCTCCGGTCATATGGGAAAAGAGCTGTGCCTGCTGAACGTGGGCACTCCTTAATCTCCTTCATAAAGGTCTTCCCCTCAGAAATGTTGCTCAAGCTGCTGCTGCAAACCCCAGCTGGGATATGAGCTTTACTGGACAAGATATTCATTGTTCAATTTATGGCTTGACTGTACTTGTAGAAACGTATTTCACTTCAGCATCAGATGAGCTGGATGAAGGGAAGCAAGGGAGGAGTTCATCAGAGGGTTTCTTTCTTTATTTGATTTGTTTTCTGAATCACTGAGATGAAGATGTTTGTCAAGCTCAGTGATGGGTAAACATCTTTGCTTTTCCCTGTATGTCATTTTTTCACTGGTAGGATTTAAAAATTCTAACAGTTGCATTTCTGAAGGACATACAGGGACACACACAGACACAAAGACAAGAGAAAAAGAGGAAAGTTTTCTACATGCTAGGAACCAAAAATCTGTAGTTGCACCCATTCAAGTGTGCAGCCCAAACACCATCAGGGGAGGCACACTAGTGAAAATGAACACAGAATTCAAGTCCATTCAGAGAAATAAAATAAATAAAAAGGATGTAAAGCCTGAAATTCCAGGAGCAGAAGAAAATCTACTGTTACATTTACCATAAGAGCAGATCTTGGTAATGGAACTGTTTTTTTAAGAGAGATGTATTGCAAGCATCAGCTGATAACACAGGACAGCACATCAGTTTGATCACCATGTGTTTTACTTTGCTGCTGAGTACCAGGACTGTCATGAAACCAGGAGAGGGAGGCTCTGTCTGGATGATGGACATGCCTAATGGGTCTTGGTCACTCTGTGAAATAGTCAGCCTTGTCAACCGACAACACACTACAATCTCATGTGTTATCATTCAGCTTATAATGCATCTACACTTCCATACATGTGCTTGTGAGCATAGTTTAAAAGCAAATGAGGATTTACTGTAGAGATGTGAAGAAGTTACCATAAAGGAGTTACTTTTGAGGCTTTCTAAAGTATGTTCAAAGTAAGCATTCCCCCATAGAATGTGAAATCAAAGAGTGAAAACCTGCCAGAAAGGATATTAAGACTCCCTTGATTGAGAAGGCTCATAAAATAAATGTGTTGGTTGTTATGGATTAAAGAGTGTACCAAAAAGATGAAGGAACACCTAGCATCTGGAGTCTATATTGTAGTCTCTAAAATTCCTAATAGATCTTTGTCAAAAAAAAAAAGATATACTCAGATTAATAGGCTAAAATGAAAACATATCCCTTCAAGATGAACAGAAAAATGTTTAGCCAGAAGTAACACCATTCCCAGGATTTATACACTTCCAAAACTCACAAGCCTGTCATTCCCCTATGCATTTTATCAATTTCTGACCTTAAGATTTATCTAAAGGTGAACAATACTTTAAGTTGAATTTCATAGCAAATTCTGGATTATGGATAATTAACAAAAAATGTGTTTTTTGCTTTTCTTGGCACTCATAACTTTCACACAAACAGGCTATGTCAGTGTTTAAATGCAAAGTCTCTATGTTGCCCCCTAAATAATTTAGAAAGAGACCAGTATTAGTAAATTTTTCTGAACTGATCTAAAACCTCCTTAAAGGTTTCACTCTGACTTTTAAAAGAGTCAGGGTAAATAGCATGAATTAGCTTCTCTGACAAAACTTGCCTATGTTTCCTCATGTTCCTACCACATCTGGAGGAGAATAAGATATTCTGTGCTTCATGGTTGGTGGCATCACCAAACACAGTTCCATAGCTGTTGCCCATCACCAGTAACTACATTCCCTGCATAACCAGTTATTTTACCTTATCACTACCCAGGCCCTGATAGACTTTGGCACTTCAGCCTGTTCACACCACTCTGATAGGATAACAGAATCTGTAAGGAAAGCATAAAAATCCTTCAGGACCATATTTCCACACACCTTAGACCACATCTGTGTGAAAGGGTCTTTTTAATATAAGCCAGAATCAGCATCACCATATTCTTTTCACATGCATCTTCCCCTGTAAATGCAAGGCAATGATATGATGATCATTTTCCAAATACTGAAGCTGGTAGCCACTCACTAATCTCTGCTGAAAAGGGTTGCCAGATTCAGGTACTGGGTTTCAGAATTTATTCAGAGGAGCCCAGGAAACATTCACTGCTTCCTCTTTGCCGCTCAACAGCAGTAGGAGAGTCTTCTGCCACGTTTGTTCCTACCCCAAGCAGCACCTACCAAATATCAGAGCTGAAAAACTAGCAGCTAAACAAATAATGCTTTCCCAACCCAGACTAAAAGCTGTCCAGGCCAGAAAACTTCCACATACACCAAAGACACCAGCAGTAAGGCAGAGAGACACCAGGTATATGAGCAGAGTTTAGGCAGATCTGGCTCCTGAGGAAGCGATTCTGAGAGGGACTTCAAACAAGGGAAAAGGAGGTGGGTGCAGAGAACTGCAGTAGACACATAGATGTCTTCTGCTACCATCTATCTCCAGGTTTGAGTTGTCCAGGGGTTTTACTAAAAGATGAACAACACCTGGCTCCCAGAGAATTCTGAATGTCAGCTCTACTTTTTATGGGGTTGTCACTTCTTTTTCAAACAACTTTTACTTGTTACAGCCAAGGATTTTTTATTTACTTTCCTCAAGGCTGCCCCTCACAGTAATTTCTTTAAACACTGTGAAGGAACTGATTGTGCATGTTCTGGACAAGAGGTGTGGCACAGAAAATTTTATTTTTAATAACTTTATACTGTGTTTAATTACCATCTTGTAATTTCTTTTTAGGAGGTTTCTCTTCAAAACTCATTAGCAATCATGAAAAGTAACAGTATTTCTGTCCTTCCATCTACTATAAAGACAATATCTGCCAGAAACTGTATGTAATGACTATAGTGCTGTTTAAACCATTTACAAAATGAGTTCTTCCTACTTTCAAAATAGCTCAAAGGCAACTATGAGTGCAATTAATTGGTCCCCTATGATACTGGTACACACAGATTGATAAACTCCATGAGGATAATTTCAGCAGGAATGACTGAATGGCTCAGAATTTCAAGTACTTTACATCTCTTTAGGTTTTCTCACAAAGCACTTTTAATTTTGAAAATCTTATGTCTTCTCTCTCACTCAGATACTGTTTTCTCCCCTATTCTTTCTTGCTTTAATACAACTTTTATAAAATAACTGCTTGGTTCTTGACATTTCTATTCACAATATGAAATGCTAGAAACTTGTATCTATTTCAAGTCCATCCTAAATATGCCAATAAGACACAGAAACAGTAAACTGTAAAACATGTAAACATGTTGTAAAGACAGTATCTGCTATAAAAAACAATTCCATAGCAATGCAGATAGCTTATTTAACTCCATCTTGACAACTGCACTACAATTCTTTTTGGAGTGAGGGAGAAAGGGGAGGGGGGGAGCAAACTTTTGGGATCTCTTCTACTTCAGTGGCACCCTCTAGCAAAAGGGGACACAATATTGAGGTATATCTCGAATTTCTTTAGTTAGGCAAAAAGCTTAATTTAGAACAACAGAACTCCTTCTATGTACAGCATTAGCATTAACAGTATGTTGGGGGGAAGTATGGCTTCAAGTACACAGGTACTACTGAAATTCTTATCCTCTTGGATGTTTCCTTCATCTTTTGTTTAGTTCTTACCCCTTCTATTTTCCCCAGGCACCTTGTTCCTCGTGAATGCCTCATGTTTAAGAGTATATGAATCATTAGACTTAGATAACTCAAATTCTCAACAGGATGCAAGGATTGAGAAAACAGTGCAGTCTTTTATTAGTAAAAGATACAGCAAAATTCCTCACTATTAAAAGACAAAAAAACCCACCCAAAAAGCAACCCAGAAAACAAAAAGCCAGAGGTACTTGAAAATGTCTTGAAAAGTCCTGAGAAATTCTATGATTTCTCCCTTTCTGACAACTCACCACATCTGCAGCTTCTAAACATGAGAGGATGTACTTACATGTCTTACCAAGTTGTCTGCACTACTCTTAAGTCAGAAACTGCTCCCTTGAAATTTCTGAAATATGCTGACATTGTTACTGAGCTTCAACAATGATAATGAAAACAAGGCTGCCATTTTGTATTTGGACTGATCAAGAAGGGGCCTGCATTATACATACAGCTGCTTATACCCGCTATGAAGGATAATTTTGCTGTATTAACTCCATAAATTTGATAGAGCCAGCAAGGCTTCCACTGCATAATAGCTTAATTTTTCATTCTAATAATAACTGGCTGCCAGTTGAAATGAATGGGAGCAAAAACAAACATTTCTGTTCCATGACATGATCCATGACAGATGTACAGTTTAGAAGGCCCTAGGGCAGGGTATTCCAAGCCTCTCTTCCCTTCACCCAACGGCAGTAAAAGCATTAACACCAAGAAAAGAGACTGAACTGTAAAGGAACTCCTAGGAAAATGACCCAGCTATCCTCTACTTAATCCACAATTGGCAATATGCCTGATTTAGGACTATGCTAAGCATCCAGGATTTTCTAAAGTGCTTGCAGACGGTGTGTACAGTATAACATATGCCTGTAAACTACAGAGTATGAAACATCCCTCTCTCAATCACACACAAAGGTTTAGTGGGTTTTTTTGCTCTGCAAACTACTTACTCTATTGATGCTGAGAAAACCCCTTTCCCTTATAATATACTGAAGGGATTGTTACTTGATTGTTACAGTTTATTATTGGTATCACTTTCATGGAATGTAACATGAAAATATGTATCGCCTTTAAAAAAAAAATAAAAAAGCCCACATGCTTGAAGCTTGACAAATTTCAGTGAAAATGGGGCTGCATAGTTCAGTGCCAACAAGTTACTCAGGCTTTATGTGAGTATTGATTTATCTGCTAAATGAAAATGAATAGCCACCATATCTGGTGCATTGTTGTGCTGCCTCTGCAAGACAGAGCACCTTCTTAAAGAAACCCTAAGTAGTTTTAAAAGGTAAGTTGACAATGCTATCTTTGCCATCTTTCAGTGGGAAAAATCCACTTTAAGGGGCAGATATTTGTATTACTTTTGAATAAATGCTCTGAGGGCAGACACGGGCTTTGTGCACATTTAGGATAGATTTTTAGCGTGGTTTTTTTGTTTGTTTAAATGACAACATTAATAACCTTCCTGAGAAAAGTGCAAAAGCAAGAGTTCGTGCATAAGCCAAGAAAGTTTCCAGTTGCTGTGAGGACAGGAAAGTGATGAGATTCACGAGGGTGGGGGATTCCCCTCACTAAATGTTTAGCACTTGAGACCTGTCAATGGGTTCTCCTTTGTATTTTGCTAGACTGCAAAATTCCCTAATGACTTCGATTAAAGTGGCTATTATAGGTCAATAATTTTGATAGTGTCTGAGAGTCTATCTAATTTGATATAAATGAAGACAACATATTGTCAAAACCCTTGGAGCTCAACAAAAGGTGGTAAGAGAACTAAAAATCACCCTATGAAAGACATACTTGAGATTAAAAACTGCACATGAGGAATGAAAACAGAACAATAAACAGCAGCATCATCTTCTGAAGCTGTCATTTGCCAAATATAAGTTGTTGCAACACAGACCAGAAAGGTTGATCTGCGTCTGCCTGATGCTAATCTTCAGATTCTACTCATAATCCGGAAGCATCGAGGTTCTACCAAGGGATCTTGAGTTCCCATATGCCAGCCATCTGTACCAGGTTTCCTGCTCACATGCAAAGCCAAACAGAAGAAAAGCTAAATAATGCCTGAACATCAGAGATCTTTTCCTCAGTAATCACGGATGAGTTCAACATGGCATCCATAGACAGGCCTTCAGCCTAAAAAAAATCTTCCTCCTAAAGTCTTAGATCCTTCTTTGTCAGAAGTACTGGGGTAACAAACTGTTCCCAACGAGGAACTGATGGATACTGCTGAACAGAGCTGAAGGGTAGGTGGATGCTGTTCAGATTGAAGTTATGAGTGACAGGACAAGAGGTAATGACCTCAAGTTGCACCAGGCGAGGTTTAGATTGGATATTAGGAAGAATTCATCACAGAATGGGTTATCAGACATCATAACAGGCTGTCCAGGGCAGTGGTGGAGTCACCACCTCCAGAGGTATTTAAAAGATGTGTAGATGTGGTCCCTAGGGACATGGTTTAATGGTGGACTTGGTAGTGTTAGGTTAACAGCTGGGCTCAATGGTCTTGGAAGTCTTTTTCAACCAAGGTTATTCTGTGATGTGATCAACCAGTACAAATCCCAGATTTAACTGAAGTTCACAAAGTGAGAAACAAGAAAACAGTCAGAAACCTGGTATTTCTGGTACTCTGGAAAACTAGGGGAGGCTTCAGTCCTTCCTGAAGGACCCCTTTATAGCTGGAAGTAAAAGGATTATTATCTCCACAAAGCGTTGGAACAGAACAGAGACAAGTTAGTGTGATAACAGCTTGGGTCTCTGATTTCCACCAGTAAGTAAAACATCTTCTTGAGAGAAGATGCAAAGCAAGTATTTTATATGAAGAAAACAATCCTGTCTCCTCTTTCTGTGGTTGAGTGGTTTACCACTAAAAGGAAGGTCGTGTTAGAGCACACCTTAAAGGAGCACAGAAGCTGAACAAGGCTTTGCAAAGAAAAAAACCTGTCTTTCACATCTTGTCAGATGACCATGGTTAAATAAAAGCTTACCCCAGCCTAGCTGACATGAAGTTAAACAGGGCTGCAGTGACGGCTAAGTCGATTTTAGTAGTCAGTCTGTTCACCCAGAAGTACTAGTCTGTGTGTGAAGGTATCCTGCCTTCCTAGGGGAGACAGACACGATGAGTTTATGCCACCTATAAGCCATGGGAAGAAGCTCTGTGAAAACACAGAGATACAAGGCATGATTTGTATTTGCAGTGAAATAAGGCTGATTCAAGGAAAAAGGCAGGACAGAGGGTCATGAGGAAATTCCATCTTTCTGTTTCCACTGGACTGCTGAGCACTTCAGCTAATTTTTTTGTACTGCAACTAGAATCATAAGCAGTTGCTGACAATATCAAATTTGGATTAAAACAAAACAAAATTCTACTCAATGTGTGTGATATAGTGTTCAAAGCAAAGGTACAAATTTTAACATCTCTCTTGTTGGGTTTTCTTTTACCTTTTTTTTTTTAATAATTCCCCCTCCACCTGCACCCTCTGTGCGAAGGCTTTAGCTTGTCATTTGTTAAAAAAAATTTAACTATGATACTAATATCACACATTCCCACTGGATATTTTATGCAAGACCACAGCAACTCTGTGGAAAACATAGGAAACACATAGGAAAACTCCACTTTTTTGTTTGTTTGGGTTTTCCCTTCCCCCTTTTTTCCCCCTGTCATTATTTCTGTAGAAGAACATGTAAAATGTTGATTGTGGAACCTTAACAGCACTAACCTCAGAATAGTCCTTGTCTCTGTCTTGCAAAAAGGAAGCCTTTTCCTATTTTAATTTTATTCATAAGTGCATGAATGCTGAAGTAATATTCACAAGCTGCCAGCCAGTTCCATATGCCAGCTTTTTCCTTTCTGCATATATACCAGTCTCAGGTAGCAAATGTGAAGCCAGATTTCCCATTGTGTATATTTGCATACATGTATACACATGCATTTTTCCCTAATAACTCCCTGTCAGGAGTCAGGACTCCCCGTTTGTCAGCTAGGTCTACAAAATGAAAAACAAAATCCACAGTTGTGAAAATCTCTTAAAAAAACCAGTAGGAATAAATAAAGCATAACCACAGGGTTTTGTCCAGATCCCACCAGCTCTGGTGGTCCTTTATCTCACTGACACACTAATACTAAAAAAGCTGACACCTTGATCACGGTGGTCATTCTTTGCTGCTTTATCATCCTACTCCCAACTACGCAGACGCAGTAAATGGGGGGTGTTCTCCAGGTTCCTATTAGGAACCTCATTACTCCTCCTTTCTCTCTTTCTTGAATTAAAAATGTCTAAATTAGTTCAATATGTCTCGAACCCCTTCAGCATGCTGCTGTCTGTCTGACTCACTTCCAAATTAAAGTGCATATATAAAAAAAATTGAATCAGTTCAATTATTTTAAATCACTCTTCAATGTGCAAAGTAATTTAAAATTACTGGAGTGCTTCCAATTTTTATTAGTCCTTGAATTTTGAAGTGATCAAAGTTCTTCTGGGCATGTGCAGTCCAGTGTGATTTAAAATTATTACATTCACACTTTAAAAAAAAAAAAAAAAAAAAAAAAAAGTAACCCCCCAAAACCAAACCCAACCAACCAACCAAAAACCAAAACAAACACACACACACAAAATACAGATTTCACTTTACAGGAAATTTCACTTTACTTTACTTCACTTTCACTTCCAGGTAGCTGACAGCTACCATGGAACAACTTTAAAGAATAAAATGGGGTTTGTATAGTTCCAAAAGGCATCACTCTGGAAAAAACTCTTGCAGTTTTTAAGAAAATCAAGAAACACCATAAAATGTTGGAGCTGTTCTACATGCAGCTTGGACTCCCATTTTAATTGCTACAGCACCTTTGCATTTAATTACTTTCAATGTATCTAATTGCTCTAAATTTAGCAATTTCCCCAAAATCAATATGAAGACAGAATCAAAAGGGCTGACTTTCTCCTTAAATCTTCCAGATGCTTAGAGACACAATTAATCTTTATGCACAAGACTAGTCTTATTGAACTTAATATGCCTCCTCACAAGTTTGAGTAGTCTCAGTAAATGAATGCTACTCCTTTACTCACATGGGTAGATTTACTGGAATCCTACAAAGATAAAAGGACTGCTTACAGAAATAAATATTAACAGTGCCAGTGAACTGTAGGATTTGGCAGTGAAATTATCTAATACTTGAAAATACTAACCAGACTGCTGCTTCTCAACAGTCCATTCTGATACACCTGTTTCATGCTCTCTGTCTGCCTTTTTTTGGAGATATAGCAGTTAAAGAAGTAATAATTTAAGCTGAAAGTCTCCCCATTCTCCACCATCATAACTGTAGAGTGAGGAATAAATGAAAAAACCCACAATGAGTCAATATGACCCCCATATGCCCAATAAATTTATCTGACTGCCTTGAAGGCAGTCTCTTAAGAGTGGATATTTTTATGCATCTGGGAAAACCTTCCAGTTGCCTCATCTACAGAGCTTCAGAGAAGCTAAATCATGGACATGTGAAATGAGACCTCCACACCCTCTTTGCAAAATGTTCACCAAAAAATCCCCACAAACCTTCACACATTCTGTATAAATATCACAGAGCATACAACGCAATCCGAGTTTGTTGGGAAGAGGATTGGCTCTGGGGTAAGCAACTGCAATTCCAAATAGGCCTGTTTGCTACAAAACTTACAGGCAGAGAGATGGAATGGTTTAAGATCAATTACCTGAAACCAGGTGCTGAGCAGATGGGAAAAATGATTCATCTGGTATGCACTCTCTTCTTGCATGTCTCACCTGACTCTCAATGTCTCCGTGGCAGCTGCTCCTCTGCACACAAAAAACTAACATGCCACTAGATTTGGCACCTAGGTCTCCCCATGTCACCCCATTACCCCACTGCCACTACTGAGGGAAAAGGAGGTACACCCCGGGACCCTGCCCCGAGTCTCTTTGCTCCTCTCCCTGAAACCATACGCTTTGAAAATGCAATTCAGTAGCAGTGGGGAGAGAACAAGGCAGGGGCTATGGAACTCACTGAGGTGAGGCACTGGGAGTACTCACTAGAAATTAAGTGTTCAAGGGAAGCCCTTTATCACAAAGCTCTACAGGTCACCAATTTATCACTCCCCAAAATAAAACTCCAGAGCTGGACTTCAGCCTTGCAGAGGCATCTCCTGGCTGTGTTTGAGTGCAGACTGGAACGTGCTTCTCAGTGGCTGCCAGCAGCCAGGACTTGAGAGGGAAAAGGCAGCTCTATATCCGCTCAAACCATGCCCTTATTCCTCTATGGGCTCCTGGGAGCCTTCTCTCCCAACTAAACATCTGCCTAAGAGCTGGCCAGAAGGTAGCTCAGAAGCTGCTTTTAAGAGTAAACAACTCAGTGTCAAAGCTCTTAGCATCAGCAGTCTGTGAAGGAAACAGAGGATTTACTGTGTCATATGAATCGAATATTTGATACATCCATTCACATATACCTGACTATATCCTGCCCTTGTAATGGGGATGGACTCAATGATCTAATAGATCTTTTCCATTTCTAGCTACTATTATCCTATTATTAAAAGTAATGAGCCTCTAATCTAACAACTGAACTAATCGATAAGAAACTGAGTTTGTTTTTCAAAATTACTTTAATTTTAAAAATACAGCATGTCCGTTCCCTGCTTCCTGCTTTTGACTGTGATAATAAAACTTTCAGTATGGCTAATGCAGTTTAGCTAAACAAATTAGACAACTGCCCCATTTAGGGGGAAGAGAAAGTTTCCATTAGATGTTTTTTGCCTGCTCAGCTAACAATTTTTGCAAACCAGACATCAGACAATATACGATTTTAAATTCACTATAATGGTGGCATTCAGTGATCTGCTATAAACCTACAAATGTTGTAAACATTACCATAATTTGTTGCTTTATGCTAATCAAAGGTGGGTTGGGTTTTTGCCAGTCATGGCAGCACAGTCTACAGAAACGAAGTTCTCCGGTGTCTTTCAGTCCAGACAGAGGTACCTGGAACCTGGATTCAAATGTTAGTCCTTCCTTATACTTTTCATTTCATTTTGGTCAAATCATTAACTGTCTCTCAGGGAAGTGAGGATAAAAACCCCCTCCCTTCCGTGCTTTTCACTCCACTGCTCTGACATAAACTGTAAGCTCTTGCCAAAATTGCTACGTGTCTTTACAGTGCCCAGCTCAGCAGTTTTGTGACATTAGTAGGGATTGTTAGGAATATTAGAGTACTAACCAAAATAGATTTTGGTATATTAGTATGATATACTACCGATTCACAGCAATATAATAAGAATTATCAAGTTCCACAGAAAATACACCAGTTTCGACAACCATCTCAGATTAGATGCCTCAAATCTAGGCTTAGCCTAGATTTCAGTTTGGTTTGAAAAGAGCAGATCAAAAGATTACTGCAGTTAGTGCTGGGGGCTTTGCATCTACAGAGTCTACTTTTGGGTGGATACTTTGAATTAGATTTTATCTGGTTCCTGGAAGAAAATTCTTCTACCACCTACATAGATTTAAGTTGACTGAAGAACTGTCATTAATTTGGACCCTTTCTTCCCCATTGGGGCTGGTACATGGTTGATGAGTACTTAGAGTCCAGCTATTGGTTCATTTTCCTTCAGAAAGAACCTAATTTTTAGCCATACCAAAATCACCATGAACTGAACTGATGTGGTGTAGGTAGTGAGAATCAGAGCAATTGCTTCTGCTCTGGACCAACATGCCAATTCAAAGAGAGGCACAGATGGGAAAGTACAGGGAGATCAACCCAATCCCTTGATAGCTTTTTGTCTCCTTGTTATCACACTACCCATAATTCTCCTAGCTTCCAAGACTGAGAATGAGTTGCTTGACACGCTGCTTTGAAGGACAGTCACTGATAAATACTCTCATAGCAGCTGTCAGGCAAAAAGGAACACATAAGTAGAAAGATGCTCTAGAGCAAGAAACCTTAGATGCCTCAGCCATTGCCTTCAGATTTACTAGTTCCCCACCCAAGTTACCAATACTAACAAAGTGCCTTCTTGAAGCAATGGATGATGGTCAAAGTAGCAGTACTGACTTTCCCAAAGCTTTCAGTTCACCTGATTTTACTACATCTTACGGTAATTTCATCATGGTAGTACAATGACATAACTTGAGACAATTGCAAATCACTGCTAATTTTCTCTTTGATGCTCTTCTGAGTAATATCCCTCTGTTCTCCATAAATTCTTCTGTATCTGCATGTCTTTATTTTGATATTATACGAGCAGAAGACTTCTCTGCCCATGACATTTACCAGTGCCAAGATTTGTTATTTCTTCTCTGCCAAATGGAACTAAAACACAATGACTGTAAAAAGAAAATATCTGAGCTTGACTTATAACCCCTTCAGACTAAAGCAATGCTACTGAGAAGACACATTAAGAAATCAGCCAAAACAGCAGTCTCTCTGGCATGAAAGTCTGTCCACATATTGGAAAGTTTTAGGACCTGGAAGAAGCCTTTACTATCTGTGGCCAGCTAGGTAACAGAAGACAGACAAGATATATAAAACACATCAATCTTGCTAGAATTTTTTGTTAAGTGCTCAAGGTAATTATTAATTCATGCCCCCGTGTTGCATATAGTGAAATTAAACTTTATTTATACATACAAAAATTTATAATTTTCTATGGAATTTCACTGTTTAAGAAAGTATAATAGCTTCCAGAATTTTACGTTCTTACCTACTTGGATTTTTCTGGAATATAAATCTATACTGTTTTCTAAACAACTCTAAATAAAATGCATTGATGAAAAAATAAGGGAAAGGGAGACAGATTCACACTGATGTTTTGCTAGTTCTCTGGGTAGTGTGAGATCACGTAATTTCTTCTTCAACCAATTAATATGAAGGATTGCAAAAATAAAAATGCAATGTTTGAATACAGTAAGAGGCAAGTTAGCTGCCCAGGCTTGCCCTTTTCATAAACATAAGAGTCATAGCTTTATTTGAAAAGACCTAAAATGAAATAAACACCAGTGAAATGATGCAGACAGTTGCAGCAGCTTGTTTCTTGACCTATAGGTTTGGAAACCCAAAGAGAAATGTAAAAATGTTGACAGCTGCAGAACTTCCAGGAATACTCTTAATTAAGACATACGGTACCGAGAAGGGTTAATATTGTTTGAAAGTAAAAGCTCTCATTCTAATAACAAGACCTCTCTCTGTGCACTGCTGGGTCAGCACGGTAATTAAGAAAATTGCCTTTAGTGTGCTTGTTTGGTAATGCTATTATCATCTTTTTTCATCTTTTAACAAGAGTAAACTACTTGAAGATGTCCCCATTTACTCTTCTTGCTTCTAGTAACCCATGAACCCATCAAGTCCATACTATGCTAGCATTTAATGGCCTAAATGAGTTACTTTATCATCTGGTTCACCCTGAAGTCTTTTACATATTTTTCTTGACCTTTAACCTCCTGACTATTATTTTGACAGCTATCATTAATGCTGTGTCCCGGGCAACCACACATTGACTAAGATGGATGGCAAAATGGCTAAGGAGTTGAAAGTAACACACACCCACTTTCATCTTCCTCTTGATTAAATCAAAACCATACAAAGCCAAAACATACGATGGATCCCCTGAAAGCAGTGGAGAATACAAGCCACGATTTCAGTAAGCAAAGCTGAACAGAGAGAACAAAAAGGGGGTGGGGGGCAGCGGGGTGGTGGTGGTGGAAGCACCCTTATTGTAAAACAAATAAGCTATATAAATTGGACACCTAGAACTCTATAAATCTTCTGACTATTCAGCTATGAACTTAGATGAATCAATAGGTGGTTAGAATGAGAATACTTTATACTAGCCGGCTAAAACATAGATTTGGCAGTAAATTTCACTCAAAAGCCCCTCGATCCACAACACAAAGAATGTGCTTATGTGGAAAGGACACAGTTAATTAGAAAGAAAGTTTGATACAAGTTACTACTTTTCTAATAAACTACCCCACTTCAAAGGCAAGCATAGCCTCTTCTGATCACTTGCATGGAACACCACGGACTGTAGTCCTGCACAATTGTAAGGTCACAACAAATCATGCACCTTGAACAATTAAACTATTCCCCTCGGAGATGCTGGGTGATTTCATTTAAGAAAATGGAATCGAGATAAAAGGGCCAAAAGGAACTTCAAATAGTTCCACGTGCTTAAAATGAGATTAAAAAATGGAAGGAGATGTTAGTGTCAGATAAGATCGTAGGCAAAGAGACATTCTAACTGCATTTCAGACAGTTGGTGTAATCAGGAAGTAGGTTAATGGAAAGGAAGGCACTATATTGCCAAGTAGCAGAAAAAAATTGTGATTTAAGAGTTCACTCCAGTATTATCTGGAGACTAGTTTTAAGAAAAAACAAAACAAAACAAAAACACAACAAAACAACCAGGCTAAACTATCAGGAAAAAGCTAGGAACACCATGATAAGGAAAGGAAACCAGACCAATGTCACAAAGAAAATTCTCAGCCTCTTTGTCTTCTCAAATGAATGACCCATAGTGATGGAAAACTGAAATACTACAGCTCACTGATGGACCTGACACTTGACCCCTCTTACTAATTAGGGATGGAATCTGGAAACTACAGCACTTATTTTCTTCAAGCAGCATTCTTTAGGACCCTAACAACTTTTGTGATTGCTTTACGAGCAGAATTTTTACAATGCACGGGCCATATGAAAATAAAGCTAACAAAATTATTACAGGCAGCTCTTGGGTAGAGGGAAAGCTAAACTTCAAATGACCTTGGTCTTACTCTGCTTTGCACATGCCTTGTCTTTTCAAAACAGATGTTCTCCAAAAGCATGTTCTTTGGGAAGAGTTTCAGATCTTGATCCTCAAAAGTTATGCATGCCCCACAAGGCGCTAAGTGGGTCTGGAAAAGGGAACGGGTAGATCAGCCCCTGATAGCTGGGGACAAACCAAGAACCAATCTGCCATATCTTTATCTGTCTACTCTCAGTAAATCTGTCCTTTTATAGAATTAGAGAACGGCTCGCTACACATTATTCATTTATGGTTTATGTCTGGTATTTTTAGCTGCAAATATTTCCAATTAAAACAATGCTTCTGGGGGTGCGAGTGCAATTCAAGACACCAAATCAGCTTTCAAATTACAATAAAGCAATAATAATAAAACATTTCCAGAACAAATACTAACCTATGCACTCAGTATCACACTGGCAAAAGCCTTTTAGAAGTCCATAATGATGCATTAATTAGTCCTGAATGATGATATTACTGATATGCAATGGCTTACTAACTGAGAAAATCACATTAACAAAGCACATGTGCTCTGTTCTTCCTTCACACATCACACAGCACGCTCAAGCCATTTGCATTATTTCTCTCTCATCTCAGGTAAGCCAGCAGGTCAAAAGATAATCAAAACAATAAGCCTCGTACTGCACATTTTTACTCATGCAAGCAAGTACAAACTTTCTTAAATGTAACTGCATGTGCAATACAATAAAACAGCTTCTGTGCGCAGTAACTTGCAGGTGTAGTTTTCAAGAATAATTTACTTCAGAAAGATTATTTAAAATTAAGATCCTTCTCTAGCTCTAGGATCTCACCTAGAGCTTAACAACTTCTCTTTAAAACAAGTTTTGCCCTATCCAAATTCTGATGAGATCACAGCAACTCTACTTCAGTGCTTCAAACCGTGACACACGCTGCACCGTGCATGTGTCAAGCAGGTGTTCATGGGACCGTTTTATTGCAGGGTTCAATGATCAGAAAAATCTACAGGGGAAATGGGGACGTGTTGCCCCAGGAATTACATATAGGTTTTTTTCATGACAAAAGCGTGATGTATGGTCTAGGTCCAAAGAAAGAAAGAAAGAAAGAAAAAAATATGTATATTTGACAATAGCCTGGTATTCAGAAATGAATCAGTATAGCTATAAAGACCAGACAGTTTTTTTACCAATGAAAAGCACCCTTCTCCTAAAGCACATTTACAAAAGCTAAACAGAGACAAATATGTTGTTTTTGCATATTGCTGTGGATCACATTAAGTAAACCTTAATTACCTTATATCTCAAATATGTCACACCACAACCAAAAATTGTCATTCACTTTTTTACCCTCATTTCTTTCCATGTTTCTTTCCTTTGTTTATCTCTGCCTAATGATGATATAGATACATGTTAAAAAATGAGAACTTCAAGAAGTCCAGCATCTCTGGACACTCATTTCAACTACAAACTCTGATCATTTTGCTATTCATGATATTGAATAACTGTAAAAGCTTTATTACAGCCTGTGTAACATCACGAAAGAGTAAAGACCTAATGTGGCCATGTTTCAGGAGAAGCTGCTGTGTGCATTAATCAGTGTGCTGCTGTAACCTTATCTACAATTCCTCATTAAAATCGTCTTACTTGATGAGCGACTGTTGTTTGCTAAAAGATAACAGTTTTTACAGCTACCACATCTTTATATGCCCATACTGTCCAAACTAAGTGCTATGTTTACTTCATTGTATAGGATTTTCTTTATATTCTTGTACTTCCTTGGTAAAAATAAAACATCAAGTCTGCCCCTGAATCAATACCCTGACTCCCTACTTACTACAGGTGTAAAAATATGTAGGAATGTGGGATATTACAATGGCTTTTTGATTCCTTTTGCTGAAAACAATGCAGTGGAAAGACAAGATTAGTAATGCCAGCAATTGTTGGTGAGCAATTTGTTTAATGAAAGACAGTATCAACCTGAGGAATACCACTGATAGAAAAATTCCCAGAGAATGTAAACAGACCAAAGCTTTGAGCTGATGCTTTCCAGGCTAACGAAGCAACAAAGTCACATGCTATGACTTGATGGATCTTGGACTTTTTCACATTAATTTTTGGGGGGGCTTTTTGTGAAAGGTAAAGAGGCAAGGACAAACAGATGATATACTAAGAGCTGATCACACGGATGGGATTTACAGCCAAACTTTATTACACCTCATTCTTTCTTATCTCTTGTGGGCATCTAAGGGAGCCTTTGCAGGCCAACCCTTAGAAAGGCTCAACTGCCTTCCCCAGGCCCTCAGCAAGTGCTCAACAGACAGATGATATTTTGACCGCAGATCACAGCTGAAGAATTTCAGAAATAAACAACTGTGGGAAAGTCCGTATTTGTAAGTTATTTCTTGGATGTGTTTTGTTTCAGTTGTACAACACTAACAAGATAAAAGACACTTCTGAAAACAACCTACGCCCCCCCATCCTCCATCCACTCACCCCCTAAATGTTTTAAGTATCAACATTTGTAACCACTCACATTTCACTGGTGGTAAAATAAATGGATTTTCCAATAGCAATATGACAGTATTTAATTTAACATGCACTCAAATACATATCTAAGCAGGTATGTGAGTTAATCTACCTTAAGTCTTAAGGGCGTTTCCCTGGTAAATTTCTTCCTGATAGGTAAGAGTAGTTGAGAGGTTCTGCTCAGTGCTAATTGTCAAAGCTGTCACTAGGTCACCTGCTCAGGTGAGGAGTGTATGCTTGCAGCCTGTCTGTGGGGCTGCACCAGTGCTCACCAACATAAATGCCAAGTACCAAAGCAGCTGCTTTACCAGCATGTATATATTAGCACCTTACTTTGGCCAGTTAGAAGCACCCTATGGCTCGGCTTGCACTGAATTTGCCCAGCTGGGCATAATTTAATAGACAAAGATATCATGGGTAATTTTTGTTAGGAGTGGGCCATTGCATCTAACAAGAGGGAATTCTACAATCAATATGAATATTTGTGCAGTATCATTATACAGCAGGTTATAGGGAAACAGAATCACAGAACTGTTCTCATTGGAAAAGACCCTCAGAATCATAGAGTCCAACCATTAACCTGACTTTACAGAGTCCAGTGTTAAACCCTGTCCCTAAGCACCACATTTGCATGTCTCTTAAACACCTGCAGGGACAGTGATTCAACCACCTCCCTGGGCAGCCTATTCTAGTGCTTGATAACCCTTTCAGGGAAGAAGCTTCATCTAATATCCATCTAAACCTCTCCTGGAGCAACTTGAGGTAATTTCCTCTTGTTCTATAACTTCATACCTGGGAGTGGAGACAAAAACCCACTTCACTACACCCTCCTTTCATGTCGTTATAGAGAGCAGTAAAGTCTCCCCTCAGCCTCCTTTTCTCCAGGCTACACAGCCTCAGTTCCCTCAAATGCTCCTTGTAAGACTTCATCTCTAAACCTTTCCCCAGCTTTGTCTACCTTCTCTGGACTTGCTCCAGCACCTCAGTGTCCCTGTAGTGGGGGCCCCAAAATTGAACACAGTACTTGAGTGGAGCACTCGGTTAAAATTTGTAAAATTTGAAGAGACAACTCAGTTAAAATTTGTGGAATTCAGATGACTATTTTAACGGGCTGAAATTGGAAAGATACTCCAGCTGAATTTAAATTTCTTTAAATAGGGAATAACAGTAATTCATATTGCAGAAACACCTGCCTTTCCTGACCAAATAATACTCAAACAAAAAGCTGGCTATAATCAACCACTGACAAATAGCAGCTCTCTTAATTTATTAATCTAATTAATGCACTTCCTTTATTTATTAAACTAATTGCATTGCTTTCTCAAGGGGAATTACATTCCCCTCAGTTCTGCTTAACCTCTATCCTAGGCAGAATCTTTAGTATTTTATTTCAGTAATTGAAAAAATATTTCTGGTATATTCTTACCCTATAATAAACTGCCATCATAAACAAGGCGTTGTGATTTCTCAGTCATAAAAACACAGCAGGTGAATAGAAAGAGGATGTGAGAACTCTGACAATAAAGTTTGCACTGCTGCCCCAAAAGCCCTGAGTATTGGCAGCTCCTGCCAGACGTTACAAGTAAATTTCCTCCTGGATCAGCACATCATGAAATGCTTTACAGAAAGAGAAAGGGGAATGTTTAATGTAGGCAAGACTCTAAGAAAATGTTTTGGAAATAAAGGAGGCCTCAAACTAAAATGTAATTCGGTAAATAAAACATCAATGTCAATGAAGCTATAACAGGCCAAATTGAGTATGCTGAGTTTGCTCTAACCAGCAGAAAATGCACAGTAGTGGAGAGAGAGTGAAAAAAAGAAAATGCATACAATTTTTTGGTACAGGATTTCTGAAATTATTTGATTCAGCTGTCTGTGACAAAGCAGATAAACAGACCACTTACGGTCATCACAACGTTATGGATCTAATTTTATCTGTACTTCCAGTGTAAATGAGAAGCGATTCGCAGTAAAACAGAGGACATATATAAGATTTTTTACTAATGTTAAGCCTTGTGCTGATCTGCAACAGTAAGTAAATTTTACATTCAAAGTCTCTATTATTTCAGTTAAATAAAATAATGTCTTAGTCTTTGTTCTAAAACAGGCATGGTTTTAGCAGCTTCCAAACATAAATTCAGAAATGCAAAAATTCAAAGCTCGTTTTAAAACAAAAGCTGTCAGCTTGGGTTTAAACCTGTACCAAATTCTGAGGGGAAAAGGCACCTTTCACAGAAGACAAGATAGGTGGCTAAATTCTGTGTGGCAGAGAGAAAATAACATCTCTGGCACTCTAACCAAATAAAACATGGAAAGAGGGAAGTCTTGGACCTCTGATTCAGAAAAAGAAATGTCTATAATGTACCTAGCTGGGTGAAGCTTTAGCAAGTAAAATGTAATCCCATAACACTCAAAAATCTTTTACCTGAACATGAAGGTAAGATCCCTTCAGCTATGGGATGGAGGAATGTTCAGACCCAGGATTTCACTATATATCCCAAGTAGCTGTAGTTTAGCCCTCCAGAATCAACAACTGAGAGAAGAAGAGCAAGAGATGAAGATTGATAGAAGATAAAAATGTGAGCAGAGGACTACTAAAATAAACAAAAATCCAAACAGGAATAATGAGATGAAATTAAACAGGGAAAAGTGAGTGTGAAGAAGAATTCTAACAGTGAAAAATAATAGAACAGAGATTTGCTAGCAAGAAAGTTGATGGTGTTCTCTTTGACTGCTTCATTTACAGCTGGACAAAGCACTATGCAAGGTCCTAGAAGGAACAGGTAGGAGGATATTTTCTGCCATTACAGAGCTTCAGAATATCTGTCTGAATTCAGGTGAATCACACAATGGAAAGGGATGTCCAGTCTTTCAGTCAGCTATTACATTGATCCTCTTTTCAGAGGAGTATAGTGCTCTGCAGATAATTTTCTAGATACTGAATATTATTTAAAAATGTTATTTGGATGGATTTTTTCCCCAAAAAGGCCTAAGAAAAAAAATAGGACACAAAAATCAAAAAGTAACTTTAAAGTTAAAAATTTACTCTCATTCTTTGGAATGAGAGGCAAAGCAATCACTGCAAGGCAATAATTTCTAGTCAAACCTCTGGCTGAAGAAAAACCTTCCTCTGCAACTTCTCTAAGTCAGGTGTGCAGGTTTTGAAAATGAAACAACGGTTGCATTGGTTAATTATAACCATTTTTCTTAAAGTACTGCAAACAACATTACCAACACAAACATCTAAACCACAGGAGGTTAATAGCAATTACCAGCACAATAGATAACTCTGAATACCCTAAGTACTTCAGGTAGCTGAGCTTGTAGTTATAGCATTTGTGATTTATCAGACCTTCATCATAGCAGGCTCCCTTCAGCGTGCAAATCATTGCAGTGAGAGGTCACCCTTCCATCCCCCAGCTCCAACTCTTTCTCCCTACTCTGTCAGGATCTATTGTTCTACAGGGAGTGAAGCAGCTCCCCACTTCACAGCTCCATGCCTGCAGTTCCATCACATGAGTGTGGCCTGGTTTGGCCAGTGCTACTCAGCAGCCATAACACCCCCTTCCAGACAATACACCTACCCCCTCATTTACCCTGGTGCAAACATGTGGAGAATCACATAATCTTTTCCCTCTCTGCTGAAATGGTGACGGCAAGAATTCAGCAGACTGTGTGGAGCTCTTCTATACTTTCCAAGCTCTGTACTCCCCGTGTTAACCAGACAAGTAAGATGGAAAATCACCCATGAAAGAAATATGAGATGAAGTAGGAGGAACGTTAATCTTGAACTGTGCTGGAGGCATCCTTTTCAATTACTCTCCTTTCTCAACTCCTTTCTTGTTATCTACAGCTTCTTTGGTAATATCATCTCTTACAATTGGAAATCCTTCTCTAGTTCCAACATCTCCTTATGAAAAAAGATAGAGAGGTGCTGCTGTAAGTGATTTGTACAGTACAATTTAGGACTTCTTTCCTCTTTTTAACTAATCATACAAGGGACACAGCAAATACCTGGGCAAATATTGCTATGGTCAATAAAGAAGAAAAGAACTCAACCGTTTTCCTGATGGATGTTTCCTCCAGAAGACACCAGTTTGCACTTCTAAGAGTTTGAAACATAGCTGACTGCACTTGGCTCTTTTTCTTTTATTGTTGGTAGTGCTTTGACAAGCCTGAATTTCGCTTTAAAGCTGGTTATTTTGGACTTGTTTCTCTGCATGTCACTTGGGAACTGTTGGTATTTCACTTTTTGAATCAGTTGTTTCTTGGTGGTCCATGATATTATCAACAGGCTCTTTTTCTTGACTTTATACTTGACATTATACTTTATCAGCATCTTTGTCTTTACCTGTTCGTCCCAGTAGACCTCCTGTCTCTTTCTGCCAGAGCCTAAGATTCTTTCTTCCATGCTTCCCCAGAGTAAACAATAAGAGATTCCTTTCCCTCCCCTCTCATTTCTTTTCCATCCCACTGCCCTCAGGGGCCCTCCTGTTAAGTTAGCAGGCCTCCTGGACAAGGAGAAAACCTTGGAGATCTCCTCTCTGTTACCTATTGACAGAAATGCTGAGTCACTGATGTGCCTTTGAGTCAAAGAAAACGTCCACACTCACCCCTAAGGACAAACCCAGCTTTTCTCATAGCAACAGGAGATTAACAGTGAAGCAATTTAGACATTACTTTCTACCTTGCTGTACATGGAATTAATAGAGGCGATGCAGCTGGCCAATATTTTACTTGCTGGATGCATTATCCTCCCTTACATTTTTCTTTATGGAACCTTTAAGTTAACAGGATTAAAAACTGTCCTGTCTGAAATTTAGAGCTTAAATAGACAAGATATTCTGAAAGAGACCTATATGGGATTGCCTGACATTCTACAGCTGCTACTGAATGGGACATACTCTGCTGTGAAAAATAATGGTGCAAACAACTCCATGTGCAAAAGCAGACCAAATTTTTCTGGCATTTCCCGTGTGTTACAGTTGTTCAGAGGCTTCAGTACTTGGGATAAATGGGCAGCAAAGAGGTGGGCACATAAACAGCTAACTTTCTGAAAAGTCATCAATTTAAATGCACCTATCTTAGCAACTAATTCTGTGCCCACAGCACAGTTTACGTAAGGAAAGCAAATTGTTCTGTTCACTCATGGAAATTAAGGAGAATTGCTTGAAGACTGCACTAACTTCCTTCACATTTAAGAAGAGAGAACCACCAAGAAGGGTATGCCCAAACTTTTGGAGCAACCACAACCCTGCCTGAATGTAAGGAACTCTGAAAAGTCAAAGAAATAGTTTTAGTGAAAAATCTTATTTCTTGCCTTTTCTACAATGACAAAATTTCTATTTTTCTCAGCCAAAATAATTTCATCATAGATTATTTAATCCAACTCATAGATGAGTAAACTGATCAGTACCAAGCAGGTAACTGCCTTCGTAAGGTCAGACAGGAGTTAGCATAGCTGAAAATATATCACCTCTCACTCCAACCACTAGACCAGTGTTCTCTCATCATTTACCCTCTCTATGTTCTCTTTCTTACACCTCCATATTCCAAATGAAGACTGGAAAGGGAGATGAAAGACATAGGACTCCAAAGAAAAGTGATTTATTTTACAAAATAAATCCTGAAAAGGCTGGCCAAATGTCCTCATGCTTTAATTAGATACTAGAATATGTTGTATCAATTCCTAATGTCACAAATGTAGAAAAAGCAAAAAATAGTAATTGAGAAAGTAAAAAATAAGGGGGTGGCAACAAAACCACTGAACCCACAGCCTTACTAGTCATATTAATCAAGCTTTATTGTGGCAACAGAGTAGAGCTCTGCATTTTGACTCATGTCACAAACTGCACTCTGACAGTTCCATTAAGAGTTCCTTTTACCACTGACAAGCTCTTGTTTTCACAACTGGAAGAGAGGGGTAACTAGAAATCCAAGATTCAAATCCAGGTTCCTCTACCCTTGATGTCTCCCTGCTTCAACTTGCCCACCATGTGCTCCCAGACCTGTACTTTCATCTGTTACACCCTATAGCCTTGAATTTAGGTGTAAGGCACATGCAGATAAATATATTAAGACATTGCAAAGAAAGGGGGGAAAAAAAAATCCTCCCAAGCTTCCATGACCATACCTGACTCAGTGGTCCATGTGCATTTGGTTGATTGATGTGTTACCAGTAGGCATAAAGACTACACATTACAATTCTTACATTTCCTTATCTGCTCCCATTTAGCAAAACATTGAGAATTGCAGAGGGAAGAATGGCAGTTTCAACTAAGTAATCTTGTTCATACATCATATTCTTCCTACCCAACTCTAGGCTCTTAATTTAGTCATGACAGGTGATGCAAAGCACTTCCAGTTGTCCCTCTCTCAGTTCCCTGTAGAGACATTCTACAGTGACTACACTGAGAACAGAAAAGCAACATTAACATAGGAAAAATCTGGACTTAACTCCTCCATCAAGTTCTAAATCCATTTTAAATTAAGAGACAGGCGCCTAAAGACTTAGTTGGACTACAAAACATTTACTCTACTACACCAATCACCCCAAATAACTGTAGTTTAAATGACCACTGTTTCAGCACTGGAAAACAAAAAATTCACTACTGTTTGTGTATTGGTAGCTAATACATTGTTTGCCTGTACACAAAGGATGTATTATAGAAAAAAACATAGAAAGACACAAGTAAAGAGTAGTATGGTAGCTAAATTAGTTTTCTTTTTCTTCCTCCCTGTTCTTGGAATGGGAAATTGAGACACCACTACCGTTAGTAAACATCCCAATTTTAGTGATACCCAGCAGAAAAAAAGTTATAAATGCACAGTATTATTGCAAAAAAAAAAAAAAAAAAAAAAAAAAAGAGAGAGAGAGAACTGCTTTTATTCTTCCCACATCCTGTGCACATGGACCTACAGACTCTCTGTATGAACGAGCTTCTTCCTGTACAGTGGGCCCATTCCCAAGAAGGAAATATTACTGATAGGCTGCACACATTAAACAAGGCAACATGTACTTTGCAGGTTGTACAATACCTATAATTTTTTTGCCTTTACATATATATATAATGTATTCTATGTAGCAGTGGTGAGCTGTGCAAAGGGATGTTCTAGGTTGTCTTAAGCTTGTGCTCTCACTTTCCACATAACATTTAAAACAAACAAACAGATACTGCTACTTGAACAAGTTCAGAGAGGTCTTCAGACAGACTATTTCCTCAGCTTGCCTGTGGCTCCAGATTGCTTTGCAAATCAGATGCTAGATATATTTTGATTAGTTTGTACTTTAATGGATCATGTACAAAGAGTCCACCCTTCACATCATAGCCATTAATTTTTTCTGGAGTCTGATGGAAAAAACAGGTAGAGGGGTTTGTGTGTGTGCATGCGCGCCAGCGTACGCATGTGTGCTGATTGAAAAGTGATGGATTATTTTCATGTGGTAAGAAACACAATGTTTTCTTTAGCACAGCAGGATATTCTGTTTGCAAGGTCTAACAGTGAAATATTATGCATATCTGCAGCTGGCCCACTGCCAAAAACCAAACATCAGAAATCAGAAGAGAATCTGAATCTTAAAAAAAAAAACAGTACAACCCTACAAAAAGCAACTAATGAGCCATCCAAAACAGAAAATCATTTGTACCACTGTATGATCACTTTAGTATGTGTCAGCATGTAAGAAAGTAGTAAATAATTATTCATTTAAATGTTACCTTGAACTTCAATTTGAAATATAAATATATTTTCAATGTCTTCTACCTATGAACTAATATGGGTTAATTTACTTTAGGTCATGATAAATAAAGTGAAATATATCCCAAGATTGAAGAAGCAATCACTTAAGCAGGTACAATTAAAAAAAATAAATAGCATAACCTCAGAGCATGAGTCTACGAGAGCTGTAACACACCCACCAAGAATATAAGTATCCCAGAAAGCTGAATACCAGAATGCTTTCAAGTGTTTCATTGAGCTCTCAGGAAGCAGGACGGGGCTGTGCATCACATTCAACCAAAGGGAGCTAGGCTGGGGTCCAACCAGCCACTGCTGGAGCTAGCTGGATATTTGCCATTCATTTCACTGGTAGATGACCCAAGCATTCCCCTTTAGAGATCAGACTTTGAGGCCTTTTCTTAGTGCTAAGGTCCAATTAAATAGGATGGGAGAAATACCAGAGTAGAGTCAACATTCTGATCCTTACAAACATAACTCCTACAAAAAGGCAAGAAAAGGTTCACATGAGGACTGTGGACTGGGATCCCACAGCACACACGTCTGGCTGAGGTCCTATAGCTTGTATTGTAAACTTGCAAAAATCCATTTAATGCCAAGAGACTTTCTTTGAGCATGGGATGTTGTAAAGCCCAACAGTCTCAGTGTATTCTCTAAGACAGTCTCGCTCAGTAGTAAGACAGGAGTATTACCAGATACTTCCCTTAAATTTGTCACAGGGTGCCCGTGTCATTATAATAATTTTGTTGGCCAATATAAGGAAAAACAACACATCTCTTGGTAAGCCTTCTTATATTTGTGCACACTCCTTCCCTGGGTAATTTATTGCACTTGTCTTATTAGATACTAGAATTATTAGATAGCACCAGATTTTTTTGTAAATGAACATATATGTCTGCGTTTGAAAGTGAACATGCAATTGTGTTATTTACCTATTAGCATGCCCTTCTGGCAAATCTCACTCAAGCTGCAAGCTTGCATGGAGCATCTTTATTTCCACTGCATTGGTTTTATCACAAAATCTTCACACTGGGCTTCAGAGAATGCTTACAGTACTAGACAGTTTATTAAAAACAGGCTAGAGGATTTATCAACATAGTTAATATCCTAAGAGCAAAAGATTTAGTGTCAGGACACAATCAGTGTTTGGAGTATTAATAAAGAGACTGGGACATTTCAAAAAAGGAAAACCTGGGAACTCAGAACAAGTGTTTAACAAACTTTAAAGTAAATCATGTCTATTTTTATCATTTCACTGTTTAAAAGCAAGTACTAGAAATTTGGAAACCATACTGGTAAGACACTGGTATTTTTAATAAAGAGCTTATCACTTGCCCCGTTGCATTTCTTTTGACATGTTACCTCAGGACCCTTATTTAGAATACAGTTTGAAGTAACAACCATTCCTGACCAAAATAAAGGTTCCACCAAACAATGAGTTGCCATTTTCCTCCAACAGGATGCATTTACTATTAAGAATTTTCTGGCTAAGTTTCCACTAAGGATTTTCATTGTCATATTTTGATACACTGAAGCTGACTGGCACATCTTTTCAAAACCTTTCTCGTATTTTCCAAACATAACTAGCATATAAAAAGATCCATAATATGTATTATGGGAAAGCAGCACAGCGATATAAAAGACTTCCATACTAAGAGCAGACGGAAAATGGTAGTTATTATTAATTTAGAAAAACAAAAGAGCTACCCAGCATTTCAGTAATGTGGCAAGTTGTGTGCTATTGAGGGAAAGAGGATTTTATAATTGGATTTTAGAGTAATTTAGGAGACGAGATAAGCTGTAATGGTTGCATATTAGAGGTTAAAACTACAACAGAAACTCATAACGTAAGGGTTCATTGCACTGAGGAAAACAGAACAAAGGAAAGCAATGCAGGAGCAGCCTGGGGTAGGCGGCAACAAGGTGAGGATGGGCTATGGGAAACTGAGGAGCTTTTAGATCAGCATTAAGAAGGCACCAAGCAGCATTCCTTCCCTTCAAGAGAGGCTTCTTAAAAGAAAATTAATTATGTAGGACATATATACATTTTCTATTACATATATGCACATCTATATAATGAGTAGAGACACTACTTTCTAAGATGTGCAGCCAGGAGTGTCTTGGATTTAAGATAGGTACAACAGTAAACATTTTCACCTTCCTCAATAATAATGAGAAAAAAAGAAGAAAAAAAAATCATGCCACCAAGCATGGACTTAGCACAAAACTTCTGCACAAGGAGTCAATGAAATTTCAGGAGACAGTATTTTCAGAGAGTGGGGGTGCCTTCCCCTACTAATTCTCCCTCAAGCACGTGGAGACTCAGCAGGAGACAGAATCCTCTCCCTGGGGTCCTCAAGCTCCCAGCAGACCCTGAAGCTCCCGCCAGCTCTGCTGCTGCTTCCTTCACCTTCTCCTTCCTCTGCTGCTGCTCTCCCCCCACCCCCTCCAGCTGTCAAGTCAAAACTTGAACCCACCCAATCTCCAGAGCCTCTGTAGCTCTGGCCGTGCCTGGAGCACCCGGTAACGCAGGCAGTGCTTTGCCAGCAGCAAGGAGGGAGACGAGGAGCAGAGTCCAGCAACAAAGGCTGTGCCATCAAAGTCATGCAGAGCAGGGGCTGAGACAAGCATCAGGGCTCTGTGGCACAGCCACAGTGTCTAATAATTCATTATCAGGTGCATTCTGTGGCACTGCTGCAATGCCAGTGTGAGGAGAGGACCACCAATTGTGGCATCCAGACAGATCAGAAACTGGTGTTTTTCCAGACCCCTTTAGGAACATTAGGAAGCTGGTTCAAGCTCTCTGAACCTTGGAAAAAAAAAACAAAACAAAACAAAAAAAAACAAAAAACACCTAAAAAATTTCACACTAATAATCCTTTCTGGGACCACTGTGTGCTTCTGTGCCATCTATGAGAAGAAAGCCTGGTTGATACAGTGCCTAGCAGACTCTTGATCTAAGCAGGCACATGCCCAGGTGCACTGCAAGTGAAGGGCAGCCACTTTTTAAAATATGAGTGGCTACATCCCTGAAATCTGCAGTATATCAGCTCAGCAGCCAAGTCCCATTATGTTGTTGGGGAGGAGGGAGAAATATTCTTCAGCATTTTTCCAGGCAAGGAAAGGCAGCAGAATACACATTTTCAGTCTCTGTCTCCAGCCAGACTCAACTGGAGCACCAGAGCAGTGTGACCAGGTTCTCAGCAGTGGAAAGTGAGCTTAAGTGAGCTTAAGTTCAAGATTAGTTGCTCTATATGCTTTATATTAAACCAAGGCCAGGCCTTTCAAAAGCAGGTTTCTAAATTTATTTTTTTTTAATTTGGTGGGTTAGGTTTTTTTGTTTTGTTTTGGGAGTTTTTTTGGTTGTTTGTTTGCTTTTTTTTTTTTTTTTTTTTGGAGGTGGGGGGACTTTGCCACCATTGAGATATTTTATGTTTGCCAGCTGCCAGTCTCTGGAAAGCACAGCTTCCTCACTTCACGATGCAACTCCATAGGCATAGCAAATTATGTACACGCTTGGCAAGCAGCACAAGTTTTTTGGAAAGAAAAAAAAAACCAAAACAAAAAACAACAAAACCCCCCACAAACGTACTCTGTGCCAAGAAACGTAAATGCCTCAAAAAATAAAGTAGCTTATCAGAAGACAACAATTTCCCCTCCTGTTTGCCTTCCAAGGATTTAGCTGGAGAACGTTCACCTGAGCAATCTAAAATCTCAACCTACAGCCAAAGAGAAAAAAAAAACAAAACCAAAAAAAAAAGTGCATTATTCCGCACAGTGAATTCCCGTGCCGTGGCTTCTCCTAGCAAACAGAACACCGTCTCTCTCCAAGAGGGTAAATAACCCAAGCCTTCAGGAAGCAAAATCTGTTTAGGGAGTGCGTGCTCTCTATCGCTGCCCTTATAATGAAGGATATTTCAAAGTTGGGGCCTTCTTAGTTACCAGTGCTCGGCTACCCCCTGCTGGGCTGCGCTGCCTCGGACCGCTCAGCACCATCAGGCAGCAAGAGCGACGTGCCCTAAACACTGCAAATGAATCTCTGGGATAAGTTTCCTCAATTAAACGAGGCTCCGAGTCTTTACTCCTGGCTTGGTATTAAAAAATGACAGTCTGGCCAGCTGAGATTAAAGGGATGGCAAATTATGGCACTACAGGGCTATTTTTTAATATGCATTTTGTGTGGATTTCTCACAGGTTTTCCCTGAATTCTAAATCAGCACAGTTTGAAAAAACAGTGATACACTGAGATGCCAATAGCTACACTCAAGAAGCAAACAAGCCCCCACACATGAAGATCCAGAAAACCAAATATTTTCCTAGTAAGTATAAAACCCTGAGGCAGAAAATTTAGTTGCTAATTCTACATAGATTGGGTGAGCACTTCTTAAACACTTTGCTCAGAGTTTTCTTTAAAAAGCATTCTTCAAATACAAATTCCTGGTATGAAATCCTTATTTATGGATTCTGTGGATAATTAAATGTGCTGCAAGATGTGTTCAAACAATAAATAGATCCTGTAAACTAAATATATATTAAAAAAAAACCCAAAAAGTAAGTGAAAAGATTAGTTGTTTTAAGCTATAATACAGCTGTATGCAACAAAAGCCAGAAACATGTAAAATTAAATTGGATTTTGGGGCAGGAGGAAAATGTGGGATGGGGTTAAGCTTACTAGTAACTTAGATCCTTTTTTCCAAGTTGCAAAACATTGTTACTGACACATTTTTTTCTTCATTCTGTTTATTTTTGCAGACAAAGCAGAAAAGAAATTGACATTTGAACTACATAAACAGAGGCTGCATATTCTGGCTTAGGGCTATTGCCTAGCCTAGAGCTCTTGCTTGGCCAGTGACTGCTCCTACATAGCACAAGGGTAAAAAAAATGTCAAATATCCCTTCAAACATTTACTAGTGTCACATAAATAGTAAAATTCTGTTTACAAACAGATAAATAAAAGGTTGAATTAGTCTCTAACCTCTTTGATTTTTAAATGCTGCTAAGACACAGTCACCCCTTGTTCTTTTATCTAAATACAGCATGTGTAACAAACAAACATTTCCCTTGTGTTAGAGCAGGAAAAGGGAAGAAGTTTTCATTAAATAGAGTTGTAAAGGGATCATATTACTGAACTGGAGTCACATCTCCTTTCTCAACTTTTGTCCTTTATGCTGGCTGTCCTCTGCAAGAGGAGAAGTGGCAGCAGCAGACTTTGGAGAGGGAGGGGGAAGACAGGATACTGCTCCTGTCTGTTAGTCAGCAGGGGCCGTCAGCTATAGGAGACAGGTTATAATCTGTAGTTCTCAAAATTTTTTTTTTTTTTTTTTTTTTTTTTTTTTCCCCCTCCTATATTTAGATTCTGGTTTGCTCCCAGGATGCATAACCTTTTCAAAGTTTCAATCCTGAAAAGACTGAATTGAAAGTGCAAAAAACAGCATTTCAAAGCTACAGGCCAACAAGGAATAGAGGGATCCAATCCTTCAGCTGCCACTACTGACAGAAAGCCCTTGCTTCACTCAAAATGGCTTTGCCTCTGCTGTGGTCCCACTCACAATTTATTTGATAGCAGGAGACACTTTTTAAAAAAAACGGGTCCAGAACCTATCACTAATCTGACAAGATTTCCACAGAGCTCCTGCCCAAGCTTTGTCTCTGTTGTTTAGCACTGGCCATACAATGCCAGTAAAATGAACACGGCCTGAGAATCATTCAGCAAGTAAACACCACCAGTGTCGAGTATGAAGAGTATGTCTGCTCCCCCCAGGCTGGGGACCAGGTAAGGAAGGGATGTACATGCCTACTCCCATCCTGTCCTACAGTCCTGGCTCCCAAGTGGGCAGAGGTGGAGGAAATACCCTGTGTATTCAGGGATGCCACCACACTTCATCACTGGTTTTTTCGTGAGGGTTCCTGGATCTGATCCTGGCATAAAGCCAGGACTAGACTGGGATGAACATCCAAAGCACAAAGCTAAGAAACACTCACAGGCCTCACAGTTTATCTTATAGTCCTTAGAACTGCATCCAGCCCTGGGTTTAACTGTATGCCCTGGTCTTCTTCAAGACAGCTTCCCCTGGGTGCTCCTCTTCCTCCCAAAGCCAACTTTCCCACTCCAGTTTTCTCCCCCATCTTTCTTCCCTGATGTTTTTTCATGGCTTTCTGCCATGACTTTTAATGGCCCAGTTCTGGGTTTCCAGGGCTCCACATGTAGATAACTATCATTTTCCTACAGGCTCAAACTGCACAGATCTTTCTCTGAGCTATATAAACCCTAACTAACGTCATCTCTAACCTTAGTTACCCCTCTGCTAGTCTGCTAGTAGAGTTTCTCCTCAGCTTCTGTCCCAGCTTGCTTGCAGACATCTTTTTCTGGAAGGTGCTAAAATCTTCTCTGATCTGTCAGGCTACCCCACTGACATGCACAGCTACCTAGATTCTCCAAGGAAATCTCATCACTGCTTTGTAGGGTTTGCCTGTGTAAAACCCTGCAAGATGCATTTTCTCACTTCCCTCCCTGTGATAAGTGGGGAATGCAACAACTAAGTAACCTGGGGAACAGGAGAATTCCCAGTATTGGGAATTATTACTCCTGCACATGGGAGTGATTTTCAGCTACGAACAGTATACACTGGATATAAGGAAAGTGAAAGCAAGAGGAGTTATCAGAAAAAAAGGAACTTTGGATAAGGAAGTAGTCTCCAGCATTCTTTATGCAGAAGATTTCAGTTCAAACACTGTGAATGACTCAAGCTGGAGTATCAGTAAATAAGCAGCAATAGCAGAACAGATCTCTAAACAAATAATATGTTCCAAGGGAAGCCACCACTATTCCTCTGCTCTGCCTAATGTGTCTCAGTGTGAATCATGATAGGTATCACTATAGTTCCCAGCAAAATCAATGACTCGTGGTGACATGATTCATTTCTGGTTCTAACATCTGGCTGGAATTTTACGCATACAAAGTCTGTCATTTGTATAAACAATTACTTTAGAGGAACAAAAATCTTTGCAATTCACCATGTCATAACCAAACCATCTGTCCAGCAAGCCACTACAGGAACATGTGGATGGAACGGAAGGCAGAAGGTCACTTATTTTATCCAGTATGTTTGGTTCAAGATTATCTTCTTTGGTCTTGTGCCATCGATATCTGGAGTCAATTCACATTACATTGTAAGTTGATTAGAAACAAAAGTTCTTCTGCTGCCAACCTATTTACGCCCATACCTTAATTGTGAGCAAACCAAAATTGTGAGCAACACAGCCTAGCCCCTGAAGCTCTGCCTACCCTTCAAAACAAAGAAAATTATGACAGCTGAATACAAGAAATGGTATTGTACGTCTAAGCTTCCATGCTGCATGCACAAGTGTTACTAATAACATACCTTCGTTTCTCAGAAAACTGGAAGTGTTGGATATGTGAAAATACTATGTTCCTTTTAGTCAAATCCCAAAGGCAAATCCCAGAATATGTATGTTCACATGAAATTCAAAAGTGTTTAGATCCTATCGCAAGTTCAGTTCCTTATACGAAGGCAAGTAACTCGGTGTATATACAGCACTCTTGCCAGAGAAAATTAATGTTGAAAGCTGAGACATGAAAGACACCTTCCTTAGCCAAGTTGTGACTACCCTTGCCTAGAGCATATAGAACGTGGCATTTAGAAGGGTCTGCCCCATGGAGTGAACTTTACCGAGGTGTGTCATATTCCTGGAAAAAACAAAAAAGATGAATGGGCAGCAACAAAAACATACCCCTTGATGAGAAGAAGGCCTTTTAGATAACATGCACTATGTCATCCTGGTGCCCCTCACTTGGCAAAACATAGGTTTAAAATACCTTCTGTTAAGATAGGAGTTTGTCCTCAGACAGTTTTAGCATAAATCAAACAAACGCAGAAAACAGGGTGACCTTAATTAAAAGGTCATTTACATTGTATCTCCTGTCCTTAAAGCAGGACCAGTTGAACTGTGATATTTCTGACGGGTATTTCTATACGCTGCTTTTCAAAATCTCAAGCGTAGATTCATCAGTTTACCCAATTTGTCACCCCACGTAGCTGTGTCTGCACTCCATAGAGCATCTTGTGTTGGCAACGATAAGATTCAAAAGGCTCAGGGGCTAGCATAACATGAAGAGCAGGAAGGGTCAAATAGTGTGTCCTAGTTGGACAAAACAGAAGAGTATTCATTATTTACTCATTATGTTATGGAAGCAAGCACAGCCCCTAGGGTTAGCTCTGGACTCCACTGTACCAAACCCTACCCAGTGATGGTATTTCACGTCCTCAGCACACCCAAGTGAGGAGACATTTATCCAAGCTGATACAAAAGCAAGGCTCTATCATCTCTCCAGACTCCTCAACACTCACAGCAATGAGTATGAACAATCTGTATAATAATAACCTATATCTGTGGTTCACTGACCAACCGGATGTGCTTCTGCAGAGAAAGCAGAGGTTGCCACACATGCAGTTGGCACCAAAGCAGAGAAGCATCCTGCACTGCCTGGGGTTTCAGCTTGGACAGCAATAAAACTCAGGGCAACTTCACAAGAGTGACAGAACTCGGTGAAAAATGGAAAGCAGAGGGATTTTAACTTCAAACAGATTTAGAAATTTAAGAGCTCTGCTAATAGGCCATGTACCTTTTCACAAAGTAACTGATTGGGAACGTGTAAGATCTCAAGAATTTTTCTTCATAGACGCTGGTCGTACAGAGCCAGAAAGAGACGCTTTATTTTCAGAGCCATTGTGACACCACACTCATCACAGGAGCAACTTCTGTCACATGTGAAAATCAAGAATTCCTCTTTTTTCCCAGTTGCCTACTAGCACACTGGCTGGCACATGAGCAAACCCGCCAAGAGCGATATGTTGTCCAATGTCATTTCCATCTTCCAAATTGACTTAGTCTGACTTTTCACGCCACTCGCAATTTATTTCACGATGTGCACAAGGGTTTACATGAGCAGCACCCCTCTCCGAGGCATTACAGCTAATCCTAAAAAAGGCTCCAACTGGCCCAAGTGCAGAGGCCTGGCAGGAGAGCACATGTAACTGTATTGTGAGATGGTATTTCCAAAGGGCTGTCCTTCAGGAAGCAGAGAGATGTTGTGTTGGCAATAGCTCTAACAAGCAGAACAGGGAAGATTACTAACTGGATAGCTCTTTTTATACCCATGTGCACAGCCTGCAAAAAAATATTTTCTTTTTTCTCATTTTTTAAATTTAGACCCCTGCAACTCCTAATGAAAGCTTTCCTATTGACATAGTAACAGAAGAGTACACTTTAACATACACTTTTTCCATGGAGCAGATGTCTTTTCTTCTGAGAATTGGTGTATTTTTACCCTTAAAATGATCTCTGCTTTTATATGCCTAATTAAATTTTAGCGGTCCCTTGCTTAAATAAAGATTTATTAGCTGTTAAAATTGTAGCATAATTCTTCTGCCACCTACATGCTATCCTTTAACATATTTACAAGCAGACTGGCTTATCCACTATAAAAAAAACGTGGATGATTTAATGTTGTTATTGGTGTCAATTACTAAACTTCAGCCTCACAACAGAGCTTTCTGAAGATACTACGACTTAACTCTGGAACTGTGAAAACATGCCAAGGAAGAGAAGCTGTGAGTGTTAAAGATCAAGTACTTGAAACAGTTTGACCAACAGAGGTAATCAGTAGATTTCAGTCCCATGTTCAGACTCTTGCACAACTGTGATACGATCTAACATGTCATTAAATAGAGAACAAATGCAGGGAATTATTTAAAAAAGCTGAAATTTGCATCATGAGAAGCACCTACCTATACACTGCTTTCTGATTTCCCTTTGTGTATGAGAAATACAAAGTATGTATGTAATATCTTTGCACACATAAATTTTTATATACTGACAGACAACAGTAACACAGTCTAGTACTATGTTTACCAAATCTTTGGAAATAACTTCTTCATCATTCCAGGGTTTGGGTTTCTTTTTAAAAGCTCAGCTGTTTATTTACCAGACTTAGAAGATCAGCATTTTGATCATCTTTCATTAGTCTTACTTTAGTGAAGTCCTGCTTTCTAACATATTTACATCACAGGGAATATCCTTTTCACTCAGCTGTAAGACCTCACCCTTCTACCCTGTACACTGACATCTTTGCACCTTGTAAACACCACTGCTACAAGCAATTGTGCTCCATGTGTTTGTCAGATTGCATCAGAAGCACTGAATTTCATCTTCCTGCTATAGTTTCAATACTGTTCAGATAAACTAAAGCTTCGGTAATTTCAAATATACTTTAGGTACACAAGATGACTCACTTATTTTATTTCAACCTTCTGGGTCAGGATCTCTTTAAAAACTCACAAAAAACAGGCCACTCAAAAAAAATTTGCAATATATTAGTGTCATATAGTTGGTCTCACAGATAAATCAGCATACAAAATCCCTTCTTTCTGAAATTTGTCACAGTAAACATCAGAAGCTGTAAAGTGAAACTAATAGGAAACTGTCTTTTTGTTTAGTTTGCACACACACCCTCTCCAGCTTTGTGCTTTTCCATACATGTGCTACACATGGAGAAAACAAATTGGTATGGCCAAGATGCCACTAAAGATAATGAGAAATCTTAACAGAAATGAATGAAAAAGCCTAGAAAATTTCAGTTTTATATAAACATTTTTTCAATATCAATATATATTGTTCCTTTGCCTTGAACTTCTAACTATAGCCACTGACTAGTGCTACTCCCACTGTTTTTCATGCATCTACTTCAAAGTCTATCTAAAATATTAAATGCATACATAGGATACCACATACACATATATGAAACACACATCAGAAATACTCTGCAATCGACAGTGACACTGGAAGGGCCACCAGAGGGGTAGTTGCAATCACAGCTGGGTCTATGTGACATGTACCCCCTTCATCCAGTGCTGCCCTGCAGGCAGCCCACAGACAAAGGACAGACCCCTCCTGCACGCTCGGATGCAGAAAGCACTGCCCAATTTAGAGGGCAGCCCATGCCTACACTTGAGATTTACTTTTGGGAGCCAAGCTGTCCCCATCCACTGGGATCTGAGTACACGTGACACCTTTTCTGGACTCTCTCTGGAACTAACTCGAAGAGGAAGATTCCAGGGCCAGGGAGATCTAGTCAACACCATTAGTGACAATCCTAAAGAAGTTGCCGTTTGGCGAGTTCAGGGAATGCAAAGCTCATAATTGAGGAAGCGTGGTAGAGATCTGAAAATATTTAGGCATTTAAAGCACTAGCCTTACTCAGAAAACATTGGAGTCAAGTAAGAAGGACTAACCCAGAGTCTCCAACTCTGCTTTCGTATCCTGTCTCTCTTTTTGAGATACAGGTAACAGTATTTAGTCAAGATGCATACAAACGTAGCATGCAGGAAGTCACCTTCTTATAGTCTCATTTACAAAACCACAGTGGCACTTTAATCCAGAATAGTCCTCTGTAATGACTGTTTCTGTAAAGAATTACCTCTTGCAGACAATCCTTTCCTGGACAACAGTGTTTTGAGGTCCAGTAGGTGTTCTTGCCAAGGTGCAAGCACAGCACTCTGAAAGTTGCCCTTAGAATCAGTCAGTCTGTCTCGGTGCTAACACTCCAGAGTCGACTATCCTCTTCCTCAGGCTGGTCAGGAGTGACCCCTGCTCTTCTCAAGGCCCACCTGTTATTGGTCCCCCAGTTCTGCTCATGTGCAGTTGGGCCCAGCCCTAATTGGGCACAGGTGGGCTTAACAGGAGCTCACGCCTTTCTCCTCCTAACTGGCAACACCTGATTGCCTCTACAACTACCCTTCTGTACAATCATGGCAGAAAAATATTCACATATTTCCAAGCATGGAAAAAATCACAATGGTATCTCCCTACCACAGTTTCACCTTTTGATGTTACTGCATAAATTTCATCACTTAGGAGCTGATGCTTCAAATGCCAAGAGCACAGGAACAGCAGAAGTAGCAATGTAAACCAGTAAATATTTATATATAATTTGTGCCTGAAAAACATCACTCTAATGGAATACCTCTGCTGTAAACTGACCAGTTTAGAATTTTCAAACAAGTTGTCCTGTTTCTAAGACATACCATAGTAATTATCACAAAAGTCCTTTTCATTGTTGTTGAAAGTTCCAAGCAGCTTCTTCAGTAATGGGAATAGTCATGATTTCTAATGGCAGCTAGTTCCCAGATTTTCATTACGTTCATGCCCTTAGCATCATAATACATAATACACCTGTATCAACACACAGCACTCCTGACTTCAATGCAGGTTATCATGTGTACACGCCAGCTGTAGGCATCATCTCAGACTGCACATAATCCTCTTCAACTTGCTAGAAATGTTTCTGCTGCCTGCAATGCTCATAAAATCTATACAGCATCACAGGCTAGAGAATGAAGAGGGCTGTCCTTGGGGAAAAAGAAACCAACAAAATGAAGTACCCAAAGCACACTGCCATCACCCACCCAACACACTCCATAGTCTCCCATCAAAAAGCCCAAACCCAGAAACTTTCAACCTTGGAAATGTGAACCAAGCATACACCAAAGAAGCCTTATTTTCCCACATCTGCAGCTGTCCTTCCTGGGTGTCTCTGAGAAGTCCTCGTTCCAGTAATCTCAGACCATAGTAACCCTCAAGTGGAACAGGGTCACACCATGATGACATTAAACAGATCACTTTAGCAGATAGGAAGAGGACAGGTTGTTCACCAAACTCACATGGGACTGGGGGAATGTCAGGGGGAAGGACTGCCAGAAGCAATGGCATATGTCTACAGGAGGAGAAGAAGAGAGACCAGAGAACACAAACCACAGCAGTCCTTAACCCTACACTCAAAATTCCTGTTTCACATTTATGGAACTACAGTACTAAACACAAAAGCGAAACAGAGAAAGATATGGGTACATACACAGTCCACATTTCACCTCAATGGGAAAAGCAAAATTTTACTCCAGACCTAATTACAACACTCATGCTAGGGAATGTGAGAACAGCTTTGCCAACCAACCATAATTAAAACTGGACCTTCATATTCACAGATTCCATCCAGAGCAGTGAAATCCCCAACCTTAAACACCACTCTACCTGAAACACTCCCTTATTTGCAGTGCAGAGTTTTGTGTGAAGCACTCAATGAGTCTAAAACCAACCCTACAAATATAGTAAAAGTCTCATGCAGCACCCAGGGGACCCTCCCACTAGCTTATCAAATGACATTGAATGACTTTTTGAAGAAGTGAAGAAGAAGAAGGAGCTGCTGCTGGGACATTTAGTCTATCAAAACAAAAATAATTAATGGTTGAAAATACTTTTTGTTTAATAATTGCTGTTCTTCATTAGTGTGAACCAAGGGCACAGACTATCTGAGACAATAACATCTGCACCCCATATTTCATTATCACCAAACTTCACATTTCACACAAAAGCATAGCTAGCAAAGCCTTACAGCTTTAATTAGTTTCTGCCATAGCTGTGAAGGTCAGCCAATTATTGTGTGTGAAATTTCAATATGAAGCGGCTGAATTGAAGACAGCATTGCAACATTGTGAAACTGCATTGCTGTAAATCTAGCATGATAGAACCTTCTTTTTTAAAAAAATACAAAGCATAAATTAACCATCAGGTATGCACAGCTTCAAGGCTTATTGGCTAATTTAACATGTGTTTGCAGGGGGGGAGGAGGAGGGGAAGGAGGTAATTTCTGATAGCGTCTTATGCTTTGGGGGATTTTTTTCTTATCAGTGTCACCAACCATGACAAAATACGTAGCTGGGTCCTCATTTCTACAAGAAAAACACATTTTCAGAGTTTTTCTGTCAAAAGAAAACATTAGGATTGAGGAGATGAACTTCAACCATCTAGAAGAAGGCGCATGGGTTGTACAGCAAGTCCTGAGAAATCAGATCTCTTAAAAGATGCTTCAAGTTAGGCTTCAGACTCGAGGCTCAAGATTTTAAAAACCCAATCAAATGTGTTACATGTATGTGGGTGAAAACATATATATAAGAACTTGGATTCAAATGATACGCAAATAAATAGATACCCCAGCTGGCAATGAAGAAGCTACAAAGGATGCAAAATGGTACAGTGACCTCCCATCCAAGACATAGCCTCTCTGCACAGAGAAATAATTTATTTTGTGCTGTGCATTGGGATTACAGATATACAGAAGGCTTAACCTGAACCTTGAATGCACTCAAGACGAGCGTTACTCTCAAGTTTGGCCAGCAGTTGTTCGTTAAACAGATATATGTTCTGCCTTTTACTGCTTTTTAAAATAGGTTAAAACTCTGAGTAGATTTTATCATTTTAAGCAGGAAGCAGCAAGGCCGTCAAAGACTTTTTACCCTTTTATTAGGATACCACAAGATACACATGTCAAATAATAATGATGTAACAGTTCTATACCTCTAGCTCCGGTGAGCTAACAAGGCCTACTCTTCATTATAAATTTACAGGTGAGATTCACTGGGTTTCGGTGGGAGAAACAAGGAAGGGAGTCAAGCTTTGGGAATGGGTTTATTTTTTGTATTGTTCCTATGTTCAAGCACTATTTTTCCAAATGAAATGATCCTGACAGAAAATACATACAAGTTCATTTTTAATCAAGCCTGGGACAGAGCACATGTAGCCCTAGTAAGCACCAAGCCATCATTTATGTGGAAATACCTGCATGTTCATATGTATATAAAGTATATAACAACCAATTCCCCCTTTCTGTTCCCCACTTTTTCCTGCCATTGGGAGGACCAGATAAGTTGTTAAGCAGAGCCTGTACAGACAGCACAGAACCAGTGAAGCTATTGCACCACTCAAATTTTCTCCTGGTTTCCTTTTTGGCTGGCACAAAGTACATTCACAGCAATAACATGACTCATGGCAGCCATCGTCAAAGCTTTTGGGTTTTTAAATAATAATTTAAAAAAGCAACATAGTTAACGTTAGATGCTCAAGAATGTTTGCAGGCTCCTACACATCAATGGCTGTATTTTTGGAGTTACCAAAATTCCCAATCTCTGGTTACTTCAGCCAGAGCACAGTCTTCCTCCAAATCAGCAAGCTCCAACACGTGGTTATAGAGAAGCTGAAGTAAATATCCATATGCATCATAGATTATTTAGAATCAAACTCATCACAATGATGTAATTTTTCCTGCCTCTAGAATAATCCCTTTAAATAAACCCAACTGAAAGAGAGATTGTGAAATAGTTGGCCATTTGTTTTCTGCTGCACCTTTTTTCAACACCTCCAAATATATCCATGTGTGAAGGAAACACAAAAATAAGATTTCTGGTTTAGTTTGCATTGACAGATGAGACTGATGCCTTTTAACCAACAAAGGCTCAGCTGGCTAGAACAGATATTGGGAATGAATTAAAAATGAAATTACATGTCACAGGGACTCAGGTCAACCCCATAGAAAAAAAAAAAAAAAGAAGTTAGCACAGCCTTACATTTAAAAGCCAGATCCTTAATGCAGTTACTTAAAATACCCAGTTCCAATCCTAGAATCTCAGCAGTGCTTTAAAAAGGTGACTGAGAGGCTGAATTCCACTTCTGACACTGCCTAGAGCTCTCTGCCACAAGGCTCAGCATCTTACTTAAGCTGATGCACACTGCAGGGCTGTACACAGGTACAGCAAGTCTCTCAGCGTCTATATTAAATCTACTAAACAAATGCTTAAAATTAGCTGTGACATGTTCCTTGGTGTCTCTTTCTATCTAGTTAGGAATACATTAATTTCTTTCTGTGCAGTTACCTTGTAAGATATACCAGGAAGGTATTTTCTTTTATTACTCCTAGATATAATGGCTAGCTCAATGCAATCCAAGACACTGGATTAACTTCCAGACACTGCTTTTGTACCTACAAAACACAAAAGAAGTTCATTGTTCTAGAAGTTAAATAATTTGTAAGTCCCAGATGTGTGCTGCCCACAATAATACAAAACACTCACTGCAAGCTAAAATGTCAAGAAAAAGGAGAGGGGAGGTGAGATAATTAACAATGGCAACAAGAGTGTTAAAGAATATGTATATTAGCTAACATCATATTGTGCACTATAGATGCATCCTCTCTCTTAGAAACAGTAGGTGACAAGAAATAATTGAAATACAATATTACTGATGAGTGGCCCAAGGCAAAATAATATGGGACCACCTGAGTAAAATCAACTCCAGATTAGAAGCGAGAAGGGAGACATTGAGCCAGACCATGCACACCAATGTGAATACAGACAGATGAAGAAGAAATTATTATTACTGAAACAGACTGAAACCTGTCTTAGGCACTCCACCCAAGGGAGCAGCAAAAGGCTGAGGGCATCTTCTACTAAAGGTCAGACAAAACTTCAGGAGAAACCTCAGGGTTGCCTTAAAGTGGTTCCCTAAGACAGGGGATGCCTAATGGAGGCGGAGAGTTGTGCAGGTTTCATTGTGGTTATTAAATACACACTGAAATATTAAACACGATAACAGCAGCTAAACTAAATCAAACACACTCTAAGTGCGATACAAATCATCCTTAGACAATGTAAACAAACACTCAACATACACAAAGCCACACAAAGCCTTTATTGCAAAGCCCAGAAACTAGATCTGTCCCCCGAGAGATGTCCCCAGTGCCAGGAGCCCCCAGCTGTGGAGCCCTCCTTGGTTAAGGACACTGGAGATGGGTGAGCTGTGCACCAGCCTGCCATGGGGGCTGACGGACGGACGCTGTTTTTGCTAAGAGTCTCCCGCGCCCGCTTGCTCTGTGCTGGCCCTGCTCCAGCAGCAGCACTTCCCTGCAACAGGGTCTCCACTCAGCCCAAACCACTGGGGACAAGATCTTTTCCAGCCAGGCTTGCCAGCGGCAGCTGCTCCCAAGCAAAAAGTCTTTCTCCAGAGAATAAAGCTTTCTCAAAGCCAGCCGTGCTGCAAGAACGGTGGCTCCAAACATAAATGGTCTCCTTTCAAGAAGAAATACAGAAGTCCTCACAGCCAGTGTCTTTCCAAAGGGAGCAGCTCGCACATTAATCCAATGAATAATTCTAGGCTGAGAGATAAAATATTTAAAGCCAAAAAAAGGGAAAAGATCTTCAGAGTTCACAGTTTTCAAGCCAGCCTTCAGAGCTCACAAGCTCTCTACCATTTGCCAAGTAGGATCAACATGAAGAGTGTGATTATAAGAAACATGAAAAATTGCACTACCAAATCAACAGGGACTTCAGAATTTAGCAAGTGTAGGAGACAGTGGAGCTGCTGAAATGCCAAGTTCAAGAATCACAAGCAGAAGTCTGCTATGGTGCCATGATCTAATGAATGATTCAATTGATAATCATTGTATCACACCAGGAAAGCATACAGAAATCATCATATTGTATCAGATTCACCCAGCAAGGGTCCTCCAACAGTAGCCAATATAAAAATCTTCAGCAGGCAAGACAAGGAAATCCTCCAGTGAGCAGCTGAGGTCTAGACACCTTCATCAGGAAGCTTCTTTCTTATCCTGTGACTCAGAACATGGTTTATGTTCCAAAGCCTGAAGGTCTGTTTGCCCTCAGGGTTGTTTTGAATACGCAAGCCTTCATTCTGCGCAGAGATGCCTAAGTATGACCTAGAAATGACGTCTGTAAGTATTCATACCACTTTTCTCCATCAAGTTACTTAGGCATTGCCTACAAAATATCTCTTTTAACCCATTTCAATCTGCTCTCCTTTTCTGAAGTATCTATTTGTTCCCATTTTGTGGAAAGGTAAACGGGAATCCTTAATTCATCTTTTCTATACTATTCTACTAAAACAAGCATAGTTGCACTATTCCTGTGAGAGAGCATACATGTAATTCCAAGGTGCTCACCATCGCTGCAGGCTAAGGTCACACACACAGGCAACTGCTGTTGCATCAGCTGATGTTCAATAACTTGTTAGCACTCACACCACTGAGCTTCTCACTTTGAGAAAAGCCCTTACAAAACTTGCAGTAAATATTCTTGCTGGTCAAAGATTTTAAAAACCCAAATAATTTGTCAAATGGATCTTTTCTAACCATATAAAATCTGTAGAAATTATGCCAACTAGAGCTAACATCATGACTATCTACATTTTAAAAAGTCATTTTAGTTCAACCCATTTCTCAGGTACCAAAACAATGCCTGCTTTCATCAAATTACCTGGATCTCTACTGAAGCCTAGTTAAATTATAGATAAACCTGTGCTACTCTTCATCTTCTGGTATAACAGATTACTTTATCAAAGACTGCACTTTTCCCCCAGTGGTTCAGCCACTCTATTTTAAGATCTTTCACAGCTCTTAGGTACATATTTTCAGATTATTTTCTACCCTTTGATTTATCAGCTGGTTGTAACACTTCTTCTATTGACTTGTCAAACCATGAATGGCTCATCTTTACTGGCTGAAAAGCAGGCATTTGCTCAAGATATTTAAAGTAAAGACAGAGGCTGCTAAATAATTCGAATTCTTTGAAATATCTTTCAGTTTATAATAGTCTGCCAGGCTTTCTCCTTCACATTTACTTTGAAACTTTGAATTTGTTGATCAGATGAGCAAAACCAGCAATTTGGCACTACTTCTTTCCTGCACTATAGTCTTGTTTCTATAAGGTCAGTTCTGTAGTTCTGTTTTCTGAAGGATGGCTGCCTGCTTCATCAAGTCACTTCTCCTGCCTTAATTTTTAAGTAGGCAGACAAGATTTCACATGGTATGCTTTGAAAGAGCAAAAGTGTGACTAAGCTTTCCAAACTGTTCTTCCCTAAGAGGTCTGATACAGCAGCTTTATCCCGTGCTTAAAGCATCATCAAGCCTTGCTGGCCTTTTCCACCCTTCACCTCCTGCTCACCCCACATAAGCCTACAGCTAGGGGCAAAGCTACCTGGCCCAGTCTGGGCAAGAAAGGCATGTGTGCATGGCTAGAGCTCCTCATGTTACATCAGTCCCACTGTGAGGGGGAAAAAAAAAAAGGAAATTCTGTTTCTGATCCTTGTGTTTTTGTGAAGATACAATCAGAAATCCGATCCAAGAGTGCTGACTGAATGCTGTCTACTCCAGCCTTGAAATGTCTGGCAGAATGAGTTGTCACATGGTTTTTTCTCATTTTTAGAGCAAGCCTCTCTCCTTTGATCTAGTAATAATAGACACTGAGATGCATCAAGTATGTTTCAAGTTCATTCCAGGCTCTTAATCATAATGCAATAAAGATTCTGATGTTTAATTCTTTTTAGAAACTTATTTCTTCTGTGTTATACTGTCAACACCCTGTCTTAGCCAATCTGGACCTTTCTGGATGTCTGTGGGATGGAAACGTGGGAAGGCATTTTTTCTACCTTGCTACCAGTCTCTAGCCATGCCACTGTATTTTATCTGGGCCATGCTCCAAAAGCTAGAATTCAGCCTAAAATCCCTGGGCAAATATGCTGCACATGCCTCAGCATTTTTGCTGAACACCCCAGCTCTGTAAAGCAGTGGACCCACAGCTCAGTGGAAGTTTTACCAAAGTCCACAAGGAAAGCTGTGGCTGGGAAGAGTATAACCCTAATGGAATGACCTTTACTGGGACTTGACACCTGCTACCTTGTAAGATTCTTACATACACACAGCTCAATCCACCTGGAGGCTTTTTTGCTAGATAGAAGGTGATAAAAAAAGCTGTTAGACTGTAAGCTCTTAGATTCAAAGCATGCAGGCTCCTTGATATTCTGAAGCTTAGGGCACACAGAAGGGAAAAATATTTCTTAGTTCAGGTACAATTCTCAAGTTGCTTATTAGAAATGAACCCTGGTCTAAGAATCACTTTATTGGTATGAAAGTGAAGAAAAGGCTTCCTGATACGAAGAATGGTCCCAGTTCCACAGTACTCACAGACAAGATAATGTAATAGTGATCATAAAGCTCTCCTCAGCAGACAAGAAGAACAAAGAATCCCAAACTCTAGAAATTTACAATCCACAGAGGATGAAGCAGATTGTATTCTAGATACCTTAAAGGTGAATTCTCTAAAACATGCATCAGTCTTTACTAATAAAAAGCCAGTCACCTCCACGTATAAATAACTTGCTCTTTCTTTGCAATAACAATCTAAATCAAAAAGTTTTACCAGTGTAATTTTTAGCACAATGGAAAGGGGGAAAAAGCAGAGTAAAAGACAGGCCCCACTGCAGCACTGCCTTGGCACACCTGTTGGAAGAATCCAGTAGATAATTATGGAAACATCTTCAGAATTAGAACAGAGGAGGAATTAGCATTATTTGGGAGTTAGCTGTATGTAGAGCTTAAAGAAAACAAAACAAAAACAGTCACCAAAAAACACCACAGAGACAAAATCAACAACAACAACAAAAAAACCCTAAAGAACCAGCACTGTAAACAGCTCATGTCCCTGAACAGAAATGACCTATACTTAACTGCTCAAACTGTAGTGGAAGCACAAGGGAGAACCAAAAATACAGCTGTGGCTGAGAGCTGAACTAATGCTCTTCAGGTCACTCCTCCTGGCCCATTTCTGTCACTGTGCCAAACACCATCTCCCTCAGGGACATGAATCCCTGGAGCTCATCCTCCCTTCTGCCTGAGCTAAGGTGCACGAAATCCAACAGCTCTGGCCTTGCAGGACCTGAAAAAGGAAATTCTGCAAACCATTTATTCCATACCATGAGAGGAAGCTCAAATGAGCTCTCTTCAACTGAAAGCTTTTCCAAGTACAAGTTCCCCTTTCATGGTCCCCTGGGTATGATTTATATGATTTTTTTTTTAGGTTGTTTTTTTTTTCTTTGAAGGCTGATGTTGACAACCCCCTTATCTTCAAACACTTTGTCCACTATGGCTGGCTCAGGTGACTGACTTACTGCTTAAATAGTTAGATATAAGAAGTTTAGAATGGAAAAAATCACACACTAATGTTTAAGAAACACTGTGAAACAGTTGGAAGCTTCTTGTTTATTTTAAAGTAGCTAATATCAGTATCGATGGCTTCAATCACTTAGATCTAAGGACACTTGCAAGCACTCATAAGATGGGAGTTTGTGTTTGAAAACCCCTCATTTCTATCATATATGCTGGGCTCTAAACATAGCAATATCTAACATTTATCTGCTGGATTTTATAATATAGGCCATTTATATGTAGTGAGTGGAACATCGATCCTCCTGTTCAAGTTTCCTGAGATTATTCTGTATTAGTATTGCTGTGATTAGTCACACCATGGCTGCTGTTCTTGTAGATTGTTTGACATAGTATATTTCCCACTATACACAAAACAGCACTGTAAGAAAACCCAATTCAATCAATTTGAGCAGCCTTTCTTGTGCTACATTGGTATATTATGTATTGGGAAGATAAAGTTGTGATCCTATCTAAAATATTCTTTGGCTGGTTTGACTGATGCACTGAATGAGTGGAGATACCTAACTCTATCCAATCCTGCTGCTGAGAGATAAAGGCATTGTTATTTGAAGACAGAGCAAAAAGGGGAGCAGTGTGAGGGGAGGGTTTAACCACTGCTTCCCACATCTGTAGTGAACATGGACACTACAGCACATAAGGGAAGAAAATCAGGCAAAGGAGACTTTTGACAGCAAGCAAAAGAAAAGGAGAAAGTGAGAACAAGGAAGAGCTCTAAATATGGGTGTGATGCCAACTATGGCAGAAATCAGGCTCTGTCAGCCTGATTTTTCAAGAGGTGCTCTGCAAACTGGAAGGCACTATTACATAAGCAAACTATCCAAGCTCCAGCTTGTTGTATAATTTTCCCCATTTTTACAGTTATTTGTTGGGGTGGCAGAAGTACCTACAGCCCTGAGAGAGGGGCCATCACACCCTTGCAGCTGTAAGCATCACCTGTCACAGGAGAGCATCTGTAGTTTCCCTTCTGGCTGCTCTCTAGTGACAGCACTACATGACTCCAGGGATCCCAGGTTTTAAAAAGAAAATGAAACATTACTTTTTTTAAAAGGTTCTGCTAATTGATCTGCTGATCTAAAGTCTTCAGCAGGTAGTTAGTGTTTGGGACTTTTGTTTGTGTGTGACTTTTTATCACCGGGGCAGCACAGAACATTTTAAAAACAAGTCATCTTTTACCTAAAACACCTTGAAGCTAGTCCAGGAAGGGAGCCAAGAAGCTGTCTCCTGTGTTACAACATAAAAAGGAAACAAAACAAGTAGCTCACAAGAACATTTATCTAAAAAATAAAAATAGGACAGACATGACACGTAATGGAAGAGCAGCACCACTAGACAACAGTTAATGTAAGGCACAACATGTATTGTCATAAATGTAAAAGTCTGAGACATGTAAGAGTGTCATAAGACAACAGAATAATGGTGTCATCAGCTGAAGTCTTTTCTCAAGTCTTGTATGTAAAGTCCCTTGATTACTTGAGTTCTCTCAGCAGCCTTGCATTTGTTGCTCCTGACAGATTAAGACAGCATTAAATTTACTGATGACATAGCTTTGTCTGGAAGCAGCATCACTTAGAGCCTGTGAACTACATGGACTGCACAGTTTTACTCAATTTATTATCATCAACATGGACAGCTTTGCTAGTAATCTGCTGTAGTCACTGAAGACTATTTATGTTTAGTTCCAGTGTTTTAAAGCACTGTTTTAAAAATCCCTAATTGTTTCATCTTCTGTACCAAAATATTTGTATTCACTTAAATTAAATGATAGTTCATCTGAGTAATGCACATGTGTGTGTGTGTGTAACAGATCACGACATTCTGGTTGGATGAATTTGCACTCATTTATATAGCAGTAAGATTCCAGATTTCACATTAGTGACATTCCACTGCAGTTGGGACTGCAGATACCCACCTTTGGTTCCTAAGTTCTTCCTTAGTTTATTTAGTTACTTTTAATGACCCTCCCCAAGGCCTTTTACAAAGATTTTTTTCTTCTTTTTAAATACAAAGTCTTTTAATTGACTTTTGGTTTTTTTTCTACAATTTAATTAGAATTATTCTTCCCTTGTGATTACATATATTTTTACACTCTGTCTCTGTGCCAATTTTGATCCCATTAATTAGTTTTCACTATGTCCCACATTGTTCACCTTCAGAAGTACGTCCATTACATAAACTCAGCTGTTTTTCTTACATAAATTATCTGAATGTAGATAAAGTAAGAAAACACACTTCTTTTTATTTCTTAATCATACCATGATGCTATTTATCAAGTTGTACCAATGACCCACCTTAGTCACAATGAAAATAATGGGATTTCAGATTCCCTTGTTGCTCCCACCACCACCATCACTTGTCCAAGGACCTAACCTTTAGTAAGATAGTAACTAAAGGTCAAATTGTGCCCTGGGAGCCATCACCAGCTGTTGCCTGTAAGGATGCATTTCAAAATTTCATCATGGATCTCTTCTCACTGAAAAATTCTCTGAACTTGCAGGCACCTCTTTGCCTCCAATAGTTTTCAAATGTTGTATCTGATCTTTTCTCTGTTAACAATTGGTTTTATTGACTTTCATGCAGACTGAGGATAAAGCAATACAGCAACCTAAGGCTAAGACACAACCACAGAGCAACACTTAGATTTATGCCACAGGGCAAAACATATCTGTTATGGAATCTCCAGTCCTGGAGATACTCAGAGCTTTGTTGTACAAAACCCAGAGCAGTCTCATCTCAGCTGCCCTTGCTTTCAGCTGAGTGGGAGCCAATCAGGTGTCCTCCAGAATCCCTTTACAACCTAAATTATTTTATGCTTCTATTAGCCTGATCAAAAAATCTCGTTCAAGTTTTTTTTGAACCAGGGCATTCTCAACCACTTCCCTTTTGCCAATGAGGACACTGAGCTGGGAAGTTTTCAGCCTGAAGATTCATCTCACTTAAATTCAGACACTTAACTGAGATACCCAAATTAAGAATCTAGTCGTTCTGCATGTCATTCACAGTTTAAAAAGACAGGATGACACCATGACTCATGTTCACCCCAAATCTAGTCAACTGGGAGAGAGGGACAGTTATTTTTTAACTCAGCAGGTGGAACTTAAAGCAGGTGGAACAGACTTAGAATCCAGTAGCTCGCCATGGTGAGTCTGTAAGGAAGAGTTAATAGTATTTTCTGCATTGCTGCCGCTACACCATACTTGTTTCTTTTGACAAACTGAAAACATGGGGTTTTTTATGTTCATCATCAACATTAATGCCTCAAGAATTAAAGTGGCAATGATATTTGAAATGGTTCACATAACAAACTGAGTTAGTACATTTCTAGATTGTTATCTGATGTACATAAACTTAGAGGAATATTTCAAGTAGCACAGTATTTTTTTTTTCTTCCTTGTGGAAACCCACAACCTACTTGACTAATACTGTACCTCTGATTCTGATTATTTCTCAGGTTTCAAACCTTTCAATAGGTGAAATTGCACTTGAAAGTTCAGGGAAGAGTAACAAAATAACCTGACACGTGCTGTTATTCACAAGAACTGGGAAGAATGGTTTTGCTACTACTTCCTTTTAAACAAATTTGCAAAATTAATTTAAAAAACTTGGCAGATCATTTTCCCTCCCTGTAATAAAAACAGATATCTGGCCTCTAACATTCGCCTTCTTTTTGGGAAATAACAGGAAGGTGTAAACTGAGCATTGTTCCCAGCCAATAGCACAGGTTATAAGGGGTTTTATCATGAGTAATACCAGGCAAATTTTTCTGAACTAATTTGTATCAAGCACTTGGGGTATAGCCATAAAACCACATCAACTGACCCTGCACCTGCCAGATACAGATTTTGCTTATCTGAAGGAGGAAGAAGAGCACATGCAAAATGACAAAAGACTGCCTTTCTCCTGGCCTGACCATGGCAGCCTTAGCAGGAGATCCCTACCCATAACAGGCATGAATTCAAAGTCAGTCCCCAGGAGGCTCTCAACAGCAAACTGGACAGTTTTAAAAAAAATCTGTGCTTGTTTAATAACAAAACCAAACTAACTTCCACCTAAGATGAATTTAATGTCCCAGAATTCCCTCTAGGCTTCATGCCTTCAATTTTAAAGACCTTCTGAAGCCCAAATCTATCCCACACCAAAACTAAATTGAAACCACTGAGTTCTGCATGTGCACAGCCACAACACACAGTGTGTACACTTTCAGCTTCTCACAGAAGTTTCAGAGATTGCCCAACTCTTGTTCTGTGAGGAACAGGTCACTGTTTACCTGTGTAATAGGAGACACCATGGGCTTTTTTCCCAGCCACCGTACAGGAGCTCTTGAGTTAAACTGCTTAAATTTTCCAAGAACAGTGGCATGCTTACTGCACATTTTCCATCCCTAGGATTTGCCACCTCCACTGTCTGAAAGCTAATGACTGGAAAATATTTTTAAAAGCGTAAATAGAATTATTCAGATAATGTTACAATGAACAGCCTGACATCAGCCCTATGAAAAGTCATGAAAAAAATGATACTGGATGAGATACTTGTTAAAAAAAAAAAAAATTATAATGAATGCTAATTACTACTAATCACTCCATTAGCTTATGATGAAAAAAACCTCCACAGGTTTTATCAACCACTCACTCATAAAATTACTGGTTTGTTTAAAGGGAATGCTGTTCTAGAAGGTGTGTGAGTTATCCAAGGGAAGGTTAGAAGTCTGATTATTATATCACATGATGAAGACTTATCCACCTCTGAAAATGAAAGAAAGCTATCAGTGTATTAATCTCTAAATCAGCAGGAAATGCGTAAAATGATGAAACAGCTAGTAGCCACAAAGACAAAAATAATAACCAACACAGGGAACACTTTAAGCAAGAAAAAGATGGTCAATGGCAGATTCTTCACAATTCCAAATCTTTTAGAAAGAGACCTTCTTAGTGTAAGCATCTGGTACACTTACATAATAGACATTAGCAGGGTAATGCAAAATTAAAAGAAGGCATTCTGGTTTGTATCACAAAAGCAATAATCATAATGGTCTTTTCAGGCCTTAAAATGAATCTATTAGCAAGGCTCTGATGTGCAGCACATGGGGTTCCTCAGCATGATCTCAAAAGCACTTTCTTTGATCCAGCTCTCTTGGACACCCTCAGAATCATTAATCCCAAAATGTTGAGGTCTCTCTCTTGCTATTTCCTCATGTAACGTCATTTTAATTCTCTCTGCAGCAAGACTTTTGGAGCATCACTTTTCAGCACCCTAACTTTCCTAGAGGCCTTCCTGGTGTATCACCTAACAGTGTCTCCAACTGTGTTGTCAGTTTCTAATTTTTTCCTTAGTATCAATATACCTTTTAAGATTTTGATAATATTTATGGCAGGTTTCTGAAATCACGCTGTTGCATTATACCTTAAAGCATACACCATACTTTGTACCATTATACCTTGAACGTGCATCTACCTGCAAGGTGACATTGCCATGCAGTGCCTATGTTTGGTGTCAAGAACCCATCTTTTTATTTGGATTCCCATCATAATGTGCTGTACTGCCTAAGTGTCCAAATGTATGATCTAGTTTGATGTGCTTCAGTTGAAACCCACCTTGAGCTTCCTGCCTGTCAGGGGAAATTGTCACCTCCAAAGTACAGTAGCTCCCCCACCACTCCAGGGTGGGCCAGCATCTGGAAATACCTTTCTCCACTACAATACCATCATCAAAACTAAAACAAATAGGATCCTAACTCAGATGATGTCAACCGGTTGTGATCTGAAAGCTAGGCAGAATGAATATAAGCCTGTATGTTACCCTTGTAGATCCCAGAGAACTGATACCAAATTAGATTAGCATTATCCACCTTTTGCAAATCACCTTTTTTTTAAATGCAGTTTCCTGTTTACAACATTTCTGTAGCAACCTTAATGGGTATTTTGACCCAATGTACCTTGTGATAAATGCCATAATCATCCATTTGGAGGCTGTCCCATGTTCTCAAGACCATAGATTTTTGGATCCCAGCCTTTTATTTAATTTTCATTTGGCTTCCCTTCCTAAGCACTTTGCTTATTATCAAGTGCTTGTGTTGTGTGTACTCCAGTTCCATCCTAATTGGCTACAGTGTAGGTCCCTGATCCCTATCAAATTAACTCCTATTGTAATTGAGCCTGCTAGAATCAGATTTCCTGCATAAACTCCTCTTTAAGTCATACTCTCATGTTTCCAAGATCTACACTTACTGTCAAATTTGTAATGCTTTTCTTTACACTTTCATTGGTGACTACACATCTGAAACTACCATGGACAAAAGCATCTTTTACACAGAGTGCCTTTTTCTAGCCACAAAACTCAATACGTAATGGTAAAATTAAAAATCAGTCCATTCAGCTAAGTTACATGACTTTGTTGATTTTAGAAGGATCAGGGGAGTCTTCCTGCATGGCACAGAGTGAGTGGACATAGTGTAAGATATAGTCAAGGAGTCTAAAACAGTCAAGATGTTCCATTGTGGCACCTAGGCATGGCTGTCAGACTCTTCTTCTCGATATGTTACTGACCTTGTGGAAGCGTGTAAAGAAAAATAAAATTAATTTTAAATGCCTAAGACATTTTGTTTATTGTCATCATCAAGACTGTCTATAAAGACAGTGAAATCTCCATTCAAAGCCAGCCACCTGGCCGTGCTCTAGAAACTCATTTCATTTGGTTTTAATAACACAGGAAGTATCTGGACAAGAAACAAAACGTTGTTGAAGATTTCCATTTGGATGTTGTTACCCAGAACAAAGCCTTGATGTACAGGTGCCATAATTCATGGTGTGAAAAAAAAGAGAATGAACTATTGGCAGTGCTTTCAGAAGTGGCTTAGTGAAAATAATTAGAACAGGAAATACACTCAGCTAAGCAGAAGCTACCTTAGCACTCTTTTTGCTGTTTTTATGTGCACTGGTTAATACATTCTTACATCTTAAGATAACTAGGCCAGCTTGTCTGAGGGAATGCAGAACAGGGTGCTAATTTTGTCTCTGCCTCACAATTCACCAGTGTCAGCACTTCCTAAACTGGAATTAGGCATCCTGTCCTATTTGATGATGCGGCATAGCAAGTTCTATACATTGTTACTTTTTGCTGTTAAATTAAGAAGAACAGTCAGATTTTGAAAAAACCTGTTGGACAAATAGTAGTTACTCAATCACTCTGTGGCCTTCAGTATTGCTTTATCCCACTTCTGACTCGTTAACATCACACCCTGTCTTCAGCAGCCGCCTGGATGAAGTATCCAAAACTTCCCAGTGCCCTTTAGTTATTACCATTCTTGGAGTAATTGATAAGCACACAGACTAAATTATAGATAGATGATAAAAGAAAAAGATCTTACTTGTAACTGACTAATCTTGGCAAGCACAACCTGCATTTTAGCAATTTCTTCTATGGAAAATTATCTACAAAAGCACAAAACCAAAATGGTTGCTTTCAGTTCAGTGTAAAATTTCATCAAGACTCTGCATATCTTCCTGATGAGTCATTGGCTGCCTCTAAGCACATAAATTGCACTATTAATATATGGAAATTCCAGAGCAACTGTTTGTCATCAGATTAGAATGCCGATGACTTTATACAAAGATGAGGAAAGATAAGTGATAAATGTATAGCTGCAGCTTGGAAAACAAAACAAACCTATGTTAATTTATTTCTGAAAGCAGGTATTTCTGACTGCCAATTTCCTAAATTTTTGCACGTTCAAGTCTCATTGAATCTCTTTTCTGGACTGCAGACCCACACAATCAGATTGAGAAAAATTGCAATAGAGAGGTTAATAGGTTTTATTAAATGAAATTAAAATTATGATAGGGTATTTTGGTTTCGGTTCGTAAGTATTGCTTTTTTAGGAGCTTCCTTATAAAAAACATGCCTTCAATGAAAAGACTTGCTTTCCAAATAGTGACATTTTTAAAACAGCTCTTGTTTCTTCGAGCAATACTGAAGACTAGAACAACCATGGAACCTACTAGAAAACAACTATTCAGTTCCTTTTCTACACTTTTGCTTTACTTATTCGGCATGCAGCTACACATAAAACATTCAGAATATACATGACTTTGGATACACAGTTAATGAAAAAAGAAAAACAGCAAACTTGTGACCAATTTATCATGACAATACAACTACAGTGCTGATTCTTCTTTTCCAATCCAGTCTGGACCTGGAACCAAATAGAGCCCAAGGGGCTAATTCATTTCCATGCACCAGACAGGTCTCCAACACGCCACTGTATTTGATTCTCGGGCCGTAACATTTCTTGACCCCTGATATGCATATACAGCATTATCTGTACAACATTTTTCTTGTGAACACAAAGGCTGCCTTATGATATTTTATTACTTAATGCTTCAAGTGCAAAAAACCTGCAGTGATCTGCAAGAGCAAGAGAGAACTTCATTTGTTGATTATTTCAGAAAAAAAAATTAACTAATTTAGAAATCAAGTTTGGAAGGTATATTTTTCCTGTAAGTAAAGACCACCTGCTTGATATACACCAAGCACCTCTACACCCTGCACAGCCTCTGAAACCACATAACACTGGCTTAGACACCCAGCAGTAAAATACAAAGCTGGACAGTGTTCACCTCTTGCCTCTCCTATGCACTGGAAAGGAACAGCACATATACACAACTACCCAAGAACAAGACTTGAAAACATTCTTGTCTATTATTTTCTATAGTAAACTTGCTTTTCTACAGGTATGTACCCAGTTTCCCTCTACACTGTTTGCTTAAATGCAATTCATTCACAACACAGATCCCTAACAACAAACACAGAGAGGCAATTTTTTCCCTTTCAAAGCAGCATAGTCTCCACAGGATAAGATTTTAGTTTTCATATTGAATAAAGTGAAAAATTTACAGATTTTCAAGTATACTATAATGTACTCTCTCTAAAACAACATTATTATGAGCTCCTTATTTACATTTGACAGAAGTGTGCAAACTTCACTCATATAATTCCAGGCACCTAAATGAGGTGTCTGCTGAGGAGCCTGGCTGTCCTACACTCCCTCTCCACTTGAAATAGTGACAGAAAAAAATTTCCTAAAGTGTGATAATTCCTGTCCTCCCCCACCACCCCCTAAATAAAACCTTTCCTTCCCTGTAACCTGAACAACTTTGGTGAGATTGAGAGATATGCATCCAATTTCTCTCAAAGTTCTTGATTTATTGTCTACACGGAGACAAATTATGGTTGCTTTATAAGAACACAGGACTGGAAGCAATGCCCTGGGATATCACATCAAGACTGTTCTCTCCCTGTGTTTACCTCCCCTGAAGTAATTGTAGAGAGCAATGACAGTCCTCCCCAGCCCTCCTTTTTGCTAGTCCAAACAATCTGGGGTCCTTTGTTCTCACCTTGTAGGCAGCTTTGCATTTTCCTGATCACCCTGGTAGCCCTTTCTTAGCCTTTATTCCAGATTGAATTAATCTTTCTTGATTATACTGACCTGAAACACACACATTGCTGCAGATACAGCTTCATCCTGGCCTTCTACAACAGCGATAATGCTGCCAAGTCCACTGGAAATACTTGGTCTCACACTTCTTTAGATCCTGGTTGCATTTTCATAGTGCTATCACATTGGTGAGTCACAAATCTCCTACCAGATATCACTTGTCTTCAGCCATGCTTCCAGCTAGTCATGGCTGCCCCTGAGCTACAGGCAACAAATATTTTTTTTTCTGGCTTCACTAGCTGAGATATTAAACACATATTAAGATTGTTACTTAGAGCTGTTCTCTCAGGGGCCATATTTCCAAGCCTTCATCAGGATTAGCCAGTTCTGTCCGGAAACACAGAACCCTCAGCAAAACAGGGCCATAAGGCTAACCTGGCTCTGCCCAACAAGAGTTGCAAGAGGCTGCCAGAAGTTCATGCTGTCTCTTCTTTTTGTTTTTATTTCTAAAATGTTTTATTCAGTTCACCAGAATGACTGAAACCAAGAAATCTTATCAGTTTAATGATACAAAATGGTTCAAATTAGTGTCTGTCTTGTTTTTCTCTGTAGTTTAAGAGATCAATATTAATGAAGAGAGAAGCTATAAACATCACTAATGAGGATGAAGTGGAATATCCCCCATCAGAGTTGTATGCGCTTGAGCTTGCACCAAATGAAGATGACATCCACTATTAAAGGCTGCATTTTAATCCAGCCACAATAATAACAGTGAAGTTAATGCTATTGGTAAATTTTAATAGATGATGTCTTACAAAAGCGCCCTGCTTGAAATTCAGCCTAAAGACTAAATTAAAGTCAAAGCCCTAGTCAGTTAACTGGGCTACAACATGTGAAGAATTGATTTTCTTATTTTCAACTGTCAGACCTGCTACAAAGAATGAGTTTTAATTCTGGAGATGTTATTAAACTCCTTGCTTAACTGGCAGAAAAATGGAACCGCTAGCCAGGTGATGCTGGTGCGGCTGTCGGAGTGAATGACACCTGTCAGAGTATGATGAATGACCCCCTCTGCCCCACAATCCCCCGCTCTGTCACTCAGGTGAGGGCCATTAATCTTCATCGAGGGCCTGTCAGGCCGGGCAGCCACGACGACAAAACATCTTCTCGCATTTGCCGCCGCCACGCACGTACCAATGCGATATTCTTATTGTCACGGCGACGCTGAATTAGCATAATTTATTATGACTTTCCTCCCCCTGAACCCCTCCCCACCCAAAACCCAAGTAGGGGAGAGATGCGATTAGACAGATGGAGGGTAGGCCCAGCCTGCCAGCCCTGGAGCCCCCCGCGGTGCTCGATGAGGAGTGGAGCATCTCTACAAACCAATCAAAAAGCTGGCAGTTCAATTACAGAGTAATAAAGGGACATTCATCATTCAATTAGGCACCTGTCATGGTTTCACAAAAGGGAAAACTTCTAACCTGAGACTCCAGGGAGAGGATGCTACAACCAGGAGGCAGAGAAATAAATGAAAAAAGGACAAAGTCAATTACTGGCCAAACCAGACAAAAGGAAATATGTTAAAATAAGGGAAAAGTTATCCCTAGGCAAAAATCAGCAAAGTTACATGACCTTACAAAGATTATAAAGGGACAGCATTAAAAGAGCTACACCATACTACTCTGCGACACACACACACTACCTGATTTCCCCCCTTGAAAGCTTTGAGGAAAGCTGAAAAGGCTGAATGTTATCAAAATTAAAGCTTTGGGAAAATACGATTGTGGTTTAAAAGCCCCAATATTGCTACTGCAAGAGCACACAACGCACACCATCTTTAGAAGGAACACATCTATTCATCTCAGCTTGATTCTGTGCCTTGTTTGAAATGCCATAGGCACCTGGGGTGAGTCTTCCTATCACATTAGAAACATTAGTAATTCTGTTCACCACCACCAAAACTAGGTGAATCCCTCATCCCCTCCCCAGACGCCCCCCCCTCCCAAATAAAAAAAAAAAAAAAAAACTAACAAAAACCCCTCTAATACTAAATGTTAAGACTTCAATACGTAAAATAGCAGAGAAACTAAGCAGGCATGCTTCATTCAAAGTTATTTTGTTCTATTTATGTGCTTCACAGTTTGCAGAACCCACATCTTGAAAGTTATCGAAAATTAGAACATGGCAGAGATGAGATTGTTTGTCAGGCAGAGATTGGAACTAATGTGAATTTATCCTGTTCTGCAGCTGCAAATAACAGGTAAAAAAAAAATAATAGTATTAGATTGCTGAACAGCTGCTTGTGCAATAAACTCCGTTAAGTTGATTACCTGCCTGCTAAGAAGGTTTATAGTAAATTGCGACTCCAACATTAAATTACCAGAGCAGCAAAGGTAGAATTTGGTTAGACAGACGTAAGACTAATCCGAAAACCTTCCTTAGAGGTGATGAAGGAAAACCTACGTAACCAGCTACAACAGGTAGAAAAGTCTAGAGCATCTTGATGATTTGAATCCAACACATTTTCAGAAGGGCACTCTGAGTCTTGGTGCCTGCTTACACAAAGCAACACAGGATCACAAGGAATCTTCCATTTATCACTGTATGAATATAACACTGTGTGTCTATTCATCCCCCCACTCTGTCACAGTGAGCCCAGGAGTGCAGCTCACTAACTCAGCTATAGGGTTTCTAGGAGACAAGCTTGTTCCTGTGTGGGGTTGCAGTTTGACATGTAGATGTGTCACCTCACTCAGACATGGGTCAGGCTAGAGCTATGAGTGCTCATGTTGCATCAGAGCATGGAATCTATGCCTCCAAATCAAGCCAATGGTTTCCAAAATCCTGCCTAAATGAGTTCATATAGTATAACATTTAGGGAACTGTTTGGAAATATTTTGTCAATAATAAGATAAAAAAACCCATTGTCAAATAAATTTTCTTGGGTTCAGCATACAACTAACTCCAAGCACCAGCAATCACATAGAGCAGTAAGGGCTGGCCTTGCTGGAGAGGGGGAAAGAAACATTATGCAGTGGATTTTTTTTACAAAAGGATCTAAATCTACAACAGGGTGGAAAATTACCTAAATGATTGATTTGTTTGCTGAATACTTCCTACCATTCCTTTTACATTTTCATCCCAAGGCCTAATGAAGTTCTTCTACAACATAACAAAGAGGCTATAACAATGCCAACATACATTGCTCACAGGGGGTGCTGTGGAGATCTATCTGTTAAGGTTTCCAGACTGGCTTGAAGATGAAAAGTGCTATAGCATAAATACTAGCTATAGCATTGTGGATTGTCTTCATTACAGTGCTTTGAAAAACTCACCGTAGATTATTGTATCAGTTTGTTAACAATACCAGGCAGGAGATGTTTTGTTTCCCCACCTTTGGTATAAAAGATTTCTAAATACAAGCTTGAAAAAATCCAAACGACAGAAGACGGGGTGAGCGGGGAGGCAGAGGACAAAGCTAATAACTTTATCACAGAATATCAGGGATTGGAAGGGACCTCAAAAGATCATCAGCTCCAACTCCCCTGGCCAGAGCAGTATCACGTAGTGTAGGTCACGCAGGAACACTTCCAGCTGGTCTCAGTAGAAGGAGACACCCCAACCTTCCTGTGCCGGTGCTCTGTCACCCTCACAGTGAAAAAGCTTTTCCTCATGTTTCCATAGAACTTCCTATGCTCCAGCTTGCATGCATTGCTCCTTTTCCTGTCGTTGGACATCACTGAGAAGAGCCTGGCTCCATCCTCCTGACACTCACCCTTTTCTTATTTATAAACATTAATGAGGTCACTCCTCAGACTCCTCTTCTCCAAGCTAAAGAGACCCAGCTCCCTCAGCCATTCCTCATTAGGGAGTGGAATAACTCCTTTCCTATCCTTTCCCCTAGAAAATAGAGTTTATCAATACAGTGATTACCTTTGAGATTAGTTGCAGTGTCAAGGTTTCCAACAGAACAGAGGCAGGGAATGGTACATATAACTCAAAGGTGTTTGATGATATCAGTCCTCAAGGTCCTGTGCAAGCAGTTCCACTGCTGCTGTGCAATGGTTCAAAAAATTGAAAGCCAAGTGTCCAGGGAATAGGTTATAAAATTAGTAATTTGTTGTTCCTGCTTTGATGTCAAGCAGAAAACAAAAAGAAATAATACCCCTTTCAGGAAGTCTAAAAATAACTACATAAAACAAACAGAGCTAAAAATACAACAATTGGTTTCAGATGTAGAGCTGCAATTATCAAGCTCCAAAACATCCAATTTGCCTTCCCTCCTGCACAACCACACATTATGAACAACACTGGGAATTCAAAGACTAATGCTGGGATTCTTAGAAGTTGTGTGAGGGAAAACATGTTTGCTGTTTTTTTTGTTTGGTTGGTTTGTTTTTTGTTGTTGTTCGGGGTTTTGTTGTTTTGGGGTAGGCAGGAAAAGAGGAGCATTCCTACATCTTCCTAGTAGGTCACTAGCATTTAAAGTTTCATTTTGCCATATAGACTTCTATATAGATAATGTGCCATAATAACTTACTAAACACTACAAATCAAGAAATGCATAGACAATCCTGAGTTCCCAATATGGTAGCCTTTAAGAAACCAGGTTATCCAGGGCTCTTGTATCAGTGATCTGTTTTATTAAGTCTTACTAAACTCAACAGACTTACCAAATGCCTCAAAGAGCACAATTTACCCTTCTTGTTCACAGGGATACTGTGCAGTTGCCTTGAGAAACACAATTTCCCAGGAAGGAAGTGATATCAGGGTACATGTCAGCAAACCCACAAGGAGAAAATGAGGACAGAGGGAATGAAAAAAAAAGGTAATCATGTCAAGACAAAATGGGAAGACAGTAAAGTACCAGGACCATAGCAGGATGAATAATTGATGAGCTGGTGGTTTACAAGAGAGTTTCATTAATGTTATCCAGCAGATTCATTAAGCACTGTCCCAGGCTCAGCTTCGAAGGTTCCTCCTGAGTTTTGATTAGGTGCTGCAAGTCTTGCTTAGACATCAGAACTTGAAGCCTTTGGTGGTGACAACAACTTCCTAAGCCCCAGTCCCTTCAGCCAAGCACCTTTCAGAGCTGTTTTCTATTCCCCTCCCACTAATCACAAGTCTCTAACCATGACAGCAAGTCTTAGTAAATAATATATCAAGATAAATGATAATTGTTCTGTTTTAAGTGTCTCCTAATGAGCATCATAAATTAAAAATTAATATTGCAAAGACTGTATGAATAGCATCAACGCTATAAACAGAGCAGCAGGGATCAAGAATGCAAATGAAAGTGAAACACTCCCTTATCCACCCCCCAGTATGAAAAAATTCTGGAGACAGCAGACTGTTAGGCATTACAAAGCTAATAAATGACTTTAATGAAGTTCCATAACAGGCAATTTCTTCTTAATTCTCCCCTCACCCACCACTATTTGGCTTTTCTGGTTTGAGAGATTTCTTCTGTTGATTTTTTTTTTCCTTCAACAACCTCTCAAGAAGTTTGTTTCTCGTTAGGTGCAACAGTAATCTCAAACAAAAGCATGCTGCTGCAGCAAAAATTAGGGAATGGGCTGGTTAACACATTGCTGGTCCTGATGATCATGAAGGAAGGCTAAAGTGATTTGGCAGTAGCCATTCTGTTATGTGACGTTGCTATTATCATTGTGCCTTCTATTCAGAGAGTGCATTCAAATGGTGTCTTTTTCTGGGTGAATGAACAAGATACACTTAGCTATGCCCTTGTACCTTCAAGTTTCAGCTAGAGATAAAGAAGGGAGCTGGAATTCTTACTCTTCCTTCTTCCAAAGACTGCTCAATTTAGATGTAGCCGCAGTATTTCCACAACCAATGTTTGTGTTTTTTCATGGCTGGAATAATTTGTAGCTGAATCTTACCTCCTTCAGTTTTGTAAATACTGAAACTGATCCTTTTGAAGGAATGGTCTTTGGATGCTGTATTTGTACCATCATGTCACTTATCATTCCTAAGCAGTAGATAATGTCAGACTTAGAGAAGCAAATATCATACCATTTACTAAGTTATGAATGACACAAGGTACAAGCTCATGAAGGAATATGACACTCAGGCTAGGATCTGAACACTCCCGTAAGTGAGTTTTTTATTTTAAAGACACCTAACAAGTCTTCTAGTCTTTGTTAATAATCAACAGCCAACCAAGGGATCACAGAAAATAAGAATTAACAATCCAGCACATCAGACTAGAGCACAAAAAATGCTGTTTTACCCCCAGTTCTGTAATTCCAGTCCTCTGGAGTTCTTTCTCATTTGCTTTTATATCCCATCTGTCAGTTTTGAAGTAAGGAATAGCAACACCCAGTCATCTAGTCTGCTCCTTAAATTATATGAGACATAGAAACAGTAAGTTTAAAGAAAGACAGCAAAAGTTATTAAAAAAAAAAAAAGTCATTTATTGAGAAGAGACTACTTGTCCATCTCTGTCATTTTTAAGCCTAAGTCAATGAAGTGCTCATCACTGCTCTCTAATTATTGCTGAAGTCTGCATCTCGAAGCTCAACTTGTTTCCATGATGCATCCCCTCCAAACAGAGCAGTTGCTCTTTTAGGCATAGAATGACTTTGGGGAATTTAATATTTTACATCAAGCTCATTTTTATGACAAATTAGACACCCTTTATAAAGTTCCAGTTGAAGTTAGTACTAGAATAACTGAGGTTCAAAAAACTGAAGCAAAACAGTTTTTCCTGGAGCAAAAGGTTCCCATCTTTCTCTTGGGTACTGTCAGACAAGTCTGAGACTGCTCTTAAACATGACTTCAGTGACATCAAATATAACTACACTTCAACTGTAAAAACTTTTTCCAAGTAAGTGTTGTGAGACAATCCCCTAATATTAGGAGTTCCCTTAGTGGAAGACTTCACATCTACCATCACTACACCTAATGGTTCAGAATTGCTTGCTTGGCTTTGTTGCTCTGGCAGTTCAGGCAGAAGCACAGGAAAAGCCATTGAAAGCACGGTCATTAAAAGTTGGAGACTAATGTACCTCTAAAATCCAATTTCATCTCCTTTGGGACAACAAACAGTACAATGCATTAAACATAATTGTATGGTTATCTCAGGGCATCACTAGATAGAAGAATTAATGCTATTCCAAATTTCAGCAAGCCTTGGATTTGTTTTAAATGTGATTTTAATTCTAAGGTACTTGGATTTACAATTTTGGTCTTTACTTAATTAAAATATTACTGTAACATCTGTAACCTTTAGATTACTAATACAGTACATCCACAGTGAGCTGTATTTTAATGTTGGAAACATTTTTTGTTTGGAGATTTACATTTGTCAGGGGATCCTCAGCTGGTGATAATCGCTGCAGCTACACTTAATGGATCTATGCCAAATCTATGCCAGCTGAGGATCTAGACATGTGTATTTGCTCCCTGCCCCCCCCTCCTTTTCCTTTTTTTTTTTTTTTTTTTTAACTTCATACAAACTATGAGCATTAGGCCCAAGTGCAATCCCTCTTCTCTACCAACAAGGGGGTTTACACTGCTGCCCTCAAGTTTGATCTGTGCTGAAGACACCTGCTCTCAAGGAAATGAGCTGAGACCACCAAGTCATTTCATAAAGGGCCACTGAGCAGCTGTCACATGGTGGCAACTCCCAGGCAGTACCGACCTGTAACAAATCTGAACCCCTGACCCAGTGGTGGAAAGCTCTATATCCAATTACCAATCTCCTGGGAGAGCCACTAGTAAATTTTGCCTTGAAAACAGAGATAAGTCTGCACAAAAGGATAGACAAGAATGAAGTTACACCAAAGTTAGATGATTGTTAATGTTTTGCAATACACCAAATCTTGGAAATTGAATATCTCATTGCCACCAGCAGACTGGACACCATGCCTATGAAAAAAGGCCTATTAAGAGGAACAGACTGAAGCAATATTCCTCCTTCTTTCCTCTTAAATCACTAATAGAAAACATGACTATCCACACAAGATTGCCATAAGGGAAGAAAAGTGAATGGTCGATTTCATGTTCCTCCCCCACCCCATGAATTCATCTATGTAAATAACATTTTCCCTGCAAATAGCTCAATGGTAAGCATAAAAATATCTTTATTCTGTGAAGTAAGCCATTTCCTCTGCCTGCAAGTCCAAGAAAAAAGGCCACTTCATGACTGAAAGCCTGATAAAATGGGCTATAATGCTATCTAGTTAGAGCTCAGAGAAGAACAGTTTGCTTTGGTTCTATTTCACTCACATTATTCTTGACAGTTTGAGTAACCAGCAGCAGAAGAGCACAATCTTCCTTTTTTTTTGGCAATACGGAAGTGGCAAGAGAATTCATCTCTTCTTCTCTCCCAAATATTAAAAAAAGACATCTAACCTAAGCAGCAAACAGCTGCCTTAATGATTTCATCTTGATAATTTACTGTAATTATTACATAATTACATCAATGCAACTCTCTAACTGTGATAATGCAAGCTTTAACTAAGGCACCTTTTAACAAAGGTAAGGAAAACAGTTATTAAAAATGAGTCACAGAAAGTTCACTTCCTCTTTTAGGCTTCAAATCATGCCACACGTAGCCCTCTGGGTCTAGGTAAACATGGACTGTAAGCTCTAGGCTGAGTGGCAGCTTGCCATCCATCTGCCCATCTTGCCAGCATCTTCCTCTGTCTCACCCAAGAGAACAGGAGCTTGGTAGAAAATATGCTGACAGGATAGCAAATGAACAGAAAGGCTGTGCAAGTCCTGATTTCAAGCAGCAGCTTACAGAATTTTTTTTTTAAATCCCACAAAACACAGTCTTTATTTCTGGTTTCCAACAATTTCTACCACAATGGCTGTCCCCTCGTGAAACAATGAGTACGACAGCAGTCACTTTGCCAAATGTAAAGTTTTTGGGTACTTGTCAGAGGTTTTGCAGAGCTGATGCATTGCAGCCCATTAATGTCCTCACCTTCACGGGCAGGGAGAGCCTTGAAGGCAGCAGAGCCAGGACAAACATGAGAGCTCTGGGGGTTAACACAGGGTATGGATCTCTGTTCCAATCCCAAATCTGCTACTGCCTTGCTGCAAGGCTGCAGACAAGTGCCTTCAAAGGGTTTTCCCACTTATGATGAAAGAATAAGACCACAGGTGCCCTTTGCAAGCTATCTTTTGGATTATGCATCTATAAAAGTTGAACACCACTTACTTAAAGGAAGAAGCACTTTGCATGCACTGGAAAACCTCCTACTCCTTAAGCAGCAGAAGTAAAGGGGACAGAGAAACTCCCTTCTGTGACTTTTCTGTTGCACCCCAATGTACTTTGCCTACTGCTGCTTTGGAAACTAATGCAGCACACAGCCAGAGAAAGACAGCAACACTGCTCTGAGGTCTTAAGGAACAGATATCTTGGGGTTTTTACCAAGCCTTATGGATTAACCTGGAATTTAACTTGGCTCTTCAGGCACCATGCTGGGATCACCATTTGCCTCTCAGAGGGAGCCAACCATAATGTGGAGAGTTAGCTTTTCAAGAACCACTGTCTGATCTCCCTCTTGGACTTAGACAGCTGTCAGGAGGGTAGTACATTAAAACCCACAGGGAACAGCCCAACACTCCCTACAGTACCATATAGATAACAAGCCTGAAATCACCATCAAATGTTTATTCCCCTCAGGTGAAAGCAAGCAGTGGACATTCAAAAACATGCAGTATGGATACTTGTTAAGAAATGAAATTGCACTAGAAATATTGAATCTAAATCATATTCAGATTAATTTCCACTTCAAAATATTTTATATCATCAACTTCAAAATGATTTACATCATCACTGTTGAAGGATCAGCAGCAGACTCTCCTTTAACATTTGTGCGCCTTAACTTGGAGTTCACATGTTTAAAGTTGACTTTTGCATTAAGAATTTAAGACAGTGACTGAAAGAGAACATCACATTTGAAGACCTGAAACTTCTTATGCCATTTTTAAAGTTGTGATACTAGCCAAAAGTCTCTTCAGCATCTCCTCCTGCGCAGCTGGGTGGCAAACTTCTTGGAAAGAAATTTATCTTCGTTGGTATCAATTGCCAAGATTCAAGCATCCTACACATTGTCTCTACTTTGTGAAGACAATACTTTGGATTTATCCCAGCTAAAGAAACATGGGATGTCACATGAGCAACACTTACAGACTACACAATGAGAACAAGTATTAGAAAACTATTCTTAACAAGACTCCTAACTTCTAAACAGCTAGAGCTTTATGTGCAGTATTTGCACCTGTTTCTGCACAGTATTACTCCATGCCAGCAGCCACAAAATGTGGCACAGAAAGCCCAGTGCAGTATTCATCAAAAATCAGTGAGACCTGGATCAGCCCCTTAGAAGCCGGGGGTGGTTTATTAATTTTTAAGGAAATACACTGGTGAGAAGTACAGGTGGAGGGATGGGGCTGGCAGGAGGAGAAATCTTTCAGCTTGCCTACACTATAAATCCAACATATTTTCCCCGAACTAAATATGTAAGCGAATGACCATTTTAGGACTGCTGTGAACCAGTCCAGAAGGAATCATTTTTAAGAAAGTTGTTAGTGAACGGAAACAGGTGGCTATAATTTGAGTTAAACTGCAACCTTAACTGTAGTGTTTGCTATCATGAACACTATAACAACAGATGTACAGTTGCACCTTGGGATGAATTCATTATGGCCTGAGAAACATAATCATGCCATTCAGACCATATTTTGTCCATATGCTCATGTGGTTTACACCCCTGGTTTATTGGCATTGTACTTGGTTATATAGCAGGAGATTCCCAGGATCATAATTTGCACTTATTGTTACCATTCAGGAGAATCCCTTTGTAGCACTGGATTCCTGTTAAGGCAAAGATTCCCTTTTAGAGCAGGGAAGAAAGGCCTGGGACACAGCCTTTATGAACACTGTGGAAACTTGACATCACTTGGGAAGACTTCCATACAAAAAAATATTGCATACTTCTAAGAAATAGAAAAAAAAAATAACCCAAGAATACAAGGGGCTACTTTTCAGGATATTTTACAGTTATAAAAATGTAGATTATATTGCTATCTTACCCTGTAATTTATGGGATGAATATTGTAATTCACTGAATGTCACGACTTATCTTTTATTCATATAGTTACTATTCCATTACCAGAGAGGGAGGTTTGTCAAAGGTTAATTATTTTAAATTGCTCAGGCAAATTTATTTTGATTTGTACAATTATTTTTTTTTTGAATAATCAAAGGGCTATATAATTATATTGCCTTACGAGGATTCATTTTAAAAAAAAATATTCTCCTTACTGATAAAGTCAAACAAATGCTTTCATAAGGACCAAAAATGGATTCTTTCAACACTTAATGTAAAGAAGCTACAAAAAATTTGGCAGTGGTTCACTCTTTCCATTCATTTTTACTGAAAACAAAACAAAAACAAAAACCACCTAACACTCAGACTGTGGAATTATCTTTCCCTCCAGCAATCTATTTACAAGTAAAGAGCATCTTGCCACAATCTCAAGACCTGTGTCCCTGGGACAAGGATGATTCATTTTAATTACTTCCAAAGCACCTATCACAACAGGCTCTTGAATTGTGCTTGAGCCACAATGAAAAATAAGTAGTACCATGGTACTGAAGTATATATTGCTCAGAATTTGCCTACTGCTTTGCACCTCTTGGTTCCTAGAGATGAGTGGTCATTATCAATACAGGCAACTTCAAGCACCTAACAAAAGAGCACAGGTTCTGGAAACCATCAGCAGATCCACACAGAAATGAAGTGCTCTGAACACACAGCCAAATCCCAAAGCTCTGTAGCAGGAACACCTCCCCTCCACACTGACCCACAAGAAAAGCCCTTAGAAGCTGGAAAAATGTTTCCAGTAGGAGGCTCTGGCATGGCATAACAAAACCAGGATGCCAAACCCCAGGAAAGCATTCTAAACACAAAACTAATCTTCTGTCCTTTTGGAGAAGAAGAAGAAGAAAAAAAAAAAAACAAAACAAACAAAAAAACCTCCACAGCCTATTTCTGTATCTGTTTCCCTGTAAGCAAAGTGGGTAATGGTACTTGTAAAGTAATGGTACTTGCTCTGTAGGAGTGCTGGAAGTTTAAATCAACACACAATCAAGTGTTGCAAAAGTCTTAAATGGAACATGCAACACAGTTGCTCAGCACCATATTAAAAAATAATCACTATTCTTATTACTAAACTTGTGATGAGCCTGCTAGAGATGTAGCGAAAGAGAAGATGGTCCTTGAGGCACAAGGGATCTTCATCTGGACCATTTTCTGCACTTTATGTTGGCTTCTAACTCTAGTCACGACTGCTGTTGAGACAGAAACGTTTCTTGGGAGGGCAGAGTGCCATAGCAAGGGAGATACAGCTACTATGTCAGCACAGCTGTGGGTTGGAAGTCATGCTACACAACAGGCCAGGAGCAAAGTATGAAGTACACTGCGGATCAGACTCTCCTAGGAAGTGCTTAGTTTTCAGGAGGTCTCCTAACAAGGAGGCTGCAGCAAAGAGTCAGTACCCCTAAGGGCAGATTCAGACCCTGTGCTACTGGGTAGTGCTGGATGAGATGGAACCAGAGTGCTGCAACACCCCTGCTGGGTTCCATTTAGCCCAGCCAGGCAGCAGAGGGTGCAACAGCAGCTAATTTATGCCATGCTGTAAGCAACAGGGCATGCATGGAGGGGTGGCAATTTGGGGAAACAGGGAAGGAACTAGATCCTGCCACCTGCCTTGCCTTTACCACAGCTGCATTATGCTCCTGGAGATCTGTAGCTCCCCCATCTGTGAGGCTCCCCATGGGGGAAGCACATAAGTTGTGGGTCTCGGCCACACCATCAGGACTTCAAAGCCAGCTTTCCCTGGCTCCCTCCCAACTCACCACCACCTCCCTCACTACAAGCAAGGCTGCATTTGCATTCTGCCTGTCCTCAGACAATATTGGGCCTTATGGGCCCTCTGCCAACATCTGCTGTTGCTTTAGCCAGAGAAGACAACAGCCTAAAATCTACTTCGAGTTACCTTGAAGTCTGGTAGCTAGACTATAAAGCAGTGTCCTGTTGTTCTATACTCCCCCAAACCCTTCATGTTTTCATAAAGCTCTCGGACAATAGTGGGGGTAAGGGGGAGAAAGAAAGAAAAACTCCAGGGAAACAGCTGATTAGATTCTGGCAAGGCGGACCAAACATCTGCTTCAAACAAAAGACATCTGCATATTTCACATTTATTTTTCATAATTTACAGAAGCAACCTGCCAAAATTTAGCAAGGGAGAATAAACTAGCACATAATTAGGTAAAGTTTGCTTGCTTTAGAAGTTATTAGCATGAAGCCCAGTAGCTCACCTGGGAGGACATCAAGGAATGTAGATCACTACAGTTTGATTTTGTAAATTCAATTTTCGATCTGGCATGCCAAACCAAAAAACAACGTTGCTCTGCCAATTAACACAAGCCAGCAAACGTCCTCATGTCCCCGTGTCATACACTGTACAGCTGTCTCAAAGGCACTGATAATACTGTTTATTAAATAAGGATCGATTAGACAGACATCTTTTGCTCCAGTTTACATGGTACAGCAGGCTACGGGTTGGGAAGCAGACATCTTTTTAAAAATTAGGGGGTACACTCTGTGCTGTGTGTACAGATGGTACAACGAGTGCTAGAGAAGTGGACATGAGATTTTTCAAGGCAGCCAAAGAATCCTTGTAAAAAATGCAGGAAAAAAAGATCCAGAACTGTATTTGCCCTCAGTGAGCCACACTTCCTCAATTTAGTTTGTCATCCACTGGGTTACTTGTAAGTTTGATAGCTAATATGCTTTAAATTTTAATAGAGTTCAGGGTAATAGCATGGAACCCCGAGGTTTTGAAATTTAGCTTTGAAATCAATAGGTGTTTCACTAAATACACTTACTAACTCTGTATTTGGCCTGTGAGGGCAATAAACAGAAACAGGCAGAACTTCAGGGTGGGAAAAACTGCGTTTCTTGAAAATGAGAGTAGAAATATGCCTGTTAATTCTGACATAGTCATGGTTGTGCCCCAAGTTGGAACAGGAGTTGAAGAAATAGAAAAGGGCTTTCTTACAAACCCAAAATTAAAGCCAGGTTCATAAAAGCATCTGCAAATCTTCTAGATGAACCAAGGTGGAGGTCTGCCCTTCTGTCTCTGAGGAAGGATTTATTGTTTCAGACAGAAACCATGGGAAACTCACTCATTTGGACTAAGTAATTCTGCTCCACATTTCAGATTTATTTAAACTTGAATCTCTGAGCAAAACTGAGTGAAAACTTAACTGCCAAAATATTCTGCCAACCCCAAAGGAACACAAATTGCCAAATACAGCACAGCTCCAAAAGAAATTTCAAGACCCTTAATCTGGGCTTTATGGCTTGCACCTCTCCATAGCAAGATGGATCTGAGACTCAATGTGAACACTACGAACACTGTGGGAGGGGGGAAACATGGAAGGAGTGAAATGACACCACCTAGATCTGACAGGGTTCAATTCTAAGGTTTTGGGCAAGTGAGGTCACAGAAAGACTAAAGTAGAAGCTTCTTTTCTTGCCAGATTGAAACACAGCTACCTAATCAGGGATTCAGAGCTCTGAATCATGCCCATCACTATCTTAAAACACTTTTTCTCCATGCAGACTTATTTTAATGGAGTCACAGAATCAAACCCACCTGATTTCACTATATAAATTACAACCTGTAACATTAAGTCATTCAGACACAGCATTTGAACTTGTACTAAAGCTGACTATTGCAGAATTATAATAGCCATTTTGTATGCTCATCTTTCCTCTCCCTTCCCTACCAACATCTTCCATAATTCCCTACCAACATATCATAATTTTCTTTACAAGTGAGGCATATAGTAACAACATGAACATCCCTAACTTCACTCGTGGCAGAGGCAGGGACAGGACAGAGATCCTACTGCAGTGCCAGCAGCAGCTATGACTCTATTCTTCTTCATCTGAAAAAACCTAAAATTAAGAATGGTACTGTGGAACTGACCAGAAGCCTGTGTTGACCTATGCTTAGTGCAGGAGGCTCCTAATTAGATATGTAAATATTCACTCATTTTGAACATGCACTTAGTTTCTGCTTGAAGAAATTCCTAATCTTGTTTTGTTGAGTGAAGACCACTGTAATGGTTCTGGGCTGATCAAAGTAGGACTCCTGCAAAACCAAACTGCTTCTTCCTAAGCTACTCTTTAATGCAACATTTTTAAACAAAATAGAACTTCAAACAGCTAGCAGCAATTCACTAAGGGTATCAAACTGGTACTCAAAATCTTGAGACTTTTCATTTTGCAGCGAGTACACAGATCAATTATTGATCTGTTAGCCAGCCTGTAACCAAGCTTACTTCTAAATATTTTAGATAGCCAAAGTTTCACACTAAAAGTCTTACCCAGATGTAGCCATTCTGAACAAGACCCATCTAACTAGAAACAAAGTTGACCAATTTTCACTGTCCCTGCTTGAAACAGCTGTATGATGAACTCCTGGTGCCTGTTCAAACTGGACAGGCTATTCTACATTCCTGTCTGTGGGAAAGCACTTGCTTAACACACAGGTGGGTCTTTTGTCCTCTGCAGAACCAGGATTTAGTTATCCTGCTGAAATCACCACTTTGCTCAAAGCGTGAAGATTGTTATGGCACGGTCACTAGAAAGTGTACTGAGGACAACTACTGGCTTTCTATAGACTCCTTATTTCTTAAAAAACCCTTCTCCCAGGCCCTACTGCCTGCCTTTTTGCCTACTCCTTCCAGCCACTGCAACTCTGTCAGGATTACAACCTGCTGAAATGCCAACAGATAGAAATATTTTCACCCACTGCTCTGGACAGAAAACAAGATAAGCAGCAAGAGGTAAGAACAGTAGTAAGCAGACAGTATCAAGCAGTTGTTAATGCACTCATGAACATAAAAAGGATCCAGTGCAGTGCTAATTATAGCTTGCAATATCTTTAAAAAGAGAAACTGTGTGCTTCCATGGGTCAATTTCTCAACATTATGTTTGATCTCACATATGTAGTTTCATTCTCCTGCTTTCTCATTATTCAACTTGCTCATTCCTTTTAAACATGCATAGTAATTTATCATATGTATTTTGGTATAAAGATTTAATTAAACATATATTAATATAGTCTAATGACCAAAATTCTCCTCTGCCTAAGCTGAAAAGGAGGCATTGAATATAAATTTGTACAGTAAATAAACAAAACACAGACCACCTTGTAAAGCAGGAAGAAAAACATGGACTACACAGCCAATCTATTTCAAAAATGTTACAAAGAGGAAGCATTTACTATTTTAAAAACATTAATCATATACTCACTCCACTTATTTGTGTTCTTCATGTAAATATTTCTTCAAAGTGTGTAGACTCTTTAGTATTATAAACAAAAAGTGAAGTCACATTTGGTATTTCACCTGTTTACACTAATTTCTCAACTTTGCTGAAAGCTGATGAATTAGAAATCTTGCATTTCTTGCTCTGTCCTCATGGATATTCACTGTAGGTTTCCTCACATTTACAGAACACAAGACAATTGGTAATACACAAGTACAATTTACAAAAGTAAATACTATATAGCTAGGTAACAAAATACTTGACAGACAATTCTATCACACCTTGTGAATAAGATCTGACCACATAAACCCTCAACCTTGTGTCACCCTTCCACGTTTTGTTTTTCTCAGAAAATTATGGATATATACAAGGTCAGAGAAGAGCTCCCATTGCTCAGCACAATGTTAGAAGGAAATAGAGTAAGTTTTGCAGTCCTTTGGCTAGATGCCTTCTTCTGGAAGGTGACTGCCTGCATGGCCTACACTAGGTGGTCCTGCTCTGGCAGAGGCACTTGGACTCTCTCTCTCAAGGTCCCTTCCAACTCCTAACACTAATTTCTGTGATTTCAGCACTATTTTTTCATGAGGTATGTTGCACAGCCCAGCAGCCTGCTGGTTTTCCTTAATTTCATGAAGAAACAGTTGAATTTTTTTTTTTCATCTTCATAAGACTGGACAAGCCCTAACACAAGCAGACACCCTTGGATGGTACCTAGAAAACAACTCTTGCATTCTCAGCCTCTTGACTAACTCTAATTCTCTCACGCTGTACCTAGACTAGGACCAGTGTCTAACCACTGGCCTTTCTCCTCATCCACTCCAGAAAAGCATGGCCTAGAAAGAAATCTCCATTGTATTTTGCTTGGAGTGCATGGGATAAGGTAAGGATTCTCAGCTGTGAGAGGAAAGAGTTGCCATCAATGCACCCTGCTTCCACATTACAGATCTTTCAGTGATGTCACATCTCTGTACTTGTCTTTCTTTATTCTCCATTTGAAAGCAGATTAATATCCACAGCACCTCCACAGCCTTAAGAAGAAAGCCTTACACAATTCCAGCATTGTTTAGTTTGTCCCCTCAATGGAGTTTCAAGCAAAGCAAAGGCCAGTTTTCAACTCAGGGAAAAAGAAAATGAAGCAATGTATAGCTGCAGCATGCTCAGAGAACCCTTTTTAGTTCTCCTCAGCACCACAAAGGCAGGTAAGTACCTGGTCATCCTAGAGCTCTTCTCACTGGAAGGCAGCAACAAAAAGGGACAAAGCATAGCAGTTACGTTTGTAGAATATTCCTGGAAACATATTTGATTATCAGCAAAGGTAGTTGTGACTGAAGCAAACACACTGAAAAGTATATTAGTTACATCCTTGAGATCTTGTATCCAAGGATGGATACAATTTGGGACTTCATGGATTAGCAGAGGACCTGGGCTGAGACACAAATGGGCACCAAACTTGGTAGGAAAGTTACATAGTAATATATACAAGCTGCTTTGACCACACAGAACCCAACAACGTAAGTTCAAATGTTTGCGTAGCTTGCAAAGATCTAAAGCACATCACCTGGTATAACAGTACTTACTCTTTGCTTCTCTATTGCATCCACAGGGCTATTGCCAGACCAAGAATGTGTTGAACACACAAAAACCAGCAAACATACCTTTCTGGAGTTAGCACTGGTCATCTCAGAGCACAGTTCTGGGCTGTTGCAAGCAGCAACAATTGGAAAATTCAAGAAATAAAGTCAGGATGATTGCCTTTTTCAAACTTCCCTCATGCAGTAAGGGTATTTTAAGACCTAAAAGAGAGGAAACAAAAAAATTCTATTAACAAGATCCACGATTATTATTTTTTATGTTACATTAAGACCTGTCCTTTGCACTGTCTCCCTGAAAGCACTGGGCTAAATTGCCAAGACTGCTGAACTGAAGACTGCTGGTTTGCAGCATAGCAGCTGCCTCTGTTGAGGGGCTCTCCTCAACAGTCAACTCTAGCTCAAAAAGAAGATGCAAGTGCTGTGCTATGTACTTTGGGAAAGGCTCAGGTCCTCTAAAATTCTAACTTCTGATTAGAGGATTGCAGTGTTAAATGCATCTACTTGTCACTCTAAAAACAGCAGCTCCAGGAGAAAAAGGCCTTCTCATGTGTCAATCTGCTTCTGGTAAGGGTGTCTGTCATCTGTTCATAAATATTCCTTGGAGATTTGCTATGCAACCACTGATCTGAACTAAATCTGTTTGGACTACAGAATTTTCATCACAATATCACAAGCTGCTGTTGCAATATACCCAAGGCTGAAACAAAGAGCATTTATTATTCTATTGAAAAAATCTCTTTTGGCTGAATTTGAATAAAAGCATCACATACTGATACCTCTGTAAGATCATAAACTCAAAGGAACACCAGCTAAAGAAGAGGACGATGGTAATGCCAGGTGACAAACTGGTAAAGTTATCATATTCATCAACACAAACAGCAGCCACTCACTTCATCCCTTTTGCTGAATTAGCCACGAAGGATTGTTTTCATGATAACAAGAATGTGTTAAAAACATGCATCTCGGTGGCAGTTCAGAATGGGAAACTCAGAGGCCCACATCTGAGGAGGAGATGGTAGGGGGAAAACAAACAAACAAAAAAGCACCTTGCTAGGAATGACTAAACAGAAGTGAAAAAAACCACCAAAATATAGCTGTGGGGTATGGAAAAAAAGTAGATTAAAGACTAAAAAGCAGGAACAACTTTGACACTAAAAACATACTGCATTATTCAGACTTGTGGAAGAGTGTGTGAACAGAAGTGATGACAAAAGCTACAAAATTCAATATGATCACTTGAAGGGTGGGAGTTTTTGCAAGCAAACACACCACTTTACAGCAACACAGAGTCTCAAAACATTTGAAATAAACATTGAAATTTTACACATCAAGTTACAACCTTGTTTATAGGCTTCACGTGGTCTTGTTTCCTTATATTCCTGAGAAGTCAGACAGCCACATTGTACACATGGCATTTTCAAGTAACAGCGGCATTTTCAAAGAAGAAATCTGTTCAATAATTTGGTACTTCTGTCTCTATTTTGAGACAAAAGCATCCGTATTGATCTCAGTTGGATGAAAAAAAATATTATACCTAGGGCTTTAAGGACAAGGCCATTAAAATAAGGAATGGCTTTTTATTTCTCTTTTTAAATTATCACAAATTGACTGATTTATCTTTATCAATTATTGTAAGTACCTGGTGTACAATGTAAATTTAGGACATCCACATGCAAAAGGCTGTTGATTTTTTCCCAGGCATCCAAATAAGGTACAGTCAAAAATAAAAGCACAGGTAAAGTGAGTTTTAGCAATTAAAAGCTGAAATGCTCATTTTGGGGGAGGGCTTATGCAGAGGCAACCAGGTAAAGACAATCAGGTGTTGCCAATCACCAGGAGGAAGGCGTGAGCTCCTGTTAAGCCCACCTGTGCCCAATTAGGGCTGGGCCCAACTGCACATGAGCAGAACTGGGGGGCCAATAAAAGGTGGGCTCCCAAACCCATGGGGAGCTCACTCTGGAGCTGCCAGAGAAGAGGTTAGTCGAGTCCAGAGTGTTAGCACCGAGATAGACTGACTGGATCCAAGGCAACTCTCGGAGTGCTGTTCTTACACCTTGGCAAGAACACCTACTGGACCTCAAAACACTGTAGTCCAGGAAAGGATTATCTGCAACATGAGTGATCCCAACTCAAGCCAGGAGTGGCTCAAAACCCCACTGCCCTGTGCCCCACCCAGTTCCCCTTTGAGTTTTAGGTGCCAGTATAATACCTAAAGATGAAGTAAAGTATGATCAGTGGGTGTCCAACTCCATTGGTATCCTCCTCATTCCACCTCACCCTCCATTTTCACCCACAGTAGGACTGATGTAGGTTTTGTCTGCCATTACGCAACAAAAAGCCCACCCCTACTTTGTCACTGCATTATGGCTTCTTTCACAGAGACGGAGTGACTCCATCTGGGCAAATACCTCTCTGGGTGCCCCAAGGATCAGGCAGATTTTGTCAAAGTTCGACATTAGTGAAAAATCATTGAATCCATCCAGGAGAAACATTTGACATCATCGAGGAACACAGGAAAAGGTTTAGGATCCCCTTGGCCCATCACCACCATTGGAGAAAAAAAAAAAAAAAGAGTGAGCTCCTGTTAGGGCAGAAGTAGCGACTCTGACTCCAGATCAGAAGGCTGCGTGTTCAAATCACATCAGGGTCACTGAAAAAAAAATAAAAATAAAAAAAAATGGGAGACTGGTCAGCCTCCTCCGCTGGCAGCTCTAGAGTGAGCTCCCCCTCGGTTTGGGAGCCCACCTTTTATTGGTCCCCCAGTTCTGCTCATGTGCAGCTGGGAGCCAGCCCTAATTGGGCACAGGTGGGCTTAACAGGAGCTCACACCTTCCTCCTCCTAACTGGCAACACCTGAGTGTCTTTACCTGATGGCCTCTGCAGGTTTTGTTTCTTTTTAAAAAAACATAGTCAGCAACTTCTCTGGGTTTCAACAATTTCCCAAGTAAACATATTATATCAGACACACTGAAGACCCTCTTGCTCTCAGTTACTCCATCATCCCCAGATTTCTCATCATCCCCAGATGTGTGAATATCTCAGGGGGCAAAGGGATTATGAAGCAACAGAAAAGGTCAAAGACACTCCCAGTCTTGGGTTTTCTCTGCTTTGGCTCCTTCACAGGCTGCTCCTACCATGAATGTATGGTAAAGCAGGGAGGAAAAGTACATCCTCCATGGAAAGGGTCAAATGCAGATTGGTCTTGGAAAAGGCCCTCTAAAAGGCAACCCTGAAACATCCACATGCATTTGCCCTTCCCCCCACTTCCACATCCCCCAAAATTAAGAAACTTGGAGTGTGACCCAAAGCCCACTGGAAGGGCTCATCAGCCACAACAGGCTCCAGACCAATTTGAAAAAAAAAAAACCAAAATGCTTTTATTCAGACAGAGCAGCATATTGATGTTTTCCTACTCTTTTTTTTTTTTTTTTTTCCAAGCCTCATTAAAGCCACAGGTGTGGGGAAAACTGTTACCAAGGCAGTAATAAAAATATGAAAACCTGCTTCACCTATGGGCCTGGGATGGGGTTTTTTGTTTGCTTTTTTAACCTAAATATTTGTTTTGGAATCATTAGAAATACAAAGACAGGAAAAGAAAGATTACCTCATTATTGTCATGAGCTCACTTTTTATCAGAGCCACTTAGTCTTCCACAAGGCCTAGGGGCACTCAGAAGACTGAAATACTTCAGTGAAGAATAAGTAGGTTAAAGAAAAAGCAAGCTTTAAGTGAATTCTGTAGTTTGTACCACTTCTCTCAAAGCTCATTTCCTGTTTGAAGCTTCAAATGAAGCTGCCCAAATGAAGAAACCACTATAAAAGATCCAAACGGGAGCCTGTCAGACCCATCTTTGAGACATTGTTTTGCTCTGCAGCAGTTCTTTCAACCTTAAATTGCTGACCTCTTCCCCTGTAAAAATACCTTCCTGCAGCCTGTAGTGACTTCTCACTTTTTACCTGAGCCTGGCCTAGCTGTGAAATACCAGACATGCTGTTGAAATGCTCTCAAAAAACTTGTAGCTGCGAGAGGTACATGTTTCCAAAACCACAGAGGGGCTTTCTTGGGGAAAGACTGACTGCCACAAGGGCCATGGACCTGAAATTCAGTCAATCCCATATTGCTGTTTCTTACTGAACACCTATTGTCTGCTGAAACAGCCCTCTCCTTCTGACCCCCACACGTTTTTTGTGATAGCTAGTGGGCAAACTTTCCCCATCCTCTTGACCAAGACAAACTCATGCTCTGCACTAAAGAAGAATTACCCTTAGGAACAGGAGCCAGATACTCTGCTGTACAGCCGTGAAGGATTTCAGAACTGAGGGCTGAGAAGGTCAGATAGTAAAGACATTGTTTCCCTTGCAGGTGATGGAAATAAAGTGCTTTCTGTGGCCTGGTTTAATTTCATGTCTGCCACGCAGATTTCTCAGTAACAGAGGCCAAAAATAAATTTTCTAAGAGCACTGAGAAAAAGTCCATCAAGATTCATACAAAGACTGATTTCAGTAACCTTTGGATCAGGCCAGTGGTAAATGCAACACTTACAAAAAAAAACCCCAAAACTTGTAGACCCCAATATTTTGAGGTCAGAAGTCTTCCTTTGACTCTTTCAGAGATACAAGGGAGTCTTCAAGGGAAAAACATCTTCAGACAGTACCATATTGTAGTGTCTGCAGATATCACCAAGTGGTTCTACAATCACCTAAAACACTCCTGTACACCACAGGGAAAAGGAAACAAAGGTTCAGTCTTCTACACAGCAAGCTGCTTAGAAGAGCAAGCAGAAAAAGTTATTTCACTGAAAGTAGGTTAGATTAAAACTATTACAACTTTCACCATTCTCTGTCCTCTTCTACATGATTCTTGAGGTCCTTTCAACTAAGTTACCTTTCAATTAAGTGGGGTAATACAAATATATAATGAAACAAAAAGGTGCAGGCTGTCAGTTCTGATAATTTCTGGAAGACTTCTTTAACTTGCCTGGACACAAGAGTCCCCTTTACTCCCTCAAAGCCTTATGCTTTTGTTCTGCCTTAGAAGATGTTTAAGTGTATTTACACTATTAGCACCTGAATGCTCAAGACTGATCAGAAAGGTTTTAAGATGATCATATATTCTAACTTGACATTTTATTTCTTCACCAATATTAAGTTGGTGCCCTAAATCCATTTCATTGTTCTTATACAGTCACTAGGGAGACTGCAGAGCTGTTTACAGATAGATTTGCAAGGTCCTTTTCTGCAATACATCTCTCATCACACAAACTGGAGCAGTATTGCAATGTCATTTTTGGAGAAAGGTACTGTAGTACTCCAGGACCAGACTTATACAGTTATTTTGACACCTAGATACTTCTGCAAAGATAGCCAAAAGAGGCTGATAACAAACAAACAAAAAAATAGTCTCAGCGTTCATATCGAAACAGCAGAACAGAATTTGACAGCTCCCACTCGAATGAGCTTCTATACTGAAACAAAAAGTTTTTTGCATTCTTTTAATCTCTAAGCAACCTGATAGAAAACAGATCTTTCCAATAAAATCATCATTCTACTTCTTATTTTTATATAGTCTCACACATCCCTGAATGCATATCTGTATGTGATTATAGTAAGTTCAATCATGAAAATCTTACCAAAACCTATATTTACTGATACTGGATGAGGGTAGGTGAAGCATCATGAACATTTTTGATCCCATTAAAATCAGTAAGGTTTTATTTCTTTCAGTAGGAGAGGGAACTCTCCACTACAGCAGAGGTCTCTGAGCACAATTTTTCCCCACTCCACTCTTCCACTAAGGAAATATTAATCTACTGGCATTCATCTATCTTGCCACTTATAACAAAAATGTAAATGGTCCAAGGCAATAGCAGGAATTTGTGTGTTCTGACAAAACCACTAATTTTCATCATGGAGGCAGTTTTGGCTGAAGTCTCTAATACAGCCTGTTTTTTGGCATGAAGGATTTGCAACATTGTTGTGAAAACACAAACCTGGGATATCTGCCTAGAATGGCCCAAGAAACATTTACCTTACCAATAAAATGGAGGCCCACTCAACTATTTCCCCCAAAGGGCAAGTATTCATCTAATCACATCTGGAATCCTTTCCAACTTGGTTCCTGCAACTAATGCTACTCTGTCATGATCAGATGGTTTAATCCTAGTTATTAAACTGCTTATTCTAGTTAATAATAATAAAAAAAAATGTGGACAAATGCCTGCCTGTCAGTGTACCAACCTCAGAGCAGACACTGAATTGGGCCCCCAGCTTTCTCTAAGCAAACAGGGAACACTGTTTGGAATTCAGAGCTTCAAAGAAAAGCTGCCAGATCTAATGAAAATACTGCCAAATTTACCAGGGTGAGTTTTTTTAAATCCCTAGAAAACAACAACAAAAAATCCAGTATCAAACCCCAACCTTTGCAAATGTAGCTTTCCCTACTACACACACAGTTCTTTTGCATGGTCTCAATAGACAAAATGTAATACATATATGTAACACAAGGTATATGTTACATACAATGTAATATATGTAACACAATGTATATGTTATATACAATGCAATACATGTAACACAATGTATATGTCACATACAATGCAATATATGTAACAAAATGTAACACAATGTCTGAGCCGGCTGTGATATTCTTCCACTCAAAATGTTTTCAACAAAAAACAACTTTAACAGATGCATCAAGTTCTTCATGATTTTAGAGGGAAAAAAGAAACCCCACCAGAACTCCAAGTCTTAATTTTCCAATGTCTCATTAAAACCAAATATTTTTAGATCCAAGTGATAAAGCTTTGCCAGAAGCCTCTGCTGACTAATAAGACATTTTCTGTTGAGAACATAATATTGATGTAAAAATTGCCAACTAGATTTTAAAAAAATATATTTACATAGCTATAAATAAAACAGACATACCAGATAGACAACACACCACATGTGAAAACAAACTGAACTCAGTATAGCAAGAGGTTTCCATTTCCATCAGTGCAAACTTGAGCCTTGTCCACACATTCCACAGCATGAGACTGGATGGATTTTTCAAAATCCAGGGCACAGCCCAGGAGTAACTCATAGCACTATTCATTCCTTGCTAAGACATATGCACATGTGCTACCTTGTTCACACAAGAAAATACCTTCAAATTAATTATTTCAACCTAAGTCTGAAATGTTAATCACATAGTTTCAACTTCCACTTTCTGGCTCAATGTAGAGTTCTTATTTTAGACTTCAAGGGGGAGGCCATCCCATTCACTATCCAGTTTTAAAAGCATTTTTGGCAGGTCATTCTTCTAATTCCTCCATCACAAACAGAAAAGACTGAGGAACTTTTTAGGAGGAAGAAAACTACTTCTGCTTGGAAGCTCCACTCCAGACATTTTGACAACAATTCAGGTCTCAATTTCCTCATCTCTCAACTCCCTGCCACTTTAGGCACAAGACACAGAAACTACCAAGTCTGAGCTGTGGAGAAAAAAAAAAAAGAAAAAAGAAAGAAGAAAAAAAAAGTGTATTTTTTTTCAGCAAAAATCACTAACTTTTTACCTGTTCACTATTATTGTTAATGGAGGGAGAATACAAACTATCTAGAATACAATCTATTCTTTTTCCTGTAAAAGTTTTTTTTCTAAACTCTAGACAAGAGGTATACCTTAGAGCTTTTATTTTATTAACTCTAAAGTAGTGCTGGATTTTCACTGACAGTAACTGCTGCCAAGAAGACTGTAAGAGGTTATCTATTGATAGTCAAGACTCTTTCCTTTCCCTTCAAATAAAGAGCACATCTCCCACACTGAAACACCTCTCCAAGGCCAGGAGTCTCCTCCTAGAAAAGAGGAAGTAACACATTTTTGGCTATTTCCCTCAGTAAAGTGAAATCCCTCAAGAAGGGAGCATCCTTGTTCCTATTGTGGCAGCATTGCTGGCTACTCCTTTTGGCCCCAAGTCACTCAGCACAGAGGCCTCTGCAGGTCCCAAGACCACTGTTAAAAGGTCTGAGGAAAGTGGACAGCAGCAACAGGATTTGATAGTTTTGATTCTCAGTTGAAGGCTAAGAGGATACCAAGGATCACAGTCACAGCTGAGGCTTCCCACACAAGAGGGGCAACCCTCTTTCTGCCATCATTTCTGATCCCCACCTTCATCCCCGTCAGAGGGCTCGGATTGCCTTGGCTACATTTGTTTTGCTGGAGCAGTTTCTTGCTATTTTAGCACAAGCACCCAAGCTGGAGCAAGAGAAACGGGAAGAACACATGGCTTGGAAGTATCAGCAGGCTATTAGATCAGCTCATCCATCTTGCAGTACCTCATCTGCAACTGCCTAAATTAGAAATACAGTCTCCTTAGTCCCATACATAATCAAGAGAAAGACTCAGAGTGTGACTCTAAATGCCTAGGGTTAGCTCTTTCACAGGAGGTTTCATAGTAGAAGCTTCAGCCTTCCCCACAAGAAGTCTGCAGAGATTAACCTCTAAATTTAGGAGTGTAGATCAAGACAGAATGATTAGTCCCCAAAGAAAACAATTCTTGAGCTGAATCATCCGCTGCTACTGAGATTTACCTAAAGCAGGCAAAATTAAATCGATGCCTAAAAAAAAAAATACAACAAAACCCACATCAGGGAACCTCAGGGCAAGAATGACAAAGGCATCCATAAGCTTCACACAGGGTAGTGACATCCTGGCAGCCATCTGGCAGGAGAGGACTCAAGTCCCTCAGACCTGCTAATACCTATTTCCAGCAGCATTTACTAACAGAGGCAGCCACTGCTCACTCAGCTTATGAGGCTCCATGGATCATCTCACTTCCAACGGGGCCAGGAAGCAAGAATTTGAATTCAAAACGCATTTTCAGGTAACACATCAGATTGCCTGATGTTAAAATAACTCACAAAAGGGAAAGCCATGGATTACTCCATGCATATTGCATGGAGTGCATGTGGATTACTCCACACATTACTGCCATGCATACTGAGATGCATGCAGACACAGCTGCCAAGCTTCTGCATTTCATCTACATTAATTCTCTCTCTCTCTTTTGTTGTTGTTGTTGCTTTTAACAACAAATGTGAAGAGCAAGTCATTTGACCACCTCTGAAGGATGCAGTACTGGATCCAAGGAATTCCACATATTGACAAGATGGATATTATTTGGGGGGGGGGGGTTTTCTTCCCTGTGCACAACTTAGAAGTGTGTGTGCAGGTCACAGCAAAATAGCCAGGTCTGAAAACATCATATTAAAGCTAAATGCAGCATCAGAGGTCCTCTACCTCAGTCCAAGTCTCAGCTCCTTGAGTCAATGGGAAGACTCGTGCTGGGGTCAGTGATCTGTGCTAATAACTCTCAGCTCTTTTTGGCAGTCATCACCCAAGCACACTACTCAAATCAGAAGAGGACCAAATGCTGCCACACAGTCCAAGCCACATTTTGAAAAAAAAAAAAAAAAAGTACACACCATCACAAATTGTGTTTTATTTACTCTTCTGGGAAGAAATACAAAGAGTTAGGGACTGGTGAAAATGCAAGCCTGGGGTGAGCATCTCATGAATGGCTACGCTTTTGCTGAGCAATACTGACATCACACAAAATGACTTGCTATAAAAACCTTCCCACTACATCATCCTACTGTTTCAAAAACAGCAGCAGCTATTTGACAGATGCTCAGAGGTTCAGAATTTCAGAAGTAGACCTAAAAAAGGCAGATTAATGAGCAGACGATGGTGAGGTAGTAAAGCTGCACAATAAATGAAACTTAGCAGATGGTTCTGCAACTATAAAAATCTCCGGATTCCTAGATTAGGCAGACTGAAAGGACACTTTTTAAATTTTCTTGAAGTATTTCTGCCTTTCCCTTATGACTTTGGCAATATTGCTGCTATCTTCTTTTTAAATAGCACAACTTTCCAGGTCCATTTTTCCTTCTGTTTAAGGATCTAATCAGACAAACTTTCTACTCCATCAACAAGAAGGAAAACGTTAGGGCACACATTAGGAGCTGCGTATGTCAGCTCCCTACAAACATTAGGATTTTGATTAGGGACAGAATCCCAAACACTCCCAGCATACTATCAGTTTGCTATTGTCACCATTCTGCTTCTGAGTGTTTGAGAAGCAAGCAAGACTGCTTTGCTCATTAGAGCTGTTAGATATAAACTCTGACGAGGCAGTGAGAGCACAGACCTGAGGATGGGCAATGGGAAACCATCGGTGCTCTCTGCCCAGGGAGCCAGCAGAGCCATATGCATCCCCGGGTGCTCATGTGCAGCCATCTGGGGAGGAAGGAAATCTGTGCCTCCCACCACAGCACCTTCTGTCGGCTGCACTGAGATGAACAGGAGAAACAGGAAAACAGGAATTCTGGCTCTGGATTATCTTTGACTCACCAGCTCCAAACTTTAGAAGAGTCATTCTGACACAAATTGATGCTCTCATGTATTTCCACTTTCATAGACAAGATTCTGGATTTCCCCTCTTTCTCTCTGCATCCCCCACAAGGACATTCCTCCATTAAACTTTATTTACTTGCATGCTTTTATGGGATTATTTTTTTCTTAAAGCCATATTCCAAAGTTGAGACTGACATTTTATAATAATATTTGACATCAGACAATTCCAATATTGATTTAACACTGCATTCCTGGAATCCAATTCTTAATAGCAGAGTTACTATAATGTTAAGGTAAATGCTTGAGACAATTTGACCCACGATGCCAATACCACAGCAAATAGAACTCTAGCTAATTCCACAGGAAGGGCTATTAAGGCATATAGAAGTTTCAGATGTTCTGCAATTTCACTCTGTGTCAGTAGCACATACATTAGGAACTCAACTATCAAAACTTAAATTTTCTGAAAACTCCCCATCATCTGAAAGACAGTCATGTCCCCTGACATCTATTAATTGCACTGGAAATTTCCTCATTATTCAAAATGTCGATTATATGAACTTATTCAATGTCTCCCCTGACATTTGGATAATCGAGGTTGTATTGCGGATGGGCCATTCTTGCAAATCTTTGAAGACAATTGACAACCCTCAGGAGTAAATGCTTGCAAGATCAAGCTGTATAACTCATTTGAACAACATCCATCAAAAATAAGTTCAAAATAATTTTTTATATATGACCAAGTGTTACTATCAATAAATGGACATCCTGGTAATAATGCCTGAGTGTATAGCATAGGTCTTTGCTAATATAACATTACTAATACTTTATATTGATCAGTCAGCCACTCTGAATCCTCTTAAGCAACTTTTTTCTTTCAAGAATGGTAATACAAGTATCACAAAAGGCCACTCTGCAGAAATATGATATCCCCTAGTTTTCTACTTCTATTCCCCTTTAATTTTTTTTTTTTTTTTACAAGCTACTCAGCCTGTGGAGAGAAGATGATGCATTCACTTGTAGCCTATAATTCCTCTAAGTTTAGGTCTATCCTCCTTGGACCTCATGTCACACATGAGCCCAGTAGAAATTTCTTGAGAACGTTAAGTAGGCACTGGAGGTCATAAATACAACCCAAAAAACCCTAATATTTACACTGAATATAGGACATGGACCTACAGGTATTGTATCAGGCACATAAATAAATACAAAAAATAGCACTCTTTGCTGACAAAGAAATATATGAATATTAGGGACAGAGACATTTTATTTCTTCTCTTGGATTTTTTTACCACGTGTGTTGCATATTAGATTTGGCTAGAAAATGTTAACAGGCCCATACAGCTAAATCACATCACTGTGTGACCTACAAAAAGCATGCTAAAAGATGCAGAGAAGTAAGCAGAATTTAGGTTCATCTTAAACCAATATTAGAAGTCCTCAATTGCTGTTATTTTCTATGCTTTGCACAGCCCTAAAAATGTACAATACGCATGTTTTCAGCTTAATATTATTATTATTTGCTAAATGCACATTACTGTTGATGCACATCTAGGGATAAGTCAAAACCACAGCACTCTGACACAATAATTTATTCCAGCAGCAAAGAAAAAAAGAAAAAAATTGCACTCTGTTCTCTAAGCATTATACATTTTGCTTCAGGGCATAAGCCATACATTCAGCTCCCCAGCAGGAGGCTGTGCAGTAGCTATACCCCAGAGAATTAACTAGGAGTATTCTGGCCTCTGCTATGGGTATTCAAATTCCACGCTGGAGGTGGGGGGGAGAGAAGCTAGAGGGACAGGGGGAGAAAATCAAGATTCAAAACCAAAATACCTAACTGACTGGGAGGTATTCAGAGCCTGCAGCCCTATGCCTCCTCAGGTAACTTCATCCCTAAGGTACCCCTCTTTACTATAAGAAGGGGAGAAATCCCACCACACAGAGACTGATCATCTATCAACATGCAGGACGTGAACGTCCTCCATTCACCCTTCCAGTGGCTTGGCCACAAGTGACTTGCATAGGCATAGGAGGAGGACTCCTCATACAACTCCCCAGACAACACAGCCTGTCTCTACTAGGATAGCTCCACACTGAAAAGAAACCACTGCAGTTTTCCTAAATGCCACCCTGCATCACAGCTGGTCGTGTGTGCCATGCTGTGTGTGTCATGTAATGACCTGTCTCCATCCCCCCTCTATAAGCTTTACTTAAAATTACTCTGTAACATAGGGAACAGCCTCTTTCCCCATATAACTGGGGGTAGTAGGCATTGCCTTGTTTTATAACAAGGTGTCATAAGGGAAATGAGAAATCCTATTCCTACTACACTCTTTTCTGTTAAAAAAACCCCAAACCCATAATAATATTGTAGGGGTCAGACAAGTAACATCTGATTACTGTGGTCAGCATTAGCTCCTTCTCAAGGTTCAGAACAAGCTCTCTACAACTGTACCTGCTTTGCTGTCCCCGTTAATCATTACCTCACTTTCTAACCCACAAGGAGCATTAGAGATGTGTACAGAAGTCTAATCTCTCATGTACCCTGACAGTGACACATTTAAATGCCCTTTGTCAGCATTAGAGAGAAGACAACACTCGCTTTGCACACTAGTAACAGGTGACTAATTCAGGCTACAATGCAAACTAAGTATTTAAATAGCCAGGAGTCAGTCAGCCAGAAACATACATCAAGACACAAATCAATCAGTACAAACCCACAAGCCCTTGCTGAAAACGGAGTTATCAGCATCCTGTATTAAACATGCTCCCTATCTGCAGCACCAAAATTTTCAGCCTGCACATTTATCCAAGACCAGATGAACTTGTAACTACCAGAAAGTCAATTTATAAATGAGGTAACATCTTCCTTTGGGAAGAACACTAGATTACTCCATTAAGATTATTGCAGCTGCATAACATTAATAAAGGCATATCACTTTGCTAATGGGACCATCACTTCCAGAAGATTCCTTCACTCTCATATAAACTTTATATCAATGCATATATCAATAGCTTAGTGAATCATACAGTGCCAGGCATCTCACTGCAAAGCCTCTTTTGCCTCTGTATTTTGCAACCATACTCCTACTTGCATTTTTACTTCTGCTCACAATCTTTACTGCTACTTGAACAGTACTTCCTCCTTAAGATGATTGAGTATTTAATATTTGGGGAATTTATTAAACCAGCCTGATGCTGAATGAATTTCTCCAGGAAGAACTGAACTTCGTTGAATTTTCAGACAGACTGATTCCCACCATCCCCCAATCCTTCCCTCCCCCCTTCCCTCAATGCAATTTAGGTCACTTGAATACAGACGTCTCCAAATCATGGGTGCAACAAGGGCACTGCATCTAAGTGACCTACAAAGAGGGCTGGTGGGGACCGAGCTGAAAATCTGAATCTTAAGGGACTTAAGGAAACATCACCTAATAAACATCATCTTTTCTTCTGACTCCAAAATTATCACTTTAAAAAAAGCCAAAGTGCACATCTTCTCAGCTGCCTGTGAAGCCATTTCTTTACTAATTTATGACTGCAGAATAGCAAGATGGTAAATAACATGTGACACTAACATACAGTCAAATAGGAAGGATTTTTCTCCATGAAAAAGCAACAAGAAGGTTCAAACATACAGAAAGAGCCTAAGTTATCACCGATGTATTTTTCAGATGCAGAACCCTGTAATTCATTCCAGAAACATCCTCCTCCCATAAATTTCAGGTTTACACACAGACCTCAGAGGAACCCAGAGTAAAGTAAGGTTCATCCCATGAAACCTGACAGAAGACTCAAGTTGCAGCACCGATTCCTGCCACGTATCCCTTAGGCACCACACTAAGTTACTAATCATTGCCCCTCACCTCTGTTCTTAGGCTTAATGCATATTTCTGCAGAGATCAACAGCTGCACACAATCCTGATGAAAAAAATGTATGACTAAGTGTTAATTATATACAACAGAGTAATTTCGAGACCTTTAAGAAACAAAAATAGATAATAAGATACAGGATGTAGAAAGCACCCTCCAGTCACTGAATCTATCCTCCAAATGCCACAGCTTGAATTGCAAAACTGAGGGAAGACAACATTCATCTTCAACAAACAGGCTGACAGCACTATTTTTGACCCTTTTCTCTCAAAGACTATCCCTACATTGTCAACAAATATTTTAAAAGCCATAAAGGACCAGAGCTCTACTACACACTCTCCTCCTGAAGGTGCTCTTTCCTCTCCTACACTTGGGATTTAAACAGATCTTGAGGTGGGATATGAAGATCAGCCCCTGGCCAGACAAGATCTCGGGCACCTGGTAGTTCTCACCCAGGTTTTGTATCTTAGGCTGATGGCCTGATTGGGTCCTGCAGCTCCACCCTCCAGACAAAGCAGCCCCACAGGTAGACCCTGAGAGATCTCCTGGCCAGCAGAAAGGGTTTTTCCCGGCATGAGTAGGAGGACTCCTCAAACAGGGCTACTCAGTTTTGCTATTTTTGCATGGTGCAGATGGTGTGTCCACTTACAGGGGCAAAACACTGCTCCAGTGTGTTTTTTCTGCCACTTGTTCTGTGCTCCCTGCACCAATGGTCTTAAGGTCAGCAGATTAGACTTGGGAGTTTTCAGGTGCTTAATCAGAAGAACCCAACCCGGGTCTGATTTTGCTAGGCATAATTTTCATAGGTCTAAACTATATTTATATGGCAAGCTGGATTCCTCTGGCTCAGCCTTACCTGGTAATGATAAAGCTCCAAGTTGGTGATGAGGAACGGACACCTGCAGACTGTGGCTGACCATACCTGCTGGCACAGCTGCCCTCAGAAGGAAGGGGTTTTTTGATAACTGACAGAAGATGGCAAGAGCAAACAGACTCCTGGCTTGAGCACCTCAGCTAAGTGCTTAATTTTAATGTGAGATAAAGCCAGCCCATTGCTGCAAGACAATATTTGGGAAGTTTGACTTACTCTCAAAAATTGGCAAGCAACTAGCCTCAGGCTGTGAAGCCCAGTAGAAAGCAGAACTCTTTTCACCAGAGTAACAAGCCCTACACCTCCATACTCTGCCAAAAGAAAACTCTGAAAATTTGTTTCTCCCCTTAAACAAGAGTGTTTTCCATTCAGTAGCTGTCAGCCCCTCTGGCTTTCTGATATAGTGATTATTTTTATTTCACTGTATTCAGGACTGAAAATCTTGGTGAGCTAGAAACCTGCAGAACATTATGCAGTAATTACAGTATGTAAAATAATTTAAACAATTTCTACCCTATACATTTTCTTCAGCACCAGCGCTTTTGCCACAACCCTAGGGGCAGGAACCCAAAACATATGTACATAAAAAAGGTAACATCAAGTTTCCTCTTCATAGCTCTGATGCGGAATACCACAGGCAAATTTAGTCAATTGTCCTTAAAACATCTTCTGTACATTTGGCTTATTTCCCCTTTATGTTTGAGAAGACCTCAGAGGCTCAGTTTCAGGAAATGGAGTCAGAATTCTATTTATTTCCGTTAGCTGAATTTATGTTGTAGGCTTCTGTTGAGGAATGCCATAGTTTTTTGTGATCTCAGTTTCATGTGCAGTGGAAGTAGTCAAACTATCTCTCTTTCCTTTCTAGGAAACCACGTTTCTGTGGATGGCTATCACCCAAAATACCTGGCAGTGAATCCAGAGAACTAGGTAAATTGTGAGGTTAATTACAAATGGGGTGGTGATGATGTTTTCATCTTCCTCTTCATCATAAGTGTTTTACCTGGCAAGAAGTTCTGCACTGACAGTATGCACTGGGAAGAAATCAATCCACAGCAGAGAAGCAAACCCAGAGACAGGAGAATCCCACACTACGCCACTTCACACGCATGAGGCTGGAAGGTTTTTGCCTCAAGCTGAACACAGAGCATCTAGAGAGACACTGTGCTGCTCTGAGAGACTTACCAAGAGAAACATCCCATAAAAGGATGTTGCTGAGGTGAGTAGGTGTTAGTCCAAGCCTTGTAAGTTAAAAGCAACATCTCATAATCTCTGCTAAATGTAATGGGTAGTCGAAGTAATGAAGCTAACCCAGGCGTAATGATTAATCTTAGTGTGAGTCGTGACCCTGGCAGCTGCATTCTGAACCAGCTGCAATCTATATAATGCATTCCCAGGAAGACCAGACAACAAGGAGCTGTATTAGCACACAGTGCAGATGGTATGAATGCGTGTACCAGCAGACTCAAGCCTAGCCAAGGAGAGCAAAGGTCTTCGTTTACTAATATTCTTAAAAGGATAGCAATTTCTCTAAGATATTTATTATGCTTATCATAATCAAAGAGCTTGATTCTAGCATTAATCCTTTTACTGCCAACAAAAAATATTACCATGAAAAAAGGTTGCTAGAGTGGATGGAGTCTCTGAGCAATGCATAGGATTAGCCATCAGCCATACATTTATCCTCCTCCTCCTCCCCCTACAGTGTCAGGGCCATATAAAGTCAAACCACAAAATATAGGACAACATCAGTGGAAAGCAAAGCAAGCTTAGCTGCCCACAATGGAAACACAACATAGGGCCCCTTGCAAGGTAAACCCATCAAACCAGCATGACACTTAAGCTAAAACAACAAGAGTCTTGTTAAATCAACCAGGAGTATATGTGCCTTAACTCAGCTCTGTATTACAGTCATTCTGGAAATTTGAATAGGTTATTGCAGGAAGAAAAACCAGGGCAGACAGATTAGGAGCACTTGTGGGGTCCTTTGGGGAAAATGCACAGGCCTGAAAGCATTTCATGGGTGGATTTCCACTCAGGAACGGCAGTGTCCCATGTAAAGATAGTAAACAGAAGTTTTTTACCTAAATGGGAGCTATCTGGACTGACAAGCCTCATGATGTCTCCTGGAAAGTGCAGGAGAGGCAGAACCAGCTTCTTCAGCCTGGGAAAGATCCCCTTTCTGCTGGAGACCTCTGCCACGACTTAGCTCCCAACTTCTTCCATCAGTCACACACCTTTAACAGCCCCACTGCTATAGGCTTGCACTGTCTACACCAGATCTTTCCCATCAGAGCTACCAGTTCAAAACAAGAGCCTGGAAATAAGATGGGTTTTTCAAAGTTCATCCTGTAGGTATTTTTGGTTATGCTCTGAATCATCTTTCAACAGCGATTGCTTTTTGAGAAGAGGCAGCTAGTATCCACGTGGTAAGTTTTGCAGTGCTGAGTACCTGGAGTTGATGCTGCAAGAAGAGTGAGATGGCTGATGGGACAAGGGATGTAAAGGTCTTAAGAACTTCAGTGGCAAAGTGGACAAAGAAGTAGAAACAGTATTATAGCATTGTGGTATTCAGTCTGCTTGTTGGTACAGTGCAGAGCTGCAGTCTAACACGCTAGTACACGCCTGTCAACTGAAGAGAGCAGCAGGTTTAATTTTGGGTCTAATGGTTGCTGACAATGAGTTCCTTTTGATCCCTTCTTTTGCTTCACTTTAAAATACAGTTTGAAAGGCACTTGACATACAGTTTCAAACTAAAACCCAATACTGGATTTCTAATCTATTCTATCATTTCCTCCTAAGCTGCCTGTCACTGCAGCAGCTGAATACCAGCAGCTCTCATACTGAGAGATTCAGATCTACTTCTGACCTGCCCTTCTGTTCTGAATCTGCATGGCAAGTGAGCCCAACTGGGAATGGTGCCATAAAATTTCAATTGCTGAAGAGGCTTTTTTCTAAATTGAACTAGTTAGAACTAAGCTGATTCATAGCACCATGGTGCATTTTTTAAAAGTCCATTTCTATGGATCTAAGCTATTCTCCTGTTTCTTGAAAAACCCTTATCCAGTAAGGCCTGTCCTAATGCAGAGTAGCTCCTCAGTAATCCTGCAGTGAGATACTGTCAGTATAGGGTACCTACATCACCTAGATAAAATGAAAGCATCTTCAAGAGTCATCAAACAGAGAGACTGGGGATACTGGTTTAGCAGAAGTTGCATGAGAATACCAACAAAATGCCTTTATTCCTGCAAGCTGGTTTTAGCCCAGCTGGAGACAGTTCTTTTCCTGGGTTAGGCAGCAGACTGTGCAGGTAATGAGCCTGATACTTTTCCATTTACTCATAGGAGGGAAAAAACCAGTAGTCAGTAATCTTGAAAAGAGAGATAAACTAGGTCCCTTACACTGAATATTCCTCACATAATTCTAGGCAATATCTTGGGGTCCCTCCATCCTTAGCCCACTGCAAAATAAAATACCAGTATTCCTTTATAATCTGTATGCTGTTGGGTGCTTGCTGGGGGAATAACATTAATTCCTGTATTAGACAAATATCCTGACAGATGTTTGCTGCACCCCATTGTACCTCAAGGAATGGCTATCCCAGCAACTTCTGGACCCAAACATGGAGCTCAGAGCAAAAGGGCAGTGATCCACCATAGTGAGTACAGTCTGAGCCTCACTAGTTTAAATCTCTCACATTCCCAGAGTGTCTGGGATGTAAATGGGTCAGGGGCTCACCAAGCTACAGATTCCCATCCAACAGAAAACTCTTCATCAAGAAACCTGGTCCCCTCCACACAGCAGATAGCCATAAACAGACAGGCTCTTTGCCTCCCAAGTCTCTTGTGGGTTTAATGACTTGCGAGGTGCCCTCATCTTGGTTCTTGGTTCTGTGCTCCACCACAACAGAAACAACAAAGGTGGCTCCTAGAAGAGATGGCACAAATGACGACGCAGTATAAAGCAGCACACACCTAAATGAGCTCAGCGTTGTTCATTTGTAGTATGCTCACCTCCCCGCCCCCCATAACAGCAGATTATTATTCACCTACAGTAACATCTGTTCCTTTGCCACAGTCTCACCAGTGTCAGAGCTGTGCTGGAGCAACTCCTACATCCTCTTCCAGGAAAATCTCCAGTGAGGCACAGTATTATAATGCCCTGACCACTGAGAGTTGTATACACCAGATGGATACTACCAACCTGAGCACTTTAAGCACATACACCCTACAAATTAAAGCAATCAGTCAGCCCCAAAGAGGAGTAAGAAATATCAGATTTTTTTTCTGCCAAAGCTTCACAATAAAAGCTTCAATGCCACACCTTTCAAAATGCAAAGTTGTTTAATTCTGTTAAGATCAGTAAGTCCCATTTCTGTTTTCTTACTTTGCTTTTATGGCACGCTGAACTACGACCATCAATATTATCTATATGCTACTTTAAAATACCAAAGGCCTATCTTTAAATATTTTATTGAAACAAGCTAATTGTAAGATTCCCAACTGAATGTTTTTCTGAATTTATTTTACTCTTGAAATTACCTGCCACTCTCCCCCACTACCAAATTTCAGAGTCTGCCACAGAAAAGCAGTGGTGTTTCCTGAGCACCTTTATGCAGTGTATATACAGACACTGCTCTAACCTGTATAACTTGAATTACTCTCTTCAGCATTTACCAGGGGTTAATGCAGCCTTAGTAAATTGAGCAGGTGTTAAGATCCTCCAGGAATTACTCCCCATCCCTGAGAGATGCTGAATTGTCTGCCTGAAAGCCCTCAGCCACTGACACGTTCTCTGCTAGGGCAGAAGAGGGCAATCTGGAAAGGGTAAGTGACGCAAAGGCACAATTAATGTAGTTCTTATCCCAAGGGCTGGCCAAAAAAAATGAGCTCTATAACAGCTAGAACCCTCCACAAATAAGAGAAATATACCTGCCTGTCTGCAGTTCAAGGTCTCATCTGGTACAATTCAAGGTGGCACAAGTAATTTCATGGAGACCACAGCAATGCATGCCAAGTTTGTTTCACCATTATTTCACTCTTCCATCAGATCAGGGTGCCAAAGGTGAGAGAGCAGCAGTTTACCCAGTATGTCCCTCAGTTTCTTCCTTCCTGGCTTTTAGCATCCCATCTGACAGCAAGCTGCCAGAGTTTAAACAATCTCAGAGGCACTCACAAACCATATCCTTTTTTGTTGTTCATTTTACAAAATTAAAAACATTAAACATTAATGCCTCTTGAGTTTCCTCTCCCCCGCAACCCCTCCCACCTCCCAAAGTAAAATATGTTTCTGTGATTCCACATCAGAAGGAAACAATGCTCTGCTGTGCCCAATACTTCGCTGGTGTGGGTGTTTTCAGGAACCACTTCTGAGGAGAAATCCCAGAGGTTATTGTAATCATTCCTTTCACTCCTGGGTACTCAAGCACAGGATTGCCAGCAATCAATTTGCTCTTGCATCCAAGTATTAAACTCCCTGTGTATAAAAGTATCACAAGCACTTTCTATATTAATCTATGTAGCAATGTTCTAAAGAGCTTTTTATTATACTGCAAAGAAATCACAAGGCAGAGCAAAAGCCACTAAAGCCTACTTGAGCATTAATACCAAATACCAAGCTTGGGTCAGATCCTCAACTGGCTCCTTTCAAGGCATATTCAGGTACAGGTCCCTGTAACACAGCCCCATAAGCCTACCTTAATCTTACAATAAGGAGGATTACAAAGCTACAAAAAAACATGACAGGAAATCAGAACACATTTAATGTAAAGCATATGAGCAGAGATACCGATTGCTTTCAAGCTCGTCTTTTTTTACACTTTTATATCAAAGATCTGGATCAGCAGAAAAAGATACTAGCACCATAGGCTGCTCTACAACTCACCCAGAAAGGTTTAATCCTTGAGCTGTAATCCTTAGAATATTCCATCTGAAATTATTCCAACATGAGACTCAATGTTAAATGTACTGTTTAATACTAGCAGCTCAGGGAAGCAACTGCTTAACACAAAGAAATTGAGACTACCTTTTCCCCTGCAAGTCACCCTCAAGGAACCCACACCACTCTTCCAACATGATCCAGCCTTCTCATCCCAAAAGAGAAGGTTTCTCAGGCAATCTGAGCTAGTCTCTTCCCAGCTACCTACAGGATTTTCCACTTCACCAGCCAGCACTGCTGGATACAAGAGGACAGTGTACAGGCAACAATCTTAGGTGTGTCTTTGATGACTTTAACTCTGGTTAAGTTTTCTGTGGATAACCTATAAAAAGGATGTGATGCCTCAACTACCCTTCTTTCAACAATACTCAAAAACAATATTCAAAAATACTGGGAAGGAAGTGGTTCAATTCCACAAGTGGATCAGAAACAAATTTTCTGTTTGTGTGCTGAGCTGTGCCGATTATGAGGATAAAACGTCCTGTGGCACTATTTCCCCTTCCTGGCTTGACATGCACACAGACATTCCTACTTCATATATAGGAATACATATTCCTCCTTCTTATCAGCTCCAAGTGCCTTTTCCCTGATTGCTCAGGCACCAATTATAAAATTCACTTGGATGCACATGCTGAAATAAAATTATTGTAGCACTGCCGCCTACAACTTACAAAGCTGACTGCTACAAAACTATTTCAATATTTGAGTGATTATACACAAAAATCTCCTAAACCAATGGAAACGTACACTCTTTCTGCTCACTACAACTTGTGGTAACTTGTGCAGGCTGGATTTGATCCAAATATCTTGCAGGGAGATTCCTTAGCTCTGCATTAATCCTTCACATCAACTCTAATCCTCTAAGTAAACTGTTTGCATTTTGCAAGTTTTCATCGTAAATGACAAGGAATTTTAGGTTAGAGATAACACAAAACACAACAATGTAAGAAAGGAATAAATAAAGAAAAGCTATTCAGGGTCTGACAGCACGGGATAAGTAAGCAATATGACCCATAGGGCAAAAATAAGAACAAGAATGAACCTGGGGATATATGTTGCAGGTTTTGTAAAAGGTAATAAAGGTTTGGAAGAGCTGTAAAAGCAAGACACACAGTAAGTAAATGCAGCTGCAGCTGGAGTTTTATGAGAGTGATGGATTCCCAGAGTAGAAAAGAAGCAACTCTCAACAGAAAACTGTAAAAAAAGCAGAACAGTTCAGTCCTGCTAATAGGACATTTGAGTGGACAGAAAATGGCAACTCCTTTCCAGGTCCTGCTGATTAGAGTTCAGGGTGATAGAAAGAGATCGAGATACATATATATTTATTTAAAAATTGGTAAAACACTGCAGTCTCTAACAGTGGCAACACTCACAAATGATCATAGCAAATGCTGAAGCACATATATCTGCAAATATTAACCCAGATCCAGAGACTTTTTTTCTACATGACACACCTCCCTTTCTAAGGTTAGCCCATAGTATTTATTTCTGTTACTTTGATTTCAGTCATTCTTTCTAACTAACCCATTTATGATAAAGATCATGCATTGTAACAGACTTAGGAATACCTGTAAGACTTAAAAGGAAGGCTTTCAGTACTGCATTATTTTGTACAATGACAGTCTTTATTATGAAAATGTTATTGACAGTGACCATAGAAAAGTGAAGTTTTTCAAACAGGCCATTTTTCAAGGTATTGTAATTTATGCATACTATTAAGCTAAAACTTCCATAGCTATCCCACAAATTAGTATCACTAATGTTTATTAGTGATGTTTATTAACTGCTGCATCAAAAGCAACTCTTCTGAATTTGTGAACTAAAAAAACATGAATAAGAGAAAAACTAGCACAGATGAAACATTCTCAATTCTGTAAGAGCGTTTTTCACTCAGTTTCAATCTTGACTGTTTTAACTCACTGCAGAGCTCAAAAAGGAGATCAGCACATCTCCAATGTTTATGTTTATGCACCTGCTGCTTAGAAAAGTTATGAATACAACAGGGATTCTCCTGTTACCCTTTTTACTTTCATCATTCATGCATCTGCAAACACAGACCTTTCAAAACTCCAACTGCAATGACAGTGCTTCCAGCTGCACAGGATCTACTGCTTTTCTGAAGGCCATCAGGACAGACAAAAAGGTCAGTCAGGGATGTTTCCTTTAACAGCCACAGAAGTCCCTGACTTCAGGGCTTGGCTCTACATGCTCTTAAGCTGCTGACTTGGGGCTCATAGAGTCAAGCCCTTAAGTGCTGTATCAACTAAGAGTAAGCAGAGTCACCAGAACAGAGAATAGCAATTTGAAAGGCCCCTACACACAAATCACTTACTTCTGGAGGTACACAAACACCAGCAGAGCACATCAGACAGTCTTTTAGCATGTGGCACTCACTGTTTAGTCTGTCCAGACAACTGCCTGCAGGTAATGTGAGGGAAAGGGACCAGCCATCAGTACATTCCTTTCCCCTCAGTACTGCACTGTTTGCTTGTGATCTTTGATGTCCAGAAGCACAGTTGCACTGAAGAAGCAAACAGCATCTCTATCTTTTCTTCCTTTCCTCCTTTTTCTGATGAAGATGCAGAGGGTGTGATGATGGCTCCTGTGAGTTGGCAGATGCAATTTTAATGCTTTAATGTTCAGTCACTCTCTAGGCACCCCAGTCCCAGCTGGGGCACCCAGCAACACTTTAAACCAACCCTTGTACAGTTCCTTCATAGCATGGCTATACCTATCCCAAGCTGATGGAGGCATCTTCTGAGTAAAGTCTATGGATTCTGGAAAGCACTTAAGACTTCAGTGTGAATCTTATCCTCTTGCTAGCTCCTTTGATGGCATACTGCTTCTAACCACTGCATGGGTCTCAAGCATAGGGTTCTGTGTGAGGAGGAGGATGCTGCAGCACCTCTTCCTTTCACTGTATCTGACTCTACCCTGATTCCTGTCTCCACTGCCCTGATGAGCACAGGATTCACCTTAAGAACAAGGACAGAATTTCATCCCTTTTCCTTTCCTCTCATACATAGCCTTCTTCTAAATGAAATACGAAGGGTCAAGACTACCTACCATACATAGCCACTGTCTGGTGTTTTAGAGTAACAATGTACAGATCTGATGCTCTGTAACAAAAGGATAGTTTTCCATGCAAGACACCATGTCATGGGATGCATGCAGTGTCACAGAATGCTGTTGCACCAGGAGACTTCTTTTGGAGTGGTTCAAAGTTGGATGGGAAAAGAGAATGGCTAAAGCAGATTCCATATTAACTAATGTCAGGCCTTTAGCAGTATTTGAACATGGGGGGCTAGTGGGGGGGTCTTATATATCACTGCTTTGTAAACTGAGCACTTTCCAAAGTGAGCTCCAGAATCCTACAGAGCTATCTTTAGGGGGGCTTTGATCTTTCCAGAGCACCTATCTTGTGTGTCTGTAATTGCTCTAGTTTAACAAGGCTCCATAACACTTTGAGAAAGAAAGAAAAAAACCATCCTTTTATTAAGGCTGTAAACCCAAGTGACTGCAATGATGGAATGTACTGCCGTGGGTACCCCGTAAAACCCCAGGGAAAAAAACCAAAACAAAACACTACCCAAAAAAACAAAAGAAGAATCTCCACGATGAAATGAAATGAAGTATTTATTAAACATGTTGCCAATGTCCCAGGTGGTATGAAGAAGCCTTGTGGTATGCTGAAAGGCTTGATCTTTCTAAGTATTATGAATGCTGATTTTAATGATTGGGTGAAAGCTGAGGAAGTTATGGCTCAAATTTTGGCTAAAGATGACAGCTCTGGGTTTCAAGTTGCACAAAGCAGTCTGACGGATTAAGCCAACAAAACCCACTCAAAGATATCCAGTTTCAGAAAGGGTAATCTTTGTATCAGTGATTCACACTCAGACAATGGTGAGGATTCCTCATTACTCTGACTTTGCCATATTAATCTTACTTTACAAATACATGCAGTGATTTATATCATGTTTAATTAACTGATTGAGGGCTCCTGTGGTAAAATGGCATCACATTAAGCTCTGTCCTTATGGCAAATGCGAATCACATCTTTAGCCTTGCAAGAACAAAATATCATGGGATTCACTGATGACAGGATGTAGGAATCGAAATAAGGTCCCTCCTGTTGTTTGAGAATCCAGTGAGGGTGGTTGCCATATGCTCATCATTTCCAAGGGAAAAAAATGACAGGGTAGAAGAAAGAACTGCTCTAGTTCTTCCAATATGTTCAAATCTCAGATGAAAATGATTGTACAGCAGTTCTGTACTGAGGCCAAGATTTACATGAAAGTGCATAGCAAACTTTCAGAAAGCTTATAATGAGATCTATTTAACATGATTTTTTTTTATTTAAATAAACTGCTCTGTGAAATGACTCCTTTTTTTCTTTTAGAAAAAAAAGAAAAAGAAAAAGTAGATACTAAAAAAACAGGCTTCTTTGCCAGCAACATAAGACAACACAAAATTAACTTAGCTTTTGCTATGAAGTTATTCCCCTCTAGCATTCACAACCTGTTTTTGAAGATAAAAACTACAACTGTTATAGTCTGATAAAATTAGATGGTGTACATAATTTTCTCCTACCATTACCAAGATTAAAAGCCCTGTTTATATTATTACAAAGTTTCTTAAAATTCAGAATGTTTTATATTTAAAAGCTGTCTTATTAAGAGACCATATTTTTTATGCTTACAATGAACCTTTACATCCAGTAAATTCTCTAGCAATTGACAAACTGTATTACATGAGTCACAGTTTGCTCCCAGGAATTCAGTGGATTTTTGCAATTTGTTTCTATGGCAAAGAGGATAGAGGTGGGATAGGAGAAGCAGGTTTCGCATTTTGCAAAGCTTTTGTGAAATGTCAGAGATGTTCCCCTTCCTCCCTGGGACCAAGGCTTTTTGAACTTTACACATAAGAATGAGAGTCAGACAGTCTTTAAAAGCTGGGTAGGTAAAACACTCGGTGGTGCCTGCTTTGCCACTCTCTCACATTTTACAGGAGTACCTCAGCCATCGGGTTTCAGGTTTGTTCATCACAAGGAGGACACATCAAGTCTCAGTATCTCCTGCTACCATGGCTCCACTTTGCAAAAGAAGTTAAATGCACCGCAAGCAAACACCTTGAAAGCCCAGTGTTCAGGGCACTCACTTTGCAAATCTCACATTCAAGTCCCTAGGCCTGAACCTTGATTTTCCACATTCCAGGTGAGTGCCCCAAATGCGGCGCTACCTGATACTTCTCCAACCTTGCCATCTCCTTCTCTGGTCTCAACCAGAAATTCCATCCGACGGCTGACAAATCTCTTCTGATGAAAGTTTCTTTGAAATTGATACCTGTCTGGAAAAAAAAAAAAAAAAAAAGTTTCAGTTTCCTCAAACCAGCCATTTCAATCAAAGAAAGAGAAAATTCCCAACCCCTTCTAACCATTTCACTGATGGGTAAAATGGAGCCACTTGTACACCCGGGCGACAGTCAACTCGGCTGGCACATTTGACAGTGCAGCCGAAATCAAGGGGCAACATTTTTGCCCACAAACACCTGGGCAAGACATAACTCCTGCAAAATGTGCTGAAGAGGTGGCTTTGTAACACTGTGCTCCCGTGCCCCCTCTTTGTCCTCTATCAGAAGTCAACGTGCTTCACTGCTGCTAGAAACATTAGTATGGTTTTGTGATTAGAAAGGTTATTTACGCTTTACAGTCAGTCACTTCATCCTGCCCCTGTTCAGATCCCTTAAAACTGAGTAGAAACAGGGTAACTATTTGCCCTTTCTGACATACATAAACTCCGACTCTCATCATATATCTTTTTAAAATTTCATCGTGAAGCAACCCCCTCCTTCCCTCTCTCTGCCCCCTTTACAACATTTGATGTTTTAAAACGTTTTAAAATTGTTTTCCAAATGTGAAGCTCTAACAGGGTCTCAAAACCAGCTTGGTTTGTACTTAGTAAGGAGGATAACTGCTATCACAATAGCTGCAAATAAATGTGGACCATATCATACCTTCTGTTAATAATTTTGAAGCTTGCAGTTATTTTAACACCTGTGCCATTAGTCCACAATAATTTGTGATAATTTCTGAAGTTCTGAAATGCATTTTTAAATTTAAAACATCTTTTTAAAGGTATTTTTAAATTAAGGAATTCAACACAATTGGTAATGACTTCCTGTTCGATAAAAAACACATGTCTAAATATTCTAATAATGCTAACCCAATGCTAGGAGCAATCCAAAATCAGTTGCATGCAGAAGAGCATTTTGATTCTGAACAAACAAATCTTAAGAGGCAGATATAGGTCTTTTAATATTCTTGAGATTACGTTCACATTCTACACAAAATTAATGAGTTGTAAAAATTATCTTGCTGTTTTAAAAGGCATTTTTAAAGTTTAAGAAATACATTTGTGCAACTTAAAATATCCTGAGCAATATGTGATTAACTACTTTTGGCTATTTTTGCTTAAAATTTACTGTTAACCTTAACAATTTTGACATTTCCCTCCAAAAACTGTTTGCATTTGAATTTCTTAGTATTTAGAGTAGTACTTTCAGCTGAGTAAAAGGTACCTTTAAAATATGTGAAGGTCAAAGTAAACCTTCATTTTAAATATTTCAAATTGTTACAGTTATTGCTTTGAGATAATTTGACATTTACAGTAATTGCTGAAATTCCAATTACTTTCAGTAAAACCTGCTTCTTTTGCAAGCTGTTCAAAAATATAAAGGTGTGTTGGATATTGCATTGCTGGAGAGCAAGTCTGCAAGTAAAGGCAATTAAATGGGAGTTTGATGATACACAATGTCCTGGACAACATTAAAAAGACTTTTCCGTGTTTGACTGTTTACCAGTTTTGTCTTTAAATAATAGTCTTCTTTTGGCATGTAATGTATATCTGCTTGCACTAAACATAATTTATGAATATTTTAACACATGTGTACTCAGTGGGGTGTATTATCATACTGATATAAATAGAATTAATGAGCAGTCAACCTGCCACATGTCATGACATATGACAGGGCAGCCAGAGCATGGGAATAATTTTTTCTGTTTCATATTAAAGCTTCTTTTCCCAGTTGAATTTTTGTTCCCAGATGCCAACAGACCTAATTTTCTAAGGACCATTTACAAAAATAGTAAGAAATTACAAACCTGGACTAATTTATCTTGGATCACTTCAAAGAATGTTTATTTTTATGCCATTTCAAATGCATAAATAAACAGATTAAAGGAAGTGGATTTTTCAGTAAAATTTTAGGGATTTCACAACAAGGGGTTCGGTATCTGCCTGAACTTTCATTCCTAGCTAGCGTACATTTTATTTACTGCTGATTTTGAATTTTTTTTCAATGTCATGTTATCTGTTTCTTCTGTTAAGGGACTAGAATACACCAACCTCCTGAACACTAAAATGACATGTACAAGTGAAGTAGTTATTCCAATGCAGAAAGAAATTCAGATGCAGTTAGATACTATCTTTTTAACCAATTATTCATTCCAATTTCAAAGGCTAGGTACCAATCTGCTAACCATGAATAATAACATTTTTTTTTAATCAAGATACAGTGTAAGTTGACAGAACATACAGAATACAAAGCTAGTCCATATTCCTTGTCTGGAACTTTATTTTAAAAGACAAATATTGGACTTTTATATCAATTCTGTTTACAAAAGATTGATAAGGCCAAGAGTCATTATACATTAAACAAATTAATATCAATCAGTTTGCCCAGTTAAATCTAATTAAAGATTCTTGAATTTAAAAGTTTGGGGTTTTTTACAAAGAATAATGCAAATGTTCTTGGATGCTGCAGTGTTCGGCTACTGGAAACAGGGAGGGAGATACTTATGCTGCTTTTTCTCCTTTTTAGGTCTGAAATAACTTTTAAAAAAATAATTTTACTTTTCATGAATCTTTGAAGTCATGACTCATTCTCACTTTTTAACAAGACAATCTCCTAAAGATGCATCTAGCTCAGGTTTTCAGACTTGAAAAAAGTAAAAGAGACTTATATTGGTCTCTTGATTATATTACCAGACAAGAAGACCCTACAAGATTCTGTGCCTGATGATCTTCAAGGCAGGGCAATAGCATCTCTCCTGGGAAATCCAGCTCTGTCACACTCAAAGAAAAGGGGCACCATCTAGTGCTTTTTTGGAGGAAAAGCTGCTAATACTAGCAGGGGTGTACTGGGGGGAGGAACAGACGAGGGGGAGGGAGAAGAAATGACACTCCATTTTTTTTTAAAAGACAAAGAAAACCTGTTGGCCTGATTCATCTTCCATTTTGAGGCACTGCAGAATTTAGCTCCAGGCTGCAAGTAAAAATTCTCACCTTTCACAAGGTGGAAGGAAGGAGTCCCAAAAGCTGAAATAATATATACAATTTAAAATGGAAGGGGAGATGGTGTACAGACATTATTCTGCTTAATAGGTATTTCTTCTGCCTATTAATACACTTAAACACTTCCCTATCAGCTCTTTTCATTATACCTCCTTTCTTTTATTAATCTAAAAGAAAACCTTTTTAAGTAATTTTCATTTCATTGTAGACTACACTGTGCTGTTAATGTTCCTGGAAATGTTCTTAGAAATAATCTGTCCAGAGTTCCCCAACATAACAAAGAGACTCTCTGAAAAATGATTTGTAGTGCAAAATCCTTTAAAGTGCAATAAGATCAAGTTAACCACTGATGCTGCTAGGAAAAAGCTTGGGACATTTTATCTGACTGGCAAAATAGGTTCATATCCCAGTCCTGGGAAAGAGTGCCCTTTGATAAAATTTTGCAGCACTAAAGTCTTCATATCTGACTGATTTTTGAAACCTCTTTGAAAACAACTTTGGGACGAGGAGGGGAACGTTTCTTTCTGCTGTAACTTGGGAAATAGATAATTTTCTAAGAACTGTGAAATAGTAGCTCAGTATTGTTTAACTTGCTGATACTTTGAATTGACAGAAATTGTGTTAGTCAAAGTAATAACTGCTCAGTCAAAATAATTACCATTTCAAAGGTAAAACTGCTCCTTGTGAGCTCTAGGTTGGGAAGGTTTGTTGTGAACTGCAGGGGCTGCTGCCTTTCAGACACCCAGAACAATCACAGCCACACATTGTCTGTGCTCAGGATGTGCTGAAAAATTAAATGTGCTCATGCCCTGACCAGAGACCCAAAAGATACGCAGTCAAGATGAGTGCTCATTTTTTAACTTCTGGGGCATAATCTTGGATTCCCCTGGGCACTCCATGCTTTCAGTCAACTTTGTTGCAGTAACAAGGGAATGTCAGACCCCTGTGCAAGACTAAATAAACAAGAAATATTTCTACTAGAATAGTGCTGAGCAAAGCAAGTATGTGGCTCGATGTGTAATTCTGGGAGAGAAACTTATCCCAGGAAACAAAACCAAAAGTATATTTTATGTTCCCATAGAGCTTTTCTTATGAATTTGATTATATCTGTAGGAAGATCTTTCACAAAAGAAAAAGCAGGTGTTAGAGCTAAGGGACCTGACTACGAGCAGGTTAGGTGGGAAATCAGTAAAAATGTGAGATTCCCAAATCCTAAACAGAGGTAGGAACAACATGCTGATCCTGACAATTCAGAAGTGCTCTGGTCTCGTGGTATGGCCAGAAGCTGGGGAACCACACTTGGGCCATACTTGCTCTGCAGCCCTCAGGTTTCAGATTTCACAATTCAGAGCCTGAATAGATATGTTGAGCTCCCTTGTTTCCTGGTGAAATCAGGAGCTCAGGATTCCTGCTGTTTGGACCACGGGCTTGAGTTGCCTCAGTTTGGGCACATGCATTTTCAAATTTTGCTGTCTAAACTCTCTGTGCCTCAGTTTCCATATCTGTAAAGCTTGATAGCTATGCTTACCTTGCATGGGTGTCAGGAAGATTATTTCAAGTCCCTGAAGAACTTTGAAAAGGAGAAGCAAAACGAACTGAATTTATGTATTATTTGTCATTTTATATCCCATAAAATGGACGTAATATGCAGCCCAGACTGTGAACTATAAGAAAATGATCACCTCAGCCTTCCCTACAGTTCTGATGCCAAATGAGTCAGTTAATTCAGCATGGCTTTGTGGGAAGAAGACCACTTCCTCACCTGTGACCTGGCAACACCCATATTAAGTGGTAAGTTAACGTCTTAAACACCCACAGCCTGTACTAACTGGTTGCTCTATCCATCACCAATACATGCTTTAACTGAACTATCAGCACATATTACTGTGTATCTCTGATGATCAAAATATCTTTCTTTACAGAAGAATCCTTGAAAGCAAGCATACCAAAAAAAAAGAAAAAAAAACAAAACATGGTAATAAAAGCTTCTCTGGGGTTTTCCTTGGTGCAGAATGTACCTCATTAGATTTCAGGCAGCCACAACCTTGCCTTGACAAGTTTCAGGTCTTCTGGAATTTATTAGCAAGCCCCTTAGAAAGTCAGCATCTGTTTCTTTCTAAAATTTTATTTGAAGAATAATGGGAGATTTTACCTATCTTATCCCTTTTTAACGAGGCAGCCACTTGCCTTCCATGTTAGGTACCTTCACAAACTCTTAATGTTTCTTCAAGTTTCTTGTCTGAAGCTTGCTTCCCCTGCCATTTTTCCTCTGTCTTTAAAGTCTCACTCTCCTGAATGTTATAGTTCAGTGAAACCCTCTGGTAATGACAGCACTGGAGTGATAATGTACTTTCCCGGTTTCCTGTTAATAGTAGCACTTGATCCATCCAGCAACGGGTGCCAGCTCAGTGGCAGAAGATGCTTCAATATTTTCTAGAGGTAAAAGGACCAGTTCCATTTACAGCCTTGGCTAACTCAGCAGTTTTGTTCTGTCTTGGCACAGAAATGAACGTTTTTGTAAAAAAAAAAAAAAGCCCTTGGTTTGCTCAGTTTAATGCCAAAGCAACCAAGTCCAATTGCTTTTATATCCCTGAGGAAATGTGTGAAAACTGCATAATGCAATGAAGGAGTTAAAATAACCAAGTGGGTAAAGGGAAAAGAGGAGGTGAACACCAACATTAAAAAAGAAAGCAGTTTGTTTTTCTATTTTAATAAGAGACACATAATCACAGACCATCCAACAATACGTGTACCCTTGCTGAAGAGCTGCTGATATTCTACATTAACCTTTGATAGCGAGAAGTGTATTACCCCTACTGTTTTCCACAATAAATTATGTTATATCTGGCATCCAAAGCGCTAGGAAGTGTTCAGCCAGCTGGAAGCACCAGATTGGCCCAACATCCCTAACGTTCAGATTATAAATAAAGGGTACCTCATACTGCTAGTATAACAAAAACAAGCAATGCGGAGGAAGGGCAACTTCCCCCCTGCCCACAGAAGCAAAGGGCGTCAGTTGGGGAATGGCAGAACAGGAATTCAAGAGGGCAGGGTTTCTGCAGTGAGATGAAGTTCCCAGCATGCCAAACCTCAAGCCAACACAGGGCTTTAGGCAGAGAAATGAGACTTCTCTCGTTACATCCTTACCAAGAATTTGCATGTAAAAAAATGCCAAGAGGAAGTGTATCTGGCTCTGCTCTTTCCAGATGGTATAACCACACAAACACATGCTCACACATACGCGTATCTTCCCACTCTTTAGGCAGCTTTGCCTGTCCTCTTCCAGCCGTGAAAATAATTTGCTCAGCCACAACCTCAGTTTCAGAGGATGTGGTCAAATGTGCCACAGTGCGCGCGTCTCCCATGCTCTCTAATCAAAGGACATTACGGCCGTGAGGACACAATGGCATTGTGATAAAGGCTGAGGAAAGCCCTGCCTGTTATGGTCTGGAAGGTGAAGATATCAAATAGGAAGAGAACAGAAGATGGTCCCAAGACGCAAAACCCAACGACTGCAAATGGCTCCACGTGGGCTTTTTGAAAAGTTCGCAGCGGGTCCAACTGTTCTGAAGGAAACCATTTCATTAGCTTGAGTGGGAGTACAACTGAACCAGTGCTGAGAGATGCTAAACCAACTCTACTGCTGGAAAAATTAACCTCATCTATTTATTTTCAGGGCTAGACTATGGTGGTCCCTGGTGAGGATGTAATGGGAAGTTGGATACAAGGAGCTGTTCTCCTCACCACTCCTTTTCAGTAAGGGTTGGCCACAGCTGCAGTCCCTGTGCTCTCCCGAGGGCAAGAATTAGCCCCAAATTGGTATATTCCATCTTCATTACTCCAGCTATTATATAAACATGGCTATATGCTTGCTTACTTAAGCTGAAAAATGGAAAAGAGGAACTAAAATTAAGGTTAATAGAGCTGGACAGAGTATTCCCCAGTCACCTTGCCCTCACCATAGCTGCTTCCCCTTTCTGCCTTGAGTAGATGCCTCCCCCTACAACAGCACCATTCTTTTCTTTTCCTCTCTTCTCCCTTCCCACCTATTTTTCTTTCCCTGGTGCCCTTGTCCCTCCCCATTGCCACTGCTGTTGTGGCTCTTTAACTTTGTCTATTCAACATGCAATTTGGGATTTCTGAAAGAAGACACCAAGACAGGAGCTCTCTCTATGGTCTGCAACACCATGGGTAAGGGCCCTAGAGAACTGTACTAACAGTAAAATTTATGAAATTTTTTGCATCTTGTCAGGGATCTCAGGACTGAAAGGAGCTTGAAACTGGGCAAAGAAATAACGCACGGCCAGCAAGATTTTAATGTCTAAAATTTCCTTTCAAAGGCTACCCATCTATCTCTCTGCAGCTGGCCTGTGCCAAGTTCGGAAAACTTTCATTTAGGCAACTGAGGTGCTGCCTGAAAGGCAATCCATTGCTTTTTTCAGGCCTGATAGGGTTGCTGAGGTGAAACAGGGAATAACTCATCTGCCCTCATTTATTTCAGGTACAGGTAAGTATTTGTGTTCCTCAGGGGGATGCAACAGACTAGGCTGAATGCAAGAATCCCATATTTACTATTGCCTGTACATCCCAAGTTTAGATCCCTCTTTCTTGTAAGAGATGATTCTTCCTGCTCAAGACAGTGGTTTGTACAGATCCAATAGTTGGACCCCAAAAGATTGCTTGGGTTTTTTTAAAAGAAATTATGCTCCACCCTGAACAAATAGCACAGATTTACTGTTTTTCTCCAAGATCCATTACACCAGTGTAAGGTTTTTAGAATTAAAAAAGATTCAGAGAGAAAGGTTTGACGAAAAAGAGTCAGATCTGCAGTACAACATCCATGCTCTCTTTTCACTGTTGGGAATAACATACTGCACAGCTTGTTTAAGGATTCTGGATAGTGTAGTCCCAGCAGACATTTCCTGTACTAAGCTGTCTTCTCATTAGAGTTACCAAAAGGGAGTATTCAAAACATTACTTATCTGCTCATAATCACTATATCACACCATGTATCCTTTATTTTAATTCCTACTTGCATGCTAATTACTCACCATACTGAAGGTCTCACAACTGCTCTCCTTTCAGCAGCTTTGTTTGTCAAGTGTCTGGCAATAATCTCCCAGCAGTGTATTATCACTGCCCTTTTCATCACACCATTTAATCAATAGGGTAATGACCTCATACAAGCTTGTTGTAAGACCTAGTCATGCCATGCTAAATAAACGAAACAAACAAAACTGTGAGCTACATGCCTTCCATTTTACAAACCTGGACAACGAATCCTTTCTGCATTAAAACCTATTATAACATATAGAAATGGTAAATTCTTCACATCTCGCAAAAAAAAAAATAAAAAGCACTGCAGGGAAATAGCTAAGTAGCTGCTTTCTTTAAACAGACATAATTGTAAAACATGTGTGTTCTTGATCAAGTGTTCATCAGAAAATTTATCCTGATAACACTGGAAAAAACCCTTTCCCTCAGTATATCACATCATCACTTAAGAGGTCTGAATGGTGACCATCACAGCTAATGGGATGAAATCACATTCAGCACACTTCCAGAACAGAGGTTGGAATGAACTCACTTTTCAAAAGGATTTCTGTTTTAGTGAGCAGAAGGAAAGCAGCTCCTCTCCATTTCCTGAGCTGTAAACTTACAAAGTGTGGTTCACTTTGATTCTGCATCCATGGCTGAATTATACTCTGCCTAATAAAGCACATGTGAGATGTGCTTAGTAATGTGTGAACTTTGGAGCATATGTAGCATCAGTCTAGTGTGGTGATACTCTAGTCCAGAGGAATGGGGGATGATAAATTGGGTCTGTCTGATCTTCTTAACCACTACTTTTCATAATACTAGTAGGAATTCAATTTCAGAAAGGCGTGGGTTTTTTTAGAAATTTTGTTGAAGCTGGACAACAGGAAGAGAACACAACTGACTAGCTAGCATGCAGAGTGACTGCATATCCCTTGTATTCTTGGGGATAACAGGGAAAAATATTCACAACATCACAGAAGTTTTGCCCTATGCAACCTCTGACAGAATGGTTAGGACAGAAAATAAGCTGTCTACATGAACCCAGCACAACTGGGGAAGGGTAGTTTAGGGACAGCTGAAATGAGTATGCACTATGAGCATAAACCACAAAATTTTGTGTTACCATTTCAGTATCACCATGCACCGCTTCCACATGACTCCCTACCACCCCCAGAAACAGTGGGAAACAAAACCAATAGCTCTTAATCCTCTTTTATCCCAGGTATTAACTGAAGGTGACCTATTTCTACCTATGTACCTTGAGACAGACTTTTACTGGAATTTTTTTGCGGTAGCAATGCCACTTACGTACTTTTGGCACTTTCTTTTTAGGTGTGTTATGAAAATGACAATGTGCCAGTCATCCAAGCTGTCGGCGCCAGCTAAAATCTGTTCTGAGGCAGAGCAATTTACACTTGGATGAACACCTCCCAAGAAGTAATCACATAAATACCTTCACGTTGAGATGTAACTCATTGCTGGTTAGATAACTTCTATAATGAGCATAGGTGTGATCTATCCCAAGGATCTGAAAATGGCTTCAGTGCAAATATTCTGTTAAACTCATGTAGAAGATGTTGAAGTGGTAACTATGCAGAGTGCACTTGCTGTGTTACAAAGTTTAGGTTCTGGACTATAAAACTGTTTTTTTGAAAATATTGTCTCAAAACATCCCATATGACACTACTCTAGTAAATGAAGAACTTAAAAAATACCCCATACACAGTCCTTTAATGAATGAAACTCTCCAACTGGCCCATCTGGTGATCTGGCCACTGAAAACCTACTACCTTTATTTCTGATGCAGAGGCAGAAATAGCAGAGAATAGCAAAAAATTAAGGAAGTGATAAAGCTAAGAAAAAAGAAAGAAAATCCCAGACGACTCCAACTTAGGCAAACTAACCTCCAACAATGGGTAGTCACACTCGACATCAACTGCTTCCTGATATTTATTAGGACACACAGAATTAGTCAGTGTAAAATATCACTGTCAGGTAACACCATCTTGCCTTCCCAGCAAAATCTGTCCTTGGATTACCCAGGAAGAAGGACACGTCATTAAATTATTTCTCTAATCCATCTTTACAGAAAATAAATGATTCTTATAGTTGGTGGCACTGCAGTCCATCTTGGTTAGGTACAAAAAATCCTTATGCATCTTGTGAAAGGATCCACTTCTACAATGGCAACACATCTCTCCTACAGACAAACAGGGATGGCTGGCATGAAACATGAGACCTTCTGTCCTTCAGGGTGCTACTGAACATGCAGCAGAAGGATCAAGCTGGACAGCATAGCAATGACTTGCCCTTACAGATCATCAATTTGGTACCAGGTAGCTTCACCGGTTGATACTTAAAATGTCACAAGTAGTCTTTAAGTTAAATGTTAACTTGAATGAACACTCTTGAAAGGCTCTCTTAGGTAGAGTTTCAAGCTTTTGGGGAGTCTCCTTGTCCAAGAAAACACCATTGCTTACATTCTCTCCTATCACCTTTGTTCTGCAAGTATCCTTTTAAGCTGGAGGCAGAAATTCTTATTCCAGAGCATTCTCCTCATGCAGTAATATTATAGAGGAAAAAAAAAAAAAAAAGTTTTCATCTCTTACCACATAGGCATTACACGATCATAATTTTATCTTCAGACCCACAAGTGTCTTTGCAGAGAACAACAAGAAATTACGGTCTCTTTGCTTCTGGATGTCTCCATTTTACAGAGAAAAAGGAATAAGAAGAACCAAAAATGCTTTAACTTTTCCTCAGATATTAAATATTTTAAAACATGTGAGTTTGGAAAGAGAAACACATATTCTAACATATTTGTGGAACTTTCTACTTTTAAGTCTTAAAAAAGCAAGCAAGCAACCAAATACAAAAAAACACCACTACCTCACCCTCCACTGTGAAGAATGCAGGACTTTACCATATGGGCAGGATCGCATGGTAAAGACTTCTGAAGGTCTTCTTGTAAGAGATGGATCTAAGTCATCCTGAGACCCAGTGCTCACTGACAAGGACAAGAACACACCACTTATAAGTCTACCTGATATAGATGGGAGCGGAAACAGAAAAATCTAAGACATCAGAGCCTCAGATTTTTCCCAATTTGGATGTGTGTCAATATTAAAGTGGAAAAAATAGGAATTTGATAAAAAGATCTGATAGAAAAGCCAAAGAAGCATATAAGTGATAACTAACTTGATAAAGAACTAAGAGGTATAATCTAATTAAAGCTGACCCACGTGCGTTTCTGGAAAACAGATCTTGTCAAGCTAACCTGATATCATTTTCTGATGCGATTATAAATGGGACTGCTAAAGGCAACCATCTTGATGGACACCTGTATAAGAACTGGCTTTGTACCTCACCACAGTCTGACCAAAAAGTTAAAAAGCATAAGAGATAGGATTCATCCATAGTAATTACAGTGGCTAAAATTTGGCATTTTGTCCTAACTCCTCTATATTCCCATTATAGTCAACAAAAAGTTCTGTCAAAAAGCAACTTATGGCTTTTCAGGTTAAGTCCACCGGTGAAGGTCTCCACCTTTCTCCATTGTCTATTAAAACTACAAATCATTAGATGCCAATTTTTGGAAGGCTAGAACCAGAAGTAATGAATCAGAATGGCATCTTAAACTACTTAAAAACTATATAGCCAATACTCCTAAGCCATCTTTATGTGACTGGGGAACAAGGCACTGGTATTGGGATTGGTTATTGCCTCCTGGACTATCTTTCATTTTTGTCAAAGAAGTATCATTTTCACAACATTGGCAGATGACTAGAAAATGGAAAATAAGGAAGATGACAGTTGGTGTAGACGAGTGTAACCAGACATTATGTACTTCAGCATAGTCAACATGAAGGCCATGGATGAAGGAACAAGTATAATGATGCGACTCTGAGAAAAGAAATCCTAAGGAGAAGGCAATGTTTTGGGAACAGAGGCCACGACAAGTAACCAAATTACTACGAATTTCTGGAGTAGAGCAGTATCAAAAAGCTACTGTGCTTGCCAGATGTACAAGCAATAACTAATAGAAGTAGGAAGGTTATTTTCTTTTATTTGGCATCAGTGAAACAACAAGTAGTTTTGCTGGGTTTGTGACATTGTTTTAGAAAGACTATGAAAAATTCCATGGATTATGAGGAAGCCAGGGGAACAATTCAAGTGTTAGGAAACAAGTCATACTGCAAGAGACTCAAGGCACTCAATCAATTAACTTATCAAAGAGAAAGTTCAAGAATTATTTGATCACAGACTACAAGTGCTTGCCAAAGGGAACAAAAATTTGATAATAGAGGGCTCTTCAATCTAGCAGGCAAAAGCAGAATAAGATACAAGGGCTAGAAGTTACAGAAAGACTAATTCAGTCTAAAAAGAAAGTACAACATTTAAACACTCAGGGAATAACTTGTAATATCTTGCCAAGAATTGTGATTTATTTTCCACCACCAGAAAATGAGTTTTAAACAACACTCAAGACTTGTTAGAACTTTATACTTCTATTTCTAAGCTTATTAATACATGCCTACTTAGAATATCAGAATGTTATTGTAGAGAAATAGTATAAATGTTGTAAGTTGGTAAGCATTCTCTGCAGTATTCATATCCAGCCAAGACAATTCATTTCCATTTGATCAGTAAATCACAGACCCTCTACTGTGAAGCTTGCTTAACTGAAACACCTTCTTATTACTCCACACTACGCAAACCTTTTTGATTAATGAGCACTAACTTAAAGTAGATTGCACTAAAATTAGGAAGCAGGAAGAAATCATAATTTGCAATTATCTCTCGCAGAAATACCTCAATACAATGCTTTAGCATAATTTTAGGTGCACCATTGTTTTCCAAATGTAAAGGAAAAACAGAAATCACAATATGGTAAAGATCTCTCAGTAGGCAATTAAAAATTTATCAGCTAATTAGATCAAATGAAAGAGAAAATAAGGCTCAGGAAGACATCCATTCTAATTAACATAATACTAACTTACAAAGGACTTGATCAGACAAAAATAGATCATCTTTATTTCAAATATCAAGCTAATCGATAGAGGGAAACAAAGGTATTTCTTACCTTGTTACCCCCATAACCAAAGCCAAAAGGAAATTACAGTAACAGTGAGTCAACTGCCTGTGCAACTGTATTAATTTCTTATTATTTCTAATCTTGTTAACTATTTGAGTACACAATTTAAACTAATTCATATTAAATTTATCGGGGTGCTACCTATATTGTGCCTACTCTATACTTGCTGTGCTTCTTAAGAACCTTCCAGCTACTTCAAAAATAAAACTAATGAGATGCAAACTCACACATCAGTTTCTCCTCAGTTAGGTGATTCCTAACTAAAGAAGAGGGCTTTGCTGTGGAGACAGAGGATGTTAAAATAAGAAAAAAGTGGAGGGATTCTTAAGACTGTGTCAGGGATGATAACATACACTCTCAAGGAAGGAAATAACATTATAGCACACCTTATTGAATAAACCTGACTGGTTAAGCGGAAAGGCTCAGGCAATCAGACAAGGAATTGGGCATGGTTGAACCTAATGAGACAGACTGCATAGATTAGAAGTATCTGTAATTATAGAAGAGTTCCTAAAATACTTTTTCAAATGTCAGATTACTTCTGCAATGACCGACCACCCCAACCTCCTGGGGGGAGTCACAGGGACCTCTGCCACAAACTTCCCAGTGCTCCAAACGACTCAGCAGCTGGGAGACGACCACGACTCCCAGCGCAGCAGCCATGTGGATGGTTCCTGGCACAGCCCACACGCACTGCATTTTGCAGCCCCTCACAGATCTCCAAGATTATCCAACTGTATTATCCAGTGACCACTTCCCCAGGCCAATGCAGCTCCCCTGCCCATCTCATGATGGCCTGCTTCAGGAGCAGCCCTTGAACTTCCTGAGAGCTGCATGGGACTCTGCTACAGGACAGGCTGGACACATGATTTACTTTTGCATGGAAAGAAAGCAATCTAGAAAGGATATGTAATGGTTTAGAAGCAGACCTTAGAAACCTATCCCACAATGAATGTGTTTCACTTTGATCACTCCTTCTAGCCCATAACAGAATCGAGGAACTATTTTGTTTTGCAGAAATTAGTACCTTCAAGACCTGCAGTGGATTTATTATTTCTGCCAGGGTTTGCACTTCCTTTCTGATCCACTGCTGTAAAATCCAGAGGGACAGAACAGCACAGAAAATTACTGCAAAGATGTAGTGTGACATAGGAAGAGTCAGACGCATTATGTGTGAACAATACAACAAAAGGAAAAGCCATCTGAAAATAAATGAAAAAATTAATAATCAAAAGGGTGTCCAATTCTTATCTGGGTGCTTGTATGCTCATTCTCTGAATTAGGACCATCACACCATGGCATATAAAGCTGGAAGGGACCCTGCACCCAGAACTCAGTCCTTTCTGAGGAAGGTGCCAGAACAAACAGTTCTGGGGAAAGAAACAGTGCCACTAGAAGACAAGTGAGGCATCAGAAAAATAATTTTTCTCTGGCTTCATTCCTGAAACCAGGGTTCCACGACCTGGGGCCAAGCCAGCATATCAACTCCAAGCTTGGTCTTGTCACTGAAATGACCAGTAATGCCACTTGGATCACAGAGGGCAGCAGTCCTACAGTGTGAGCATCAGGTGCTGATGACAGATGACAGAGAGATGACAAAACTGCTGTTAGGAGAGAGTAACTTCCAGTCACCCAAACATTAAAACCAGCAGCCATATATGCTGCAAAATCAGAGTCATACACACACACAGAACAGAGGGACTTCATTGTTATGCACTTCCATGTAAACTGTGGCTTATAGTTAATGGGATACAGACTCAAAGGATAATGTATAGAATTTATAAAGCAAAAGCCTCAAAGGAAAGCATTTTGTTAACAGAAATTGTTTTTTCAACTGCAAGCTATGAACACTTCACATAAAAATAAGTCTAACCAGAAATCGCTGAGTATGTTGGAGAAAAATGGAGAATGACTGCACTTGGAGGATTTCATACCAGTTTGATCACTGATTCTTCAGTAAGCTATTTAGGACTGCAGGCTAAACATTCTCCTGGAACAGATGTATCAATCAAAAGCTAAGCCTATTTTAAATAAATAAACAGTGCCTATTTTATTCTCCAGAATGTCTGATCAAAAAGCTGTCTTCGCTGGCCATACGCTGCTTTGTGTTTGGTAGCTGACAGAACACTTCACTGATTTACACTGCAGCATGTGAGAGTTTTAGCAAGTCAAGGTCTCAAATACAGGTCACTTTTTGTCACTGATGAAAGAAATAATCTACAGGGTACATAGTAAATTAATATTTGTCAGGCTTTCCAAACAAGCTGGAAACCTATTCTTTCCTGTTCCTTAAAAAAACCTCTAACTTGTTTTCTTATAAGGGACAAAAAAAAATTCCAGATAGTAAGAGACCAGAACAGAAAACCTATTTCTCACTCCTTGATAGCCTGGATCTGTAATACTGTAGGATCAACAGATTATTAAAAAAAACCCAACAAAACACAAACAAACAAAAAAGCCCCAAACAAACAAAAAAAACCCCACTGCTGCTGCTGTAATTTCTATGAACAGTTTTTGATCTTGCCTTTATTTATATCTCCTCTTCCTGTACAAATAATAAGGTATCTGAGGGGGGCATCTCAGCTGGGACAATCACCCAAGGTGCATGTCCTCCTTGGTACGGCAAACAATGGTAGTATGGACAGGAGTGAAAAATAGTGAAAAGCTCTGAAATCTCCTTGGCAGCAAGGCCAGATGCAGCAAATGTGTGAGTGGATGGAGAATAACTGCCTCGTGACTCCTCCTGGTGACTCCTTGGTGCAAACCTACCTGGTGTGAGCCAGCACAATGCAGAGATGCCCAGATTATTGTACCTGTTCACAAGAAGCTGTTGGGCTACCTCTGGGCAGCAGTGCACTGAAGCTAACTGCTAATATTTAAGGCAGAAGTTCTACAAACTGCAGTCTCCACAGTCTTGCACAACCATGATTCATCTCCTCAACGCAGTTTGCCCTGGGCACTGGAGAAAAGCTGTGGAATTGAGCCTCCATTATAATAAAAACCTAATAGAAGGCCCTCCCGGTGGCTATCTCCAGCTTTCTGTAAGGGGCCTGAGCGTCCAGGGCTCCCTACAGACCTCTGGAACCTGTAGCCTGTTCACTGCCTGACCTAATTCTTCTAAATGGCTCACCCATTTTGGCTGACAATTTCCTCTAAATGCCCAGACACCAAGCAATGGAAAATTTCCTTTAAATGCCAGTTAACGAGGAATGGAAAATGTCATCACGATGAAGTTATGCAGGTACTTAAGTACTCTGCTGGATGAGGCCTTTGTGAGCTACATTATAGTCTCATATTTGATGAGATTTTTCTGAGTGTGATAAATAAAATAAGATGAACCTCCAGCCTAAGAAAAAAAAAAAAAGATATATGTAAAATGTTTTTAAAGCTTCTATGGTTCTCAAATGGCATGGTGGAGAGGAAGGAGAAAGAGAATGCAAAAACATAAACTAGTCTGTGCTTCTGTAAATTACTCTGACATTTAATAACTCTCTACTAAAAATTCACAAGCAAGGCTACTTCAGAAATGTTTAAGGTCATGTATCATTTACTGCCTAGGTCAATTTATGCATCAGCAAAACCTGCAGCAAACTCTTCTGGAGAGCACTTAAAAATAAAGGTATATGTAACTCATTTGGCAATATTTTTCTCACCAGCTTCTGCTCTGTGAACATTTCACCTTGGAAAATTAAAGTAACATTCTGTAATAAGTGAAGTCAGAATGATATTTCAAGGCAAGCCAAGGACAATCTTCAAAACTACTATCAAAATGCTATTAATAAAAGCAAAAATACACACACGATGCCTGTGTTCCCCTAAGGACGGAAAAAATTATTGTCCATTTTGTTAACATTTCAGATACCCTCTCAGCTTCTCCGAAGGTCCCAAAGGAGGCAACAAAACACATACCTCTTGCAGTTAACTTGTATAAACTATCTGCTATCGTGTAGTGCTCTATTTTAGTAAACACTCCAAGGCTTCTTAAGAAAATATATGGATGAGTAGGATGTCTGGGGGCCCAAAAGGCAGAAAACTGTGGCTAGAATATTCTGCTTTCACATTGAAGTTTTAGACTTGTGCCTTAGTTTATTTTTGTTTCGGTTCACAGGGTTGTATTTATAAATGCATCTTACATTAGACACCTAAATTCACTACTTTGTTTATATAGCTCCCCTCACTGCCATTTCCAACAGCTCCATGGTTATCCCCAGGACAACCCATGCTGCAGTAAGTACTATCACCTCATTTTGACAGATGTGAAGCCAGCCATACCAAGGGAAGGCCTCTGTGGCACGAGGCAGTGCTCCACACAAATATCCAAGCTGGCCCTGAGTGCACAAATCTGGCTGGAGGATATCAGGTACATCAAGTTACCTCACTTGGTGGAGAGATTGCTGAAATACATTACAAGGTTGAGGGCAGTCTGTACCATGTGAGGAAGCAAAGTCAGAAACTCTATTCTCAGAACCATTGAAATATCCTGAAGACTTCTGCAGAACTCTGGACTGAATGCAGTAGTGCTATAACCTTAGATATATTTGCTTTTGTTAACATTTGCTTTTGCATTTTGCTTTTGTACACAACCAAAGAAACAGAGAGGTTCTCACATGTTTAGAAAGCCTATAGCTTTTCATAGAATAATAGAGTGATTTGAGTCAGAAGGGACATTAAAGATCATCTTAGTTCCAACCCCCTTGGGACAACTCACATTAGACCACGTTGCTGAAAGCCCCATCCAACCTGGCCTTGAACACTTCCAGAGAGGATGCAGCCATAATGTCCCTGGGCAACATGTGCCAGTGACTTAGTACCCTCAAAGTGAAGAATTTCTTCCTAATGTCTAACCTAAATCTCCCCTCTTCCGGTTTAAAACCATTCTCCCTAGTCCTATTGCTATATGCCCTTGTAAAAGTCCCTTGTAAAACTTTGCAGGAGACTTCTCAAATCTTCCACATTTCTTTCATTCCATGTTAGAACCTTGTCTCATAAAATACAGTGAAAAAAGTCCACCTTTCCTGTAGCTCCTTCAGGTACTAGAAGGCTGCTGCAAGGTCTCCCCAGGGCCTTCTCTTCTCCAGGATGAAGAACTCCAACCATCTCAGTGCCTCTTCATAGGAGAGGTGCTCTCTTCCCTTGTGTTGGGTTCTCCAGAAGCTGGACTGAAACCAGAGGAGGGCCACAAAGATGATCAGAGGGCCCAAGCACCTCTCCCATTTTCTTGATACCTGTCCTACCAGAAATCTAACTGTAGAAGCAAAAAGAGTGTGACGTGTTTATTGTATTCCCTTAGATATGTAATGCAGGTGGCTCCCCAGCTACAGACACTCTTTTTAATTGTTCCTTCCCTAGCAGAAAGGGAATTTAATGTTTAAAGTACCATACATAATTGTTCTGAGTTGTAGAGTTTGTAACCACACCGTTTTAAAAAACAAATTATTTAAGGAACACATGACTTGGAGAATTTGCCTTCTGAACTGGTCTCAGGTGATCCAAAAGCACATAGTCATGTTTTCATTAGAGAGAGACTATGAGCACATGTGTGCATTTTGTTTTATTCTTTTTTGCAGTGCTTAAATAGCTGTGAAATGAAAATGTAGTCTGAGAACAAAAAAAGATAGCTCACTTGGAAAACATCAGAGCATTTATGAACATTCTGGAAAAGGGCAGTATTTTTCAAATTAATTTCATTATTTATAATAACTTTCATGCTCTCACAAATCTTAATATTTTCACTGAAATCACCATTATTGATTTTCCCTTTTTTCCGCCCTAACAAAACTGAAAGATGAACTGCCACATGAAGTCACTTCTCCTTGTTAGTTCCATTGATGTGATATGTTAGATATTTTGAAAAGCCTCACTAATGATACATACATACTCTAAGATAAAAATTATCACTTTAAAGCACTGTGCTCAAAAGACTTTATAAAAGGAACCGTTTTCCACTCTCATTTTTTTATGTTCTCTCTATACAGACAGGAAATTCTTAAGAAACTTCTCAAATCTTCCACATGTATTTAATTTCATTTTAGATCCTTGTCTCATAAAATACCGTGAAAAGTTCTTAGGTAGTTTACAGTACTATTAAAACTAAGCTAACTTTATTATTCATTCAGTCTCCTCCATTATTTATGCCCCTTGATTTGAAAGTAGGACTCACAACTGTAGCACTAGGAGTTTCCTGCAATTCCCTGGAACACAGCCTCACCACAATTAGCCATTGATCCAGCTGCTCATGCCATGACAAGGGAACACAAACTCCCTCCTCCTTGAGGCTACAGCTCCACAGAGAAACCTTTCAACATCACAGACTTCTACCAGTAGATAAACAGCACTGGCTCAGAGATAAGCTCATAAGGTGCAATGATACACACACACTTTTATCCATTAAGAAAATGTGTGTCGAGTGTCAAGTTTTTCTCCACATGCAGATTTTTTTTTTTTTTTTTTTTTTTTTTTGCCAACTTTTGGTAATGCTACTTTGTATACACTTAAATTCGTGTAACAAGGTCTCTCATGAAGAAGTAGACACCCGTCAAGCATGTTGGGTTTTTTTCAAAATGCTTTTACTCCATGAGTAAAATCTTAATAATGTGTGAAAGACCTGTGGCAAATATTCACATTTTATAAATGAGGTTAGTGAACAATGATCTTGGAGAAAGGAAGAAATCAAAAGGTGGCCCTGCAACATTTATAACACTCAAGTGGGTATGACAGATGTCACTTAATTTTAATTATTGATGACAGTGTTTCAGACTATGCTATTTAATATAAAGCAGTATGAAAGCAGGCCACTCTACAGTACCCAGCTGCTAAGAGGTCACTAGGCAGTGGCAGGAGACATCAAGATCTTAGTAGCACTTTCTAGTGTGTTTATTTCAATGTTTTGTTATCCCTCATGTTCTACCACTGTTGTAAAGACTTTCTTCTCTGTATTCTTTTTAACTGGAAATATGGAGCAAGTAATCTGCATTGCACCTACAGAATAAGGAGTCCAGGTAAGCCATTTTTGCACCTGTTTGATGCACTGTAGCCTTTAATTACTATATTGAAACCAGCAGTCAAAAATCTCACCCATGCTTTAATACTCTGTACTGATATACAGATCTATCCGTGTCAGCATGATTGCAAGGCAGTAACCACATCCAGATGTCCTTTATGATTCTGGAGCCTAATTCTTGACTTTTTTTTTTTAGTCTTGTCTCCGATTTATATGATTGGTATGACATAAACAAATTGATTATTCAAACGTCAAACCTTTCTGGGATTAACTGTGATACTTTAACCATGTATCCAACACTGTATCTCTGTTTAATACATAGTACTTTTTTTTTCCTTGTTAAAAAGTCTTATACTGACTTTGATTACACTCAGGAGAATGAAGAAGTGAAAAAACATATTGCTTGCCTGAGGCCTCAGGTGGAAATGAAAGGTTTCACAGCTCAGAGAATCACTCTTTGGTGACTTTGAAACTTCTCATACTCCTGATCCTAGGCTGAAATCCACTGCTCAAGTCTTATAAATGAAGTGTGATCCCAAAGTACTCCAAATTGATTAAATGAAAACCAGGCAGGCAACCTATATACAAGTGGTTCACTCCTTGACCCTATGTGCTTGGTAGATACATATATACTCTGACATTTAGTGGCTAGGGGAGGAAATATCCACCTTATGATGTAATACATACATGTGTTCACATTTTTTTTTTTTTTTTTAAATAATGATGTAATATCACAGTCCCTCAGGAACCTCACGTTAATTTCTTACCTACCAGATTTGGCTTCTGTAAGTGTCTCTCTTGCCAGCCCCAGTTCCTGTGCTGGGCTGAAATGGTTTCTGCCTGTCTGGGTTTCCTCTTTAAGGACACTCCCAGCAGACCCTCCTGAGTCCCCAGGACTTCAGCAGAGACCTGGAATGCCACTGCGCTGGCGGGTGAACCCAAGGTACGAGGCCGCCCCAGAGGACCGCAAAGCCACCTCAGGCCGGGCCGGCATTATCACACCCACCCCTCTGCCGGCAGCGGCCTTCGCTCTGTTTTCCTTGAAATACTCGAGTAGAGGTTTTGATCGCGTTAGTGACTGGGAGGGGGGGGGCGCGGAAGAATACCCGGCTGGGAAAGCACCGGGACAGGCGACTGAGGGAAGGAGGAGCCGCTGCCCCGCCCCGCCCCC